>JAWWLV010000045.1:6243120-6300729 GCA_035041135.1 Platyrinchus mystaceus
TCAACCATAGGGAGACAGGAGGGTGAGTAGCCCAGAATTAGATATCTAATTTTAAGATGTCCTGAATTAGGTCAGAAGAATCACCTTCTGCCCTTGTTGGCAGGGCTGAACTGCTTGGGCGAATGTTTAAGGGACATGAGCCCAGCCAAAGTGGGTGGTGTATGGATGCAGGGAAGGACAAGAGTGTCCTGTGCCCTGAGTGAGATGAGGAAGAGTGAAGCCTAAATGAACTCTGGTCCAGACTATACAATCATATATATTACATGTGATATATAGTCAAATGGGGTGCAGTAGTCCAAGGTTCTATCCAATGAATTCATCCTCAAGATGACAGAACACCAAGAGAGGATAATGGAGCAGAAGAGAAGCCACTAGGGATAATCTAAATGCAGGCTCATGGTCTTTCATTTCTTTCCACCTGTTCTTACCAGCTTTCCACCCATGTTGTCATCTTTGGGGTTTGTAAATAAATGATTTTATCTATTTTCAGGTTAACAAATAGTGCTAAAGGCATTTTAGGGAAAATTAATTAATTTGGGGTAAGCATAATGATATTCAGGGTCAGGATTAAGGCATGACTAGCCTTGTCTGTAGCAAATTGTGTTTTATGTATAAAATAAATCTACATTTCAACCTCATAGTCGGCACCTTGGTGACTATCAGTGGCAGGAGTATGAAGAGCAGTGTCTCCCACTGACCACTGTCAGTCTGGCAAGCTCTTCAGTCACTGGAAAGAGAGTAGGGAACAAACCTTAACATTCACTGTCTCAAAAACTGCTTGGCCACAGCCACGGAGCAAATGGCTGTATCATGAGCCAGAGCAAAGTGGGGCTCACAGGACTACATTAATCTACTCTTTCCCAATCAATTGCTACAGTGAGATTGTCACAAACATGATGGACTGGATCACTTAATCCAGTTAGACGGCGGCTCAAGCAGATGGGTAAATAAGGGGAGCCAGGAGTCTGGTGGCCTCTACTGACCCGGAGCAGCAGCTGGTCAAGCTTTCAATGCTCTTCTTGACCTGCTTCTTAGGATTGACATTGCTAACAAAATACATGCAAGTGACACAAGAGGTGTGAAATTTCAGGCAAAGCATTTGCCATCAGAAGGGAAGAGGGTGGAAATGGCAATGGTGGCTGTTTCCTCCTTACCTTGTTCATCTTTAGGAAAAAACAAAAGGTTTTTCTTTCACAAAAAACCCCCCAAACAAACAAACCTAAAAACCAAACCAAACCAAAAAACAACAAAGAGAAGCAAAGATAAAGCTTGTCAACCCATTTAGCTACTCCTGTGCAAGACAGTGCTTTGAATACTGGGTAGAATGGCATATGAGGCTGGAAATGGTGATTGCACCACCGGATTTTGGAGGGGGATGCAGCACAGCTGAGCTATGTTTAATGAGGGTGCCATGGCAGCACTAGATCTGCACAGCAGCCAGTCTCTCGTGAACAAAATGCAGTCATTCCTGCCTTGTGTTATTTGGTATTAATCAGCACAGTCGCTTAAAATTTAACACCTGAATTAGAAAGATTTTGATCACTAATGACTGCTTGCAATGCCGTGCTCAGCATGAGCCATCAGATAGGCATTTTCATTTTGTCTATGCAAATCCTGCAGCTGGAAAAGACAGCATTTTGGTTAGTTTTTTTAAATATTGAAATAATTCCATGCCTTACCCTTGATAACACCAACAAAAAAAGTATGCTACATTTTATTCCCCTTTCTAAGGAAATAAAAAAAAAGAATGTTTAGAGTGAAATAAAAGCATGAGTGTGTTAATCTAATATATGCAATTCATTATGGGCTGATCAGTGATTAGATGTGCCATTTGACTCTGACCTCTTACAAAGTTTTATTAGATGGGAGAATTAGTGCCTGGACAGGCAAACGGGAGCGTTGAGATCTAGAGTTCTGTGTATTTATACTGAGTGAGCAGATATCAAAGAGTTCTCACATAGGTTTTGGGTGAGGAATTTGTTTTGGGAGGGTGAGAACAAATCTTCCTTCAAAAGCTCAAAAATGCAGAGGAAAAAAAATGCATTTTGCTGACACTAAGCATTGCACTGCCACAGTTAGAAAATGTAACCAGAGCCAGAAAAAGGGAATAGCAGAAATGAGTAGCAAAAGTCCATTCTCCTTTAAAAATCACCACATACATGGGTATGTAAGTACACAAATACACATTACAATATATTTAGCTTACAGATGTTTTCAAAACTTTTAAAATAAATAACAGGTTTTTATTATCTGGCAAACCCTGTATTTTGAGGTAATTAAAGCTGATTGTTTCCAAGCAGCCTGTTAATAGGTTTTCCTTATTTATCAAGGGTCATTTAACATTTTCAGTGTAGAAAACATTCCCCCAAATCATCAAGGCACTTTTCACTAGCAAGCCTGATTAAATAGATGACATGATGGGTCTGCATTGGACCTCTCCACGGCTCACAGTGCCTGATACCAAATTCTCTATTTACCCAGCAGTTTCCATCCCAAACACAGCAGCAGCACCTTATTATGGGTTCCTTGAGCTGCCTTTTCTTTAAAGCTGCCCACGTGGGTGTTTTTCACCTCTGAGGTTTGCAAAACTTGCTCAAGACTTTTGTCCCACCTCTGTATAGAGGGACCATGACTGTAAAGTCTTTGGGTAATATGAGCAAAAAACATCAAAATGAATCAAAACCTGGGATCCCCCGAGGGACCCCTCTCTGTAAGGTTTGTCTCCAAGTCATCCCAAAGGAGCAATGCCAATGCCACCCTTTCAAGATCTGAAGGAGAAGCCGGAAAGCAACTCTTCGGTCCCTGCTGATCACATCTAAGATCCACGGACCTCCCAGATTATCCCTGAAAGGTCTGCAAGAGCAAATTGCTGACCACTGACACAACTGGAAGTTGATTTGAACAGAGGGGTTGCAAAATGTCCTGGTCTTCAGGGAGGTGAGGGATGGAGCTGTGCTCAAATCGGCTGGAGTGACGTGTTCAGAGGTGTTTGCACTGTGTGGCTTCTCAAGAGCCGTCATTCCCTAGAGCAGCCAGTCTGAAGGAAATAGGAAGCAGATGTTTTGTGCAATTATTTCTTCACAATGTGTGTATCGGTAGGAGAGGGCATGAAGATGTGTGTTGCTGCAAAGAACCTCTCTTGTGAATAGGTAATCAGCAGTAATTAAAAACTCCAGACCGTTTCTTCAGGGGGAAATCCAAATCTTACAGTGACAGAAATATGAGTGTGACAGTTTTCTTCCTCTCCCACAACTACAGCTTGTCTGTAACAATCTGGCAATAGTGGCTGAAAAGTCATATATGACCTTCTGTGGGTTTTGTCTGAAAACCACAAAAAATTCTGGTTGTTTTCTGAAATCAACTCTCAAGTACCTTAATTTACCAGATCTGCTCTGCTCTATAGTTTGATTGCATTTTTCAAGTGGAGAATAAAAGTGTCAGAGGAACGCCAGGAAAAAACACAGATACTGCCTGACTCTAAGGGAGGGTGGTAGATGAGTAGGAGATACAGAAGAATGAGACTAAACTAAAATAATTTCACACTATTTGAGAACTGCCAGCTTCCATCATTGTACTGCAAATCTTACAGCATTGCTTTTTTTTCTTCTTTTTTTTTTTTTTTCTGAAAGCCCCAGAGAATACAAAGCTCACTTTTATAGACATAAATGCCTTGCTGTTTTAAATAAAACAATGAAAATAGCTGCAGGAATATAAACCCCAAACAAATAGAAGGTTGGAAAGAAACAGACCTAACCCTCTCCAAACTCATTTCCTACCTGTGACATTAAGATATATATGTGGAACAGACAGCTTGAAATACATGATGACAAAATTAAAATGGTAGCTTGGATCTCTGTGGAAAGGTGGGACTTGTGGAAAAATTAACTATCCCAGCATTTTTGCATATATATTTAAGAAAGTTTGAGAATGTTTGTTTAGTTTGGTTAAAATGCCAAAGTCTGAAAGCCAAACCAACTGATGAAAGATACTCAGCTTTACAGTATGCAAATATAAATGTAATCATGTTTTATTTAAATACACACACATATCTCTGATGGATAATATAAGCTGAGTGAAAATCACTTACTCTTGCTACAACACACTGAACTCAAGGACTTGGTGACGCAGTTGCCAATCCCTCATTCTCAAAGACCATCTGCTCTTGTATCTCAGCTTGGATGCTTGCAGACACATTTTTAACATTTTTGAACATGTACACCTCCTGGTACTTCCCTTACACACCTCTCAGAAACTCACAGTTTCAGAATGGCTGTATTTCTTTCTCTTAAAGGACAGGCAGAAATTAAAGTGTCATTAAGTTTCAGAGTTAAAATCCCCCTGAGTTAAAGGGGTTAATCTGCCTCTTCCATAATACTGTTTCCCTCTCAGATGTGGGAACATGCAAGATCAAATCTCATCCAGAAGGTTCTCTTCATAAGGAGACAAACATGACGTCTTTTAAAGAAAGATAATTCTTAGAGGACTGATGAGGTCTCTAAAGAAATACTGACACTGTGCATTAGCAAGGGCCAGTCTGATCTGACCTCTGCCGGTACCGTTGAATATTGTGGGATTGCTTTTAATATCGACTATTCTTCAGGGAGCAGAAGGTCATGAGCTACATTTTTCATACGGTATGTGAGTAGTTTGCAGATGACTGATGCCTGCTGATCTTTGGGGCTGCATGGATCACTTGTAGTGAGAGGCACCACGTGTGATTAAAAATAACTCTTGGCTCGCTCAGGATTGCTATGGGGCAAAAGGTTATTAAACCTGACTGAGTTCATACTGAGATGAACTGAGACGTGTAGGGGCATTCACAACATCTGTTAAGGCAACTGAGGCTGCAGGGTAGGGCCCATCATCATTGAGGGCATCTTAAAATTGCTCAGATTTCATCCATGAGAGTGCATCCACCTTTAACTTAGCAAAGCAGCCATGCAATAATCAGCCTTCTCCTTTTCTTCTGCAAAATCACTGCACAACTCTGATCTGCAAAATCACAGTCAAACTCTGAATGACCAGTTTGTATTACTCTCAGTTTGTCCCAGTGCTGCATCTTGTAGAGTTTATCTTGCAAACCCTGTTTTTACAATCTTTAATGTCCATAAGTTTAAGACCCATATTCCTATAAAACACTGACAAAAGTCCATTCATGTTTACAGTATGATCAGCAGAAGCAACATATTTGCAAGCTCAATTACAACAAGCCTATTTCCACCAGCCAGTAAATTTGACTCAGACAAGCAAAAAGCCAAAGGAATCTCTTGAAATCATACCTCTTGAGGGACCACAATGGCTACTGAAAACTGTATGGTGGTTCTAAGACCTATACCAACATCTGGAGTGGATATAGAAAGATGCCACACCCACACCAGCTGAAACTTCACAGCAGTCTGAAGGTGTTACGAACAGGTCAAGCCATCCACAGTGACCTCAGTTTTTGTCAGTTCAGATGAACTTTATCCAGTTTTATACCCCTTGACCGACTCCATGGCCAGCGTCACAGTCAGAGCAAAGGATGGAGCTCATGGACTTTTATCAATTTATCAATCAACTACTGACCAAGGTGGTTTCTCCTGCTTTTGTTTTGACTCCCTGTTCATTTCTAAACCATATTGTTGGGGGTTTTTTAAGTACCTGAGTGACCTCAGTGAGATTTGCAGGACAAGCCCTGTTGATTAGTGATGCTCTGCTCTAGCAACTCTCATCTCTGAAGCCATGAACCATCCAACTTGTGACAGATCCTGAGGAGGAGACAGCAGCCTCTCTAACCAGCTTGAGGACCACCAAACAGGTAGTGCCAAATGAAAGGAGCACAGCCCTTGCAGTTCTGCCAGAAAGCACAAGCCTGGAGCTTGGACCAACCTGCATGGACCAACCACTGCACCTTGCCAACAAGGAGCATGTGGAAAGTCATGTGTGATTTTACACAGGGAATGCTCCTTTGCAGTGAATTTTCTGGTCACCTTCACTTAACAGATGTGTGGTTCACCTTACAACGTGGTCTTGAAGCACATAACCTGGGTTCTTTTCAGGTGAACCTCATGAAATATCATGCAGATGCATAGCAGGAACACACCTGATGTGCTCCAAGCATTGATGGACCAGACAGTTTATGAGATGTGGTTAAAGCTTGTCTGGAGCAAATGCCATGAAATTACTCTAGTGTATAAGTGAGGTCTTTGGCACCAGCTGTTTCACTTTACAGACCTGCTGCTGTTGGGTCATAGTACTTTCCAAGGAAACATTCCCAAATGCTTCAGACGCTGTGACTCTACCATAAACCTAATTTTTTGTATGATTGAGTGACATTAGGAAATTGTCTGATTACAAGACAATTTTCCCCTTGTGCAGAGAAAAAGATCCCATCTCTTTCAATTAAAAACACAGATACAATACTATAAGTATAATAAGTACTTATAATACTATAAGTACTATAAGTATCTGTACTAACTCAGCCTAAGTGGCATATGAGAGATGCTCATGAGCTTAGCACGACAAGGACCCCGGATTCATATGCTGGCAAATGCTAAACCATTTGTTACTGCATCTTCTCTGCTCTTTTTTACCCCACTTATCACAGAAGTGGTGAACAATTGCCCCCTTTTTCTTTTTTTTTTTCCTTTTTTTTTTTTTTATACATTTGAAGTTGTCAAGGACTTTCTGAAGGTTTCAGAGGTCGCATTAGATGATCAGGTCTGGACTGAAGTGTTCTTGATTGATGACTGTGACAGAAAATGTTGGTTTCAGTAACTGAAGAACTAGGGGAAGGAAGGGCTGGTGAATAAGGTTTGAGCTAAAATATGTCATAGACCAAACTTTATTAGGGAGTTCTCCTATCCCCCCACAGGTGTGATAGGTCCATAGGGTCTGTTATGGAACAGGGTGACATAAACAGAGCATGGACTATATACAGCATATATCTGGTGGGGTTTTTTGGGTGAAATGTATAGCAGGATGGAATTCCTTACACTTTAAACACATCATCTGTTCCCTACAGCTTTGTGCCTCATCTTTTTAAAACCTAACTCCAAAAAGTACAGAATTAAAGTTCCCAACCTTTAAATGCGAAATTCCAAAATGTGGATGAAAAATATAAAATGAAAAAACCCCAAACACAACAAAACACAACCTTTCTGTTAATATAGTTTTCAATCCAACACCATTAGGGAAGAAAAATGACTCATGATTTTGAGTGTATGAATCTGTCACTCCATTATAACACAGAATTTAAATGAGCCCTTTCTCATATGATGCTTCATCTGTCTGTGAGTTGAAGTGCAGTTAACATACATGTGGTGTTAGACTCTGTATGGCACTTGGTAAAGGCACAACTTGAATGCAACTGAGACCTGTAGAAAAATAAGAAAGGGGAAATTCAGGAGGAAAAATTCATTTTCACTCTGTCTCTGGTTCAGATCTGACCCTTGGTGTCAAACAGGCTGTGTAACAAAATCCACAACAATTCAACAGAGTCTATAGACTGAACAGGTCCTCAGTGGAGAGAGATTGAAAAATTAATTCCATCTGCCTCTAAGAAACAGGCAAATGTCACTGAGTTAGAAAAAAACAGAGAAGGGGTCATTACTGAGGTCTCACTGTGCACAGTGTAACCTGTGCACATTAGGAGAGGAACCACAGACAGAAATGCATCAAGATCTTTCCTTCTCTTTGAGTAAGAACATGTTTTATAAACTAATGCTCAGCACCTTGCATATAATGTTTAATTTAGATCCTGTCTATTTTCTTATCACAAACCCCTGCTTTCTTGTGGCTTTTAATGATGTCTTGTGTAAACTGCTTGGACTCCCTCTCCCAGGCTGAGCAGCTGCAGCAGGTTCGTTGACTCCCTGCCCCCAAGAATTGGGAAACAGGAGATGTGCCTGTGTGGGGAGAACATAATCCATGTGGGATTTCAGAACACCTTTGAGCAGTGCAGCAAAGAATCACAGAACAGTTTAGGTTAGAAGGCACCTTTCAAAACCATTTAGTTCCAACCTTCCTGCTATGGGTGTGGAACCTTTCCCTAGACTACGTTGCTCAAAGCCCCATACAAACTGGCCTTGAACACTTTGAGGGATGAGGCATCCAGAGCTTCTCTGGGAAACCTGTTCCAGTGTCTCACAGTAAAGAATTTCTTTTTAATATCTAATCTAAACCTACCCTCTTTCAGTTTAAAGCCATTCTGCTCTCCTTCAGTTTAAAGCCATTCCCCCTTGTCCTGTCACTACATGTCCTTGTCAAAAGTCCCTCTCCAGTTCCTTTGTGGACCCCCTTCAGGTAGTGGAAGGTGCTCTAAGGTCTGCCCAAAGCCTTCTCTTCTTCAGGCATCCTCAGCCCAGTTGTGGACATCTGCACCTCCAGGAGTGCTGTACCCATGTCCAAAACAGAGCTCCAGGAAGAGCAAACTACCTGGGGGAAAAAATCAAACATTAAATGCAAAGAGGCTGACCTGGCTCCACTGCCAGCTCACCACATGCACTCAATTGCAGCAGCCTGTATCTCCCCCTGGAGATGTCCAAAGGCACCCACCTCTCTTTGCCAGTCAGTCACACAGGGATCCTCAGACCCACCTCCCAGGACTGAGTTGCTAGGCACTCAAATTATAGATACAAATTGGGACCTTAAATTAGGCAGGCTCAATGCCACACCTGGTACTTATATGCTATGAAACATCCTTTCATTATACGATCGTGTATTTCCTTTTTATTCTCCCCGAAGGAATGGTGCTTCATTTGGGATGCAAGGTGGTCAATCGCTGAGGGTGAATCGTGGCTGAGTAACTTAGGAGGGTGATGCCTGTAGACTTTTTGTGTCTGGGAAGTGTGCAAAGAGTGTGGCAGAGAAGTAAAAGAAACAAAAAGTGGGTTTGGGCTTAACACAAGTGCAGGTAGTTACACAGAGAGCTGAATAGGGGCTTCTGTCCTACACAAGTTCAAAATTGGGATTTTTTTTTTTTCCCCGTACCATGCCAGGATGATGAGACAAGTCCCTGAAAAGTGCTGCTGTCTGGTAATTCAAAGACTCCTTCCTTCCCCTGGATACAGCAATCACTATTTCAGTATAAGCTTGGTGTTGCTGGTAATGTATAAGCTTCAATTTGCTGGTAATGCGGAAATCCGTTAACATCACTTTTTTCCTACAAAAAGCTCCATTTTAGCTGACCATGTCAAGTGCTCCTGATCAGGCCTTGTTGGACCCTGGGAGAGACCTGGGCTCTGCCCCTTCCTCTGCCACTGCCTTTTTGCATGGCACTGGGCACCTCACTTAATCTGCAGCTCTCCCCTAGTTTGAGCTTTCCTCTTTCTCCAGGCTGAAATCAAGAGGAAATCCTGGAATTTGATCTGGCATAATACTGAGTACTGAAGTCTGTCTTAGTAATGCTTCTAGTATATACTGTGTTGTGTAATGCTTTGAAAAATCAAGTTCTAGGTGTTTCCAATAATGTAGCTAAATTGAGTGGACATTTTTGACCTTAAACTCTCTTGTACTGCAGCTCCTCATCTGTAAAATGGTGATAACAGCATCTTCTCTTCTCACAGAGGTGTTTATAAAACTGACATTTGTGAAGGTCCCTGATAATATACAGTGGGGAGAACATTAAAAGCACCCGTGAGGCAATTTATAATTCTGCCTTCAAACAAGCATTTCAATACTAGTCAGTAATAGTGTACAGCACATTATACATGGGTTTTTTGGTTGAAATTCATATTTGATTTTTTTGTGTCTGTCAAAAAACAAAGTATAAAAGTTTTTCTCAGTGACATCTTTCTATATTCAAATGAGAACCAAACTAGCAAGGAAATTACATGATCTTAATTATGCTTTGTGCATATAAATCAGCTGCGAAATAATTTGAAACTCTTGTGTGTTTGGGATCTTTATCAATGAGGCAGAATAATTACCAACAAACCTCCATTAAGCCTCACTTTAAAAAGAACTGGTTATTAAATATGAACACAATTCTGCACTTCAAAGTCAAAATGACTCCCCAGTGAACTGGGCAGATATCAAGGCTTGTATGCATCAATGTGCATATCTCCAAAAAAATTAAATTATAATTATTTTGTGTTTAAAATAGGAATTCCCCCCTTTACCTTTTATCAGGGCAAAAGATTGCTGTGACCTAGAAACAAAGTTAAGCTTGATCAAATGCAACATGGTAGTCAAATAGCCAGTCTAAATGCAATGTCAATAAACATAAAACAAGCATTGATACAATTCTCAATAATGCAGATTCTCAATAAGCATGGAATATTTTATTCTCCCAAGTAGCAAACCATGTATAGATCAAGCAATAAAAGACATCAGTCTCTCTCTTCGATCTGGTCCAGTGAACACCGATAATAGATCTTGCAAAACATGCTGAAAAAAGTCTATTGCTGAACATCAGCACTGAAATGTTAAATTAAAAGTTCCCATAAGCAGAACTGGAAGGTTAATAATGACCACTTGCACAACTCAACACCCTTTTCAAAGAAGGCAAATAACCTACTCCTGATTTTACACTTGATGAAACAAGTTCCGTGGGGGTGAAGCCACTTGCCCCAGCTTGGTCAGAGCTCCCTCACTGCCATACATCCCTATTCACATGTGTTGGCCATAATCCACCTTCTGGGGTGACCCACAGTGCTCCCCACAGAGGGACACAAGTGCCCATCCAGTGCTGGGAGGCAAGACGTGCTCCCACAGAGCAGACACATGCAGACAGGCACCAGGCAGAAGTTTAATGTGTTTTAATCTGATTCCCTCCTAAGTTCTTATAATAAGTCACTCATTTCATGGGCAAGGAACATGCCAAAAACCAGTGGAGCTGAGGTGGCATCCACAATCCAAGGGCAAATCTTGCTCCTGCCTTTGAGAAGGGACAGTCCCCGTCAGGCTGTCCCCAGGCTCAGAGCCACGGCAGCAAGGATGGACTCTGCAGGAGGCTTTGCTGTCCTGGGAAGGCAAAGCTGCAGGGGCAGGACACATATTGCTTCTGCAGGGACATCCAAGGGAGGACCTGGGTGTGGTCCTGGCTCAGAGTCGGGCAGCCCTCTGGGAAAGTGCTGCTGCAGCTCCCTCTGTGGGCCCTGCCTTCAGATGGTTAAAAGCATCCTCCCTTCTCAGCCTCCACCGTCCAAAAGCAGAGAGAGGCTGAGCAGGAGTGGAGAGGATGTTGGATGTGGGGGTTCATAGGCAAATACATGAGGATCCCTGAGATGTCCCTGGGATAATAAGTTTGAAGAACAATGACATTTGCTCCTGTGAGGTTTTAGGATTCATCACTTGGTGAGGAATAGGCAGCACACTTTCAAGATAGAATCTCTGTTTATAGGAAGCAGAGAAAGATGACTTGGAAAAATATTAAACCCTTCCACTGGACTTATTTCTCAAGTCAGTGTCTTTCTTCTCGCTGGAGCAGTTTGATCCCTCCTGGGCAGCTGGAGAAGGAGCTGCCACAACTCAGCACTAGAAGATCTGGGACAAATTCAGCCCTCCTTCCAAACACAATGCACATGAAGGAACCAGTGTTTCACAGTGGATGTGAGGGCTCTGCAGCAAGCCTATTGTATCACCTTATTGTGCCCTTCTCTGTTTCTCAACCATCTCCTGCTCCCACTTTCAACAGTGAATTTCAACTGAGACCCTGTGATGTGGATGGATGCCTGCTACAGTTCCCAGTGAGGGAAAGTCTCCCCAAACACACCTTGGGGTGTTTCTGGAGGCCAAGCAGCACAGAGGGCTGCAAATAGAGCTTCTCACTAGGACTGGCTGAATGTTAAAAGGAAGGTTAAGACACCAGAACTTCTTTCCATGAGATTATTGCTCAGCTCTGATAATAAAAATATGCCTGATTGCCCACAGTGGAGTTATTCTTATACAAAACATCATGTTCAGGCTTCCTGTAGGAAAGAACATAACTGTTGTAAAGGCAGAAAATGGAACGAGTTATAAATGTGTATTTGAAATCCAATACAGGTGCATGCTAAGACTTCCTTGTAGACAAACTCCACCTCATATTCCTCAGCCACCCCTTCATGTCCATTTGAGGGGATGGGAGAAAGACAGGATACATTTTCAAGCTAAAGCCACCAGAGCGAGGATGTCGTCTTTCTACTGCAGTATGTTGTGTGTATCTGAGGAATCCAAGAGTAAGGTCCCATTCTCTTTAAATCAAACTATCACCCATCCATGTGGTGAGAACTTGCTGTGTAGATGCGCTCCACAGCCTCTCACAGCACTGACAGCTCTGCCACTGCCTGTATCCCCACTCCTGTGACACATGCCAGCTCCTCAGCCAACTCAACAGACAACAGGGATTCAGTGCAGACAGCCTCAAACAGCCTCCTGCCCCAGGCACCCTCACCCGATGCGAGGATGCTGGGTCTCCCGAGGACATGGATGCTGGCTCAGCCTCTCCCGACTGCCGTGTCCTGCTGCGACACACACTGGCCTGGCACAGGGCTTTCTTCAAAGCTTAGTCCACATTGTGAAACCTCTGCACAGTTTTAAAGACTTTCAGTTTAGAGGCATCTTAACATTCGTGTCGCAAGGGTCTCTGCTCTGGCGCTTGCAACACTTCCATTTCAAGCACTTAATTTCATTACTGAACCTAGCCCAAGGGCCTTCTCGTCTGTATTCTCTGCCTTGCAAGAATTGATCTGAGATCTACCTTCCTATCTTGGAGTAAATGTAATTGAGGTTTGAAACAACCAGGTTTAGCCTATTTAGGAGCATTAATGTTCTGTGAAGATGGAAGCTCCATTACTTTAAGATCCCACGGCTGAAATTCCCTTGTAGCTGTTTATTGACCTATAAAGATGTGACATAAATGCATCCTTGACGTGAAGAAAATGGTGAGGCAGGTATGACATTTCTCCCTGAGGCAGCTACTGCAGCTTCAATTATCTTATCTGCAGGAAAAGTGGCTACAGAAACCTAATCACTGCTTCATTTACTTATAGCCAGCCAAAACCAGACCACTCAGCAACTGTACTTGGCGCTCTGTCCCTGAACACTCCCCCACCAAGGGCTGGAAGTGATTATCAGATGCACTAACAACCCTTCCAGCACTAGGAAGGGAATAGTCAGGTTGCATGGTCATTTCTGACAAGCTGGCATAATTTTCTAACCAAGAAACTCTGCTGCAAAATCAAACATTTTGGGAAAAAACCCACACCACCAACCAAAACCACTGGCTCTAAAAGGTCAATAATGTTTCTTTTGGTCCTGAATTAACCTGCAATCTAATACACCATATGACATGAATGCAGAGACTATATTGATCATCCAGATTGGAAAGGGTAATAGGAAGAGGAGAATTAACATTTGGGCAGTAGTTAAAGCAAAGAGCTGTAGGAGAAAGCAGAGACCTAGAGACACAGTTCCTCCCCCTTACATATCCCTCTTCTAATTACATTTAGCTAATCCATTCAATTAACATTGATGAATTTTATGATGAAAAGCATAATGAATCCATTAAATACAAAACAAGTATTGGCATAAATCCTTTTCACCCCAGGAAGTGAATTATATCAGAAGAGCTAAAGTAATTTACTAATAAAGTGATCTAATGATGAAAAGAAGCCATTCATTTTGTGGCCAGTTAAGATCCAGGCTGGCAGAGGCTGGATCCTCTGGATCAGGTGCTGATGCTGAGGGATTGCTCTGCTCCCAAGCTGCAGCAATTGGCAGCAGAATTGGGCCAACGTGATACGTCACTCGCTGCTACCTAATAATAATGTTACACCGACACTGTCAGGATTTTTCATCTCCCTGCTCCTGTTAGACTCTTCTATAAAAAGCCAATTTGTTAAGCAGTTAGTCACTGCTTTATAATTCATAGACTCTCACGAAAGTTTTAATGAGAAACCACAAAAGCAGTAAGAGGGAAGTACGGGCTGAGACGACTATTTATAAGCCAGCAAATATCCTGCTAGAACAGTCTCCTCTCATGACGTCTGCGTTACATTTCTATCATGTGCACGCTAAATTTATGTGTCATGCATTCCCTTAACAAGACTATTCATACAACTATGATAAATAGGACCATAATCTGTGGCGATTTCCATCCTTCTGTATGCCAGCAGGAGTCTCTTAGCAACCGTTGTTAGGGGCAACGCCAGCATCCAGCATCTTTTGTGGAATTCAGTGGCAACAGAGCTTTCACCGGCTTACGATGGAGGCTCCAGCTATACCTCAGAGAAAACAGAGCCTCCCTTCCCCCTTCCACAAATCCATGCTACTGAGAGACACTCAGTGCACAGTCAGCAAGGCTCAACAATTATTAAAAATTATCAATTAAGTACAATCCAAGTGGCCATTCCGGACACGACACATATCCCGCCTCCTTTCACACCACAGGGCTATTAGCCTGTTTTCCAAGATCACAACAGCCTTGTCCTCTCCCCAGCCTGCTTAAAATTCACGGCAATGTCTTTAAACGAGGCTAGGGAACCTCTGTAATGTGTTACAAAGAAATCCCTTTACTAGTCCCCTGTTGAGATATGTCACGGATGCACTTCCAGAGCCATGTGCCATGTGTCTGACTGTAAAGAGCAGCCATGATCTTAATGCTCCTTTAATATTTTATTCTGACTGTAGCCTAATGCTATCTCCTAATTGCTGAGCATCCCCCACAAGTGGAGTTACTACAATTCATCTGTTTTTACAGGATTCCATTTTTGTTTTCAGTGGGAACAGACAGTCCCTCTGAACCAAGACTCTCCAGATCATGCCAGAATACTGAAGGGCCTTCTGGATTAAAGGAGAAAAAAAAAATTCCATAAAATCCAACTGAAAAAGTGATGGGGCTTTTATGCTAGTCAAGCCAAAGTGTGTTTTGAGCAACGCCAGCTTTAATGATGACATCTGTGATATGGGCTGAGAAGGGCATTGGGCTGCCTCTTCCCTGGGGATTATATGAATATTTCATCTCAAATCAATTACTGAGTTGCTATTCCCACTGCTCCCCTTAAGGCTGTCAGCCAACTCACTTTAAAGCCCCTATTCTGAGGCAGTTGACATCTCAGCCTGAAAGCAGATCCAAAAACCACACACACAAAACCCCCTCTGGTCTGAAATATGGCATCTGAAGGGCTGTAATGTCCTGAAATGACATCAAAATGTTTTGATGAATGGAAAACTTTTCTTCCTTTAAAAAATTCCCAGTAATTTTCACTTACCTTTCCCTCATTTGCATTTAAATTAATTCATTAGGTGGCATGTCATTTTCCTTGTGTTGTATTTGTCTTCCAGGAACAATTTCTTCCCTCTCTTTCAAACTTGCAGATTTGGCAAGTTTAACTCAAGCCCCATGTTGGAGCAATATTTAGATTCAAACCAAAAGAGCAAGGACTGTCAAAGTTGTGGACGACACTCTCTTCATTGTAAGCAGTTGCACAGCTGTCAGATAAATACCGGAGATGAAATATTGTTTGCCATAATACTTAGGCACCACTGGTTGACTTATGGATCTTATGTCAGACTTAGATTTGAATTTCCTTGTTTATCCTACAGTTGAATAATTGCCTTGTTGCTCCCTCCCACAAGAACTGGTCAAGAATTTCAAGCTTATATTTACCAGACAAGGAATTATTCTGCTCTGCTTGGAATCAGCATCACTTGCTCACCCTCAGTTGATTAATAACCCTCTGTATCTCTTAGCCCTCAGTCCTGATCTGATCCTCAGGATACAGCAGTGAGCCTAAAATCCCCTCTTCACAGCTTTCAGAGACTTTTAGTCAAGAAAATTTCTCAATTAATTTTAGAGCCCTGTTAGACATACATTATAGCCTAACCCTGAGCTAGTCCCTTCACCCTTTCTCATAGTCAGTGACAGAAATGAGACTCATCCTTGGGATGAGTTGGATGAGTTGGATATAAATGGAAATGACAGGGCTTTTTGACATTCAGGTACCAAAATTTAGACAAAACTCTCCACCTTTACTGCTGAGAAGAAAAGTAGAAGACCATGAAGCAGAAAATAAAAAAATTAAATCTCAGCTGTATTGTGACATTCTACAAGCTATTTCAGGTTAGACACAGCCATCTGGAAAACCAGAAAGACCTTATATTCTTACATTGCTTTGCTTGCCTTTAAGAATCCCAGCTCTTTTGGGATGTCTTTGTACAGCCCTCAGCCCTGGACAGATTTCCCCTGGAAAGGATTTCCATGTACTGCTCTGACAGTTCCTCGGGCTGAGCTCAGACTCTCACAGTAATGCAGACCCCTGTGTGAAGGAGGGTGAGGAATTATAGTAAAAAACATCAAAGTATGAGGTGATGGGAACAGCAGAAGCAGTGCATTAACCCCTATTCTCCTGAACACCATGAGCAAGTGAAAGGAGCAGGGAAAGGCATGGTCTTCACTTCTGAGGGATCAGAGTTGCCTGGTTATTTATAGTGTGATCACAGATTTGTTCAGCCTTAATTGCAAAGCACTTCAAGTGCTGGAGAAAGAATGGAACAGAAAGAAGAAATAAAAAAATCAAGAAAGGAGAGAGGAGGGGAAAAGGAAAAATAAAAAAGTAGAGGGAAAAAAGATTACAGTTCATGAATAAAATACCTCTTATCAACACAATGACAAGATGGAAGGCAGATATAATAATGCCAAAGAAGCTCAGCATAGAAAGAGACATTTAACCATTTTTGCAATGTGAGTCCCTGTCTCAGCTGGATGAAGCTGCTTGATTCCGGTGTAAAGACACAAAATCTTGTCTTTGGATTCAAACAGGATTCTCATGGGTTTGTTTGTTTGTTTGCTTGTTTGTTTGTTTTAGTTTCCCTTGGCAATTAAGCACACCTAGAGATTGCATTAAAATTTAGGAGTGGCTTTTCTGAAGTTTCTAGATATGAACAAGTTTGAGAAGACAATAAATAATAGAGTAAATATTAGACTTACTAGGCCCTCAATGCTAACTGGTACCACCTCTTTGGTATCTTTAATGTGGGTATTTGTTCTATAAGGCCAAGCACGCTCGCAGATTTGATTCTTGCATCTGACATGAAGAAGCAGCCTTTAGGAAAATGCTAGTTGTAGGTTTGCATTAGCTGTAGAACAGATACAATTTCTTTTGTGACTGGAACTAATGCAATCTGCAAGAAAATCAATGCAGGTTCACAGGGAAATAACCAGACAGTTAGCAGAGCGTAGTGCAGTCTAACAGAGACATGGTCTGCTAACGCTGAAACATGCTCAATAGTCATGCTTTTGATCTTGCTTCCTTCATATTACAGCCAAGCCTTCCAGACTACCAGAAGTGCATCACACAGCTTCCAAACATATCAATCTTACACTCACTTTTACTGTCTGCTCTGGTATTTGCATTATGAAGACTGATCTGATTATTCAGTGCTGGTTCCAGAAGTGAGCATTCTCCGTGTTCATTTGGATTATCAATATGAAAAACATACTGGCAGGACTAGAGACTAATTATTTTAAGATGGATTATTCTTTTCTCTTTTACAAAGGCTCTATTTACTTGATGCTTCCATTCAACAATTCATTAAAGCATCTCTTCCTATCTGTAAATGATAACTTTATTCAGGGATGGTGTATGTGTGTGAGTCCTAGTGCTTCTTTTTATGCTCATTTCAAATGCAATATTGGGTTGTTTGGGGGGTTTTGTTTATTTTACTTTACTTTAAAAAGGCTCTAAAGCAATCACCCTTTATGATGCCAAATCAGTGTGGAAGGAGGAAAAAGTAACAGGTCCTAAATCATCAGGGCAATACTGGAAGAAATTCATGTCCCAGAAGAGAATAAAATGAACATGAAAATAAATGGTGAATGAATTACACCATTTATTTACATATACCATTGCAGAGCTAAACATTGTGCCGGAAAAATGTAAAAATGGGGCCATACACAGAGAGGAAGATTGACCATACCCAGGAAAGGAGAGTATAGCTGACACAAAGGGATTGATTACCTTCTCATGTGGGGCCACATGACTGTTGGTGTGAAAAGCCCAGAAGCAGAAAATGTATCACTGTTCTTTCAAAATGCTTATATTTGTGCTAATCTGTAAAACACAGCATGTAAAAATGTGCTGTTTTCTTTGGTGAATGAAGAAGCAACAGCAAACATTTGGTATAAATGGTCAGGAATAATTTTTGCCTTGGACCACAATGGAGATATACATTATTAAGGGTGTGTGTCCCTCCTGAGCTAGAAAACCTTTTCCAGTTTGCTAATGATTTTCTTGGGTTTAATAATTCAGGCTGAAATTTGGAGTTGTTTATGAGAGTAAGATGGGAGGGCAGTGAGGGGGGTGTAGCAAAGGCTCTTTTCAATACTTCCGGTAATATGTGAAATTGTACAAACCTCAGGACATGCAGCAACCACTTGAAAGTTGTTAGGAATCACCTGTGCACCATAATGACACCATAGAGTTTCACTGTTCAATGGAAATCTGCCCACTCAAACTGTGAATGTTAGCAAAAAATTTGACATTTGCCCAGCACAGGACTTTCCCAAGGGGTCCCTGCCTGCTTTAGGCTTCCCCTTGCTCCAGCATGGGGTTCTTCACGGGCTGCAGGTGGATCTCTGCTCCTGTGGACATGCATGGACTGCAGGGGCACAGCTGCCTTGCCATGGTCTGCACCATGGGCTGCATGGGAATCTCTACTCCAGCACCTGGAGCACTTCCAACCCCTCCTTCTGCACTGACCTGGGTGTCTGCAGGGCTGTTCCTTTCATGTTCTCACTCACTCCAGCTGCAGTTGCTGCTGCTACTGCACAGCAACTTTTGCCCCTTCTTAACTCTGTTGTCCCAGAGAAACTATCTCTGTTGCTGATGGCCTTGGCCTTGGCCAGCGGTGGGTCCGTCCTGGAGCCAGCTGGAACTGGCTCTGCTGGACGTGGCGGAAGCTTCTGGCAGCTTCTCACAGAAGTCATCCCTGTAGGCCCCCGCTACCGAAACCTTGCCATGCAAACCCTGCACAGAATTCCCACACCATCAGGGCAGGGTGACTGTGAGACACAACCATGTAGGCTGGTTGCTGCAGTTGCCCAAGGAAGCTCGAAGCATTTTCTAACTTGCATGTGTGTGACTGAGCTGCCTAATGTTACTCATTCCACTTTTTTTTTTTCTCTAATTACTTTATTAAAAGTCAAAGAGCAAGAGAGTTTCTTGAGGCAACAGCAAAGTCTCTGACAGAAATCTCCCAGGATTTGCTGCAGGAAGCTGTATTTAATACTATGATTGCTGATCTGTGATAATGGGTCAACAGTAGGGCAAGAATCAGAGCACGTGGGCCACGGTGCAGAGGGCTTGCTGCAGTGTGCCAGTGCAGCACCTTTGGTATCTAGGACAGCTGACAGCAGCAGACTCAAGCAGGTGTTTGGAGATGTGGATATACCACAGTATCCACTGAAACCAAAGCTCCTTGTCTTGGTGAGACAAAGCCAAAGTAACAAGGACTGTTCAAAAGGGATCCCTTGTTAGTTCCTCAACATTCACATCCCTGCAGCACAGAGTGATGGGTTGGATTTCTTGAAAACACAAGGCATGGGAAGTCTCTTTAACTGTGGAGTGCAACTGGAGAAATACTTGGCAAGGTTTGTATAAAACACAAGAGGAGGCTTAATGCAGAAACCCAGCTCCCCTTATCCCTTGTGGTGCTCACTACCGAGGTGCTGAGCGGAGGAGCCCTTATCCCGTAAGAGCAGAACGTGACAGGCTGGTCGATTCCCTGCAGCAGTTACAAGAATTACAGTGAAGATAAAGCTGACACTGAACACTGTGTTAGCAGACTATTAAAAAAAAAAAAAGGTTTTTTTCCTCCAGTTGAAACTGCAGTTGAATAAGCAGGTAAAATAACACAAGAACTGAGGTCTGTCAGGCCTCACCAGAGATGCCTGCTCCAGCATATATGGATTATGGACACTGTGTGGCAGTTTCACTGTCAGCTCAGCATCCCCTCAGGCATGAGCAAGTGGTCAGTGTGCAGATACTTTCTGTCATCTTCCTGATTTTGGGCACCAAGCATGATCAGTAGTGATATATTGAGGGCATGTAGATTTTCCTGGGAGTGCAGAAGTACCAGATTTGAATCCCAAAGAGGATAAATTTATTCTCACAGAATTACCTGAAAAAACTTTAAACTAGGGACAAATGACAGATTATATCAGCAAGGCCAGTTGCATAAATATCTACCCGACCTCTAACTGGGAGGGATTTATTGCTCCCATGAGATCACACAGTTGCATTATTATCAGTACAAAATTGGTCAGCATCAAGCCAGAGAAGCTTTGGACTTGATCTGTAGTTACACCTTCCACAGCAGAGCAGCCATAACCTCCAACCAACAACACCCGGTTTTATAGGCAATGAAAAAAGAGATTATTTTAATTCTTACCCATGGGTGGGTAAGATGGACTAAAGCAGATCAAAAGCTCAAGCCCAATATACAAACAGATACAGGATCAAGCAGATATATATGACCTTTAGTGGCCACAGCCACAAGTAAACCCATTTTCACTGCTATCAGTGGACCCTGAAGATGGTGGCAGCTGCTGATCTGGGTTCCGGTCACCAAACTGGAAACTTTCATACCCAAGCAAAGAAACAAAAATTGTTCTCAGGGACATACAGCCATAGTATCCTTACCAACAGCATGGACCGGTCAGCAAGGCTGTGCTGAAGGATCACTGTCTTGTTGCTTGGTGAGAGCCTGGATGGGGTTGCCAGCAGCTTCTGCCATCAGAGGAGCTCCCAGCTTACAGGCACATCTGTCTCCTTGGCTGAGGTTGTAAATTTTGTCATGAAATACAGATGACCTTTAGTGAATGTGTCTTCTCTGTACACAGAGTGTCAGTCACAGCAAACCTCTGTTGGATTGTGGGATCACGTTGGTCTCCAGCTATTACAGTAATAAACGTGATTAACTGCTGCTATAAAAAGCAATTTCATTCTGACTGCTAACCTCATAAAAGAAAAAAAAAATTAAATAAACCAAAGAATGGATCGCAATGTGACATTTTTACATCCACATTGGTTTATCTTCTGACTTTGGACTCTGACGGCTTGTCATGGGAATGACATTTCCTTCTGTATTGTCAGTGTTTGCCATCACTGCTCCGTGGGTTGGAGGTGACACAGGTACTTTCCATTACAAGGAGGAGGGAACTGAAGCATCTTTCCAAGACTGTTTTAACCATTTGCAAATATTGGTGACTTCACCATTTTGTTATGTACCAGAGCAACAGGGGTCTTTTGCCAAATCAAGTAAAAGACAATCTTGCAACTTCAGGTGACGAGCAACCTCTGCTGAATGAATGGAGTTGCAAAGTTAAGGGCTGAAATTAATCCCGAATTTACTTCATCTAAAATACAGGCTCTTTAGAGGAGTCTGCTGATGAGGCTCAGAGAATATAGTGTCATGAATGTACACCCGATAGGAACTGCTTGGAGAACACAGCCCTGTATAAAGTTCAATTTTCAGAAAACTTAAACCAAACTAAACTTCGAACATGTTATTTGCTATTTTCTATTCTTTGTACCCTTTTAATCATCAACAGAACATGATTTATCTCTTTGATCATCTTGAAGAATTCACTTAACATAAATGATTTTACTCAAGAGTTTTTTTGATTTAGCAGAAAATGCTGTAACAATATCCAGTGGCTGAAAACTGAGGCTTGCAATATAAATTGAGATGCATATTTTTTAACAAGGATAATTAGCTATTGGAGCAATTTACCCAAGGATGAAGTGGCTTCTCCATCACCTATGGCCTTTAAATACCATTAGATTTTCCTGAAGGATTTGACATTTCAAAGTCCAATGTTCAGAGAGAAGATAGGATCTAAGAGCTAATGCATATGGGTTATGCTGGAGTAATTTCCCATGACCTATGAGCCTTTTCACTGAAAACAGAATTTTCCCAAAGCTTTTTGTAGTTTTTATAGCCTCATTTACAAAATGTTGTATGGCATTCCCTTAACTTTCCAAACAAAGCTGTATTTATCATGTCTTAAATTAAAGGGAAACTTGAATAGACACTTCACAGAAATATTCACAGCTGCATAAATCAACTCAAAGAGAAGATTAGGTGTTTATCAGCAAGAAAACATAAGCTGTAGGAGTATGCTTTGTACCTTCATTTCTTTGTGCTTCTCTTGTAAAACATTAAGGATGTCCTAGGACGAGGCAATTAGGCACATAGTGTATTACAGACAAATAAATGCCACATACTCCTTCCTCTCTGGACAGCTTGTAACTCACCACTTATTTCCTCACTACAACACAGGTTTATCTGCAAAGGCTGCACTGACCTGAATATGGAAGATGCAAAAATATTTAAATATCAGAATGTATTCTGATTCTGGTTCTGTGAGTCAGGAGAGTTGAAACCAGCATCATGCAGCCCCAACCTGGAGTTTTGGTCTGTACCCAGTCCTGCATACAGCTCCCTTCTCCCATGAGAGGGGTCCTGCGGTCCTGCCCCATTCCACTCCCATCCCTTTTCTCTGCCATCCTTCTTTTGCAGCCCTGAAGGGTTTTACAGAGGCATGTGCTGCAGCCAATGTCCTGGTGAAATGTTTCCTCCAGGTGCTTCCAGATCAGCTTCGGTTATAAGACAGCAGACCCCTCCACAGGGATTATGTTGTCAGGGCAAATTTTTCTCTGAAAAACTGGACAACAAGAGAGATCTTATCATACAGGGAAATTATGTTTTTCTTATGTGATCCTCTGTCATTACTTCTGCACTTAAGAAATTGAGTGTCGAGCATCTGCACATGGGCTTGAACTGCGTGCCAGTGCTCTTCCCCATGGTTTCCACTTTTTTAGCCAGGACAGCTTCCCATGGTGGGCACTTGTTCCTTGGCAGCAGTTTCATCTTTCCTTGCTTCTTCCACCCAACCAAACCAGGTGTGGAGACTACAGCCATTTGGAGAGGAGCAGGAAGGGCAACCAGGTCAGTGACTCCTTTGGACATCCCAGCAAAACTCCTTTCAGATATGTTACAGGACTGTTAGACCAGCCTGGAGGCAAAGAGACCTCAGGGGGCTTCAACAGCTGCATAGCTAAACTAGGACCATCAGCTTTATAGAAAAACCTACAGACACACCTGACTTCACAGGTAAACCTTAGTTTATTTATCTGTCTGCTCAGATATTTAAGACAATTCCCTCTAATCAACGTATCAGTGTGGGTTCATTGGTTAAAGGGGAGTCATATCTAAAAGCCTTCTCTTTTATTTTCCATTAGGTTACATCAGGACCATCTGGATTCCAAGTTTGGCTATGGCAGAGCATTTCAATGAACACTGTTAAATTAATTGCCTGCTAGTTTCACAAGAAATGGCTTAGCAGTGCAAATAAGAGCTGCACCCAGCAGCTTTCTGTGGAAGAAATATCTGCCCTGTCAGGGGTCCACATACACTTGAGGATTTTAAGGCCAGAAAGGAGCAAGCTTGTCCATCTATCCAGATCTCACAAAAAATAAAAAGAAGAGAAGGCATCATCCCTTCTCCATCAAGAGCTTTTCAGGAAAAATTATCAAACTTTTCTTCCAAGTCCTCAAAGCACATATTTCCAGCCATATTTCCAGAGAAGCTTCTCTGTTTTTAGCCCATGGCATGTTTCACCCCACTGTTGTTTTCTGTGTGATCAGAGCAGTGTCCACAGCCCAGAGTGGCTTCTGGAAAAGCAGAAACAACCTCATGTGTGTAAGAC
The DNA here is from genome assembly GCA_035041135.1 of Platyrinchus mystaceus. Classification (NCBI taxonomy): domain Eukaryota; kingdom Metazoa; phylum Chordata; class Aves; order Passeriformes; family Tyrannidae; genus Platyrinchus; species Platyrinchus mystaceus. The sequence goes on from JAWWLV010000045.1 coordinate 6,266,795, forward strand.
CACTGTGTCTCCCTCTTGGGTGGACCTTGGGCCAATTCTTTCCACTGAGAGAATTATTAATTTACTTTATTACCCTATACAGGGTTATCCTAAAGACATGGGACTCCAGGCAAATATCCCAGGCTCTGACAGCAAAGCCTTCAAGAATGTCACCTCTCTTCACCCAAAGAACTCAAAGTCTCTCAAAATAATTTGTTGTCTTTGGAAAAATATTTTTTAGCAATAATTTGGCCCCATGAAAAAGAGCCTTAATATTAATAATTAAAAAAAATCCACCTAAACCAAAGCAAAACAAAAACCCAAAAGCAACAAAGGAAAACAATTGACTATTTCATGGGCTCTTTCTAAGTACTGTAGTTCAAGACATGTTTTTTACATATACTTGCCTGTTTCATAACCCCCAGTGCTTAGAAATTCAAACCCAGTGTGCCAAGGTGGTTTGTTTTCTTCATGCTTTCTCATATCCCTGTTTCCAGGCTGTGTTGCCATTTGAGTTCCTTCAGCATTTACCTATGTTTGTCAGCTTGTGAGCATTAAAAATTCAACTCCAAACACAGAATGACCCCTTCTTCACAGACTATGACAACTAATGCATTATGTTCTTACAGTGAAACAGCTTTATTATAACAGCTGTACTCTGGTTTTGTCTTTTTGTCTCAGTCACCTCAGCGTAATTGAGAAGTGAAGTCAATTAATACACAGGGCTAAGATAGATGTTGAATTTGGACTGCATTTACATCAGAGTGACCCCACACTTCAATTATTTATCTGTGTTATCACAGTATTTAGGAGCAGCTGGCATGAAGCAGCTGCCATGCTGCTATGACACTAGGAAGACTCCCTTTTTTTTTGTAAGTGTTTCCTCACTTAAAGGAGATTTACAGCCTGAGACACTGTGAAGGCAGACAGACAGACAGAGTGAAGGAAGCAAGAGACAGATAAGCCATTTTGCAGCAGTGAGCTGCCAAAATTGCCAGCTGTCCTGTGTCAATCCACAGCACAAGTCCCAGTTCACCTGGCACTGCCTGGTCAGGCATGCTGAGTCCCTGCATCCCATCTCCATCAGGCACAACCACTTCCTCCAAACAAATCTGAGGAACTGCCGTGACTTTTGCCAGTGGAATCAGAGACTTGGAAATGTGAGCTCTGGAGGCTGTTGTTTCTGATTAGGAAAAGCAAGGACATAGCTTCCTAAGGGCTGTGCCTCCAGTGAGGCCTGAGGTGATCCTCTTGCAGCCAGGTGACATGAGGACTGCTCTTCTCCTGCCATGGGTGGTGCCAGTGCCACTGGCCCTCTGCTGTCGAGTGCAAGGTCTGTGGAACACCACCTGAGCATCAGGGAGCCCCAGCAGTGCTAAGAAGGACACTTGGGACAGAGCTCCTGCAATCTCCATTGCTCTTCAGGCAGCAGGGAGGATGAGGTCAGGTTCATCCTTAACCTCAACCACCCAGGTTAAGCTGGAAGGAACACCCAGGTTGTGCTTCTTCCAAACCCAGACATTAACAGTTCCCTGGAGGAAGTGCATTTGGTTGTTCTCTTGTTTGGTGGGTGACAGTGAGACCAAAGCAAGTATATACAGTAGCATATATATGAATATTTCTCCCCTGCTCTCCAGGCAGCTGAAGTGAAACACACTAAGAATCGCTGTGTTAAGGTGTCTGTAAAGTGTCAGTCAGCAGCTGGGAAAGGCCACTGTCCCTGAAGCAGTTGGTTGGGTCCCCTGCATGGCTGTGCAGTTTATTCTGTAGGGAGAGAAGTACTTGCTGCAGAGAAGGAATTTCATTTTCCAGGGCCTTTCTGACACAGAACTGTTTGTCGTTTTCCTTGTCGATACCTGCCTTTGCAATTTACTTCACACAGGATCACTGTCAGCCTCATTTTCTTTGCTTTTACATCCATGCAACTGGGAAAACAACTTCAGTACAAAAGGTAACTGTGTAAAGACAGAATGGAAAGGCTACTAAAGGCAAAAGCAGGCTTTGAATAGTCTCCACCTCAGAAACCTTTCCAGCTGTATTATTGGAATATTGCCGCATTTTTTTTTCCAAGATTTCTTTTTTTCTGTCCAGTCAGTTTATTCCACCTGAATTCTGAACAGGTTGTGCTTGCTCTAATGCAAGCTAATAAGGAAGATTTCAGCCTTTGTAGCAGAACAATTTGGCAGTAGGGGACAGGCCAGGTTTCTCTGACAGATGCAAATATTTACTCCAGATAGCAAACATGTCACAGGGTCGAGCAGCAGAGCAGCTGCCATACCAGCATAAAGCCACATAATGTTCTCTTTGGCTCCGGCTTCACATAATTGATTGAATCAGCAGATAATCAGTTACACTAAACACCCACTAAATCTCCTCTTTGTCAGCAAAGATGCAGCTTCTTATAGAGAGGGGCATTTGAAGGATGGGGTAAAGCTATTTCCCAGAGTCATGTGTAAATACAAATGTCATTATTTAAAGTACGCATTGCACACATTTAAACTAGTCCCCGTGGCCTATGGCACAAGCCAGGGTACTCATAGCTCTATTTTCTCCACAAATTACACTGAAGTAAGAAAACACAATTTTGCAGCACAAGGTTAGAAAAGGATGTTCCCAGCTGAGACACCTGATCCAAGCTGGCTGCTCGGGTTCCCCATTTTCTTAATGGAAACAGGAGTGTTTAGGTCATAAACCATCTCGTCCTATTTTAGCTAAATTGGGATGAGATGAGTCAGGTCTTCAAAACATCTGTTTCTCTCCTCTGGTAATACAAGGTGTTGAGACAAATAGCACACATGTAAGCACATACATTGTGGAGACTACACAGGGTCAGATGTTTTCCCTCCTCAGCATGCAAATGCTAAGCAATGGTAATAAAAACCTACCAAGCTTCCAGTTTTGTTGAAAATAATGAACTTCTGTAGAAATCTGTCTTCCTTCTTATTTCCCAAGTCTCACCCCACCTAGTTGTTCAAGTATCTGCTCTTGTTTGTCCCACCTTTCTGCTAAAAAGTGTCTCCTCCATGCTAAACCTTGGAATGGATTTGATAAGGCTTCATCCTGGCTCATATATTCCAAGAACTCATTCCTGTCCTGTTGTCCATAGCAATACGTGATGATTTGTTCTGGAAAAAACCCTTTTTTTATTATTCTCTTTCCTGTCAGTTGCCAAGCAGCAGACAACTTGTGGTCCAATGATATGACACTGCTAGGGCACAAACCAGTATTTAGGAGACACCTGGAAGACTTTCAACAACTGTAAACCACACAGATAACATAATGTTAACAACCAGCCCAAGGCCTACTGTAACACTGATGAATCCAGACCAGTTTATAGAAGGTTGGACAGACACCTGGCTTGAGCAGTTTTTTTCTGATACTTTTTGGGAGATACCTCTTCATCAGAAGATGTTGAGTCAAATGGTACCTTTGGGGCACTCCCAGGCAAAGACACTACATTTCTTATGGCTCTGGAGTGTAGTAAAATGCTGGGATTTCATTTTACCTCCTGAAATAGCTCTGCCCAAATTGTAAAAATGGAGCACATAAAAACTGCTTCCAAATGAGCTGACTCCTGAGAGGGGAGAGTTGGTGGGAGGGATTTGTAGGGTTTTGCTTGGTTGGAGAAGGGTGCTGAATTTGGACTTTGAATGGCAATCGAGGCGATCACATCGCACTTGTACCCAGAAGCCTTTCTTTATATTCATACATATGACCCGGGTATCACTTCTTTTCAATATTTATTTGCCTCCTTCTGTTGAAGAGAAATATTCCTCTTTAAGCCAATATCTATGTGAGCTTGGATGGAAGGAAAGGGGGATGAAAGACTCCCACTTTGCAAGTTCACGGATAACAGAAGGCTTAAAGGTTGCTTTTGACTCTGTATGTGTGTCTCCACAACTGTTTGCCTTACCTGCAAAATCCCCTATAGTAAGAAAAATACACTCTGAGATCAGCTGAGGGCATTTCAATGATGCTGAGACAAATCTGTGTTTAGAGTTTTGAGGACATCTTTGCAGGATGCTGTTTCCTTTTAATGTACACCAGCCTCCCCATTAATGATGAAAGTTTCCTCCTTGGAGAGCTAAGGGATAAAAAGCAATCCAAATTGTGCAGTCCCTTTGTGGTGCTTTAGTGGGAGAAAGGAGAGTATCAGTTGATGCTGTCCCACAATATGTTCTTTTTGCTGGCTAATAATCTGAGTGTTTCCAGTAGGAACAATAGTGTAAAAGGACACCATGTTTCAGAAAAAAGAAACCCCAGAGTTTAAATGTATGGCTCAACATAAATAAGTCATGAGCAGAGAAGCTTATTTCAAATTCATGGAGAGGTAAATGAAAGGAAGAGGGAGCAAAATCTGCCTTTATGAAGTAAGCTTCACATCTCTCTCAGGTGTAAAACCCCATTGACTTCAATGGAATTGCACCAGAGATGGATTTGGTCCCATATATTTGTCTTAAAGAGTTTATCTGCCCCAAAGCAATAGGTTGTCCCTGGGGAGGTGATAACAGCTCTGATGTGCACAGTGGGGGAGGGTTGGTACCTCACTGTCTGAATTAACCAAGTAACAGGATGTGTTAGTGGTGCGGAAAAGGACTCTGGAGGAGTCAGGTTTGCAGAGGGATGCTCCATTTTATAGAGCAAATTTGCATTCAACAGCAGTTGCCTCCCTCTACCCCCCCCACCTGGAGATGAAACAAGGACAACTAAAATTAATTGGTTCCTGCAAAACTGAGTCTGGGGCTCAAAGGATTCCAACTTCTGCCCCAGGTCTGCTCCTGGTGGGAGGTTGAGACCCCACTGGGACCACAGAGCTGGCAAGGGCATCCAGTAAGGTCAGACTCCCAGTCTTTTTCCAGAACAATTTGACTTGCTCACTCTCTCTTTGTTGTCACCCACTTTTTACATGCTCAGTTTTTTATGCTGTTATTTCACTTATCAAAGTTCTCCTCATTTGCTTTCCCCACCCCCGCTTTTGGGGTGTCCAAGACACACACAAGTTCAGACCATCTTGCCTTCAGTTTTAGTACTTGTTGTTTAAGGATTTGCTGTGAGCTTTAGTTGTAAGTGACAAAGGGGAAATAGTAAAGGCAAATGTATATTTTTGTAGCACAAAAGAAGCCACAGCTGGGACTTGTATGTACAAGATCCATGAAGAGGAGTGAGCAACTGTTTCTCCAATAGGCTTGCAATATAAGCTGAGAAAGGTCAATTAATACTACCAAATGCTGAGAAAAAGGAAAAAAAACTAATGTAAATTTGACAAAGACCATACAGGCGTCTGGTGGCAGAAACAGGGTGCAAGCTCCGTTCCAACATCCTCAGCTCAAGATCATCCGTCTTCCAGCAGGATCCTCAGATAAAACATCACTGACTATGTAGCTCTGTCCAAAACTGCAAGGCTAGTGACAAACCACAGAAATGCAAACATCTGTACAGCCAAAGGCAATCTTCTGGTGAGTCTAGGACTCAAGTTCATAAGATGGTATCAGACAACAAAAGGAAAACGCTATTTCTTGCTGGAAAAAAAGATGTATTTTAGACTGAGTGCTGTGGACAAATATAAACCTACTGCATATCAGAAGGAGGATTTGGGTACTTAGCTTAGGCTCTGACCAAGTAAAATTGCCTTCCAGGAGAATCAAAGCTGGGATGTCTTCTTCCACTTCACTTTCTAAGCCTCCTCTGACTCTATTATACTGCTTGGAAAGAGGATAAGTTGTTACTTAATTCATATGCAAAACCAAGGGTGAGAGAGGGAAAAAAAAATAGAAATCTACAGTTATTTCCCTACTATATGAAGGAGTGAAAGAGTTCTGTAAAGTGATGCATCTTGATCAGTCTGAAAACAGAATTCAACAACAACAAAATGTGAGGTGAGAGAAGAGACACAGGCAAAACAAAAATTGGTTTGCACAGTGATTACCTGGTGAAAACACAGAAAGTTAAATGAAATGTTTTGCTGCCTCTCTAAAGAACACTTTTGTCTCCATAAAAGCATTGAACTACTTTAATGGTATTGATTTCAGCAGAAGTGTACAAGCCCTTCAATGTGGAAACACTTATGTTGCTTTAAAGAGGCTTTATTTCAAATGCAGGAATCTTGAAACGAGAGTAAGTAACTTTCCTGTATAGATATATTTGGCCCAGAGATTATCTTGGTATCAAGATTTAGGATAAGCTTCTCTTACCAAAAAAAAAACCAAAACACAAAAACAACACCAAAAAAACCCCAACCAAAAAAAAAACCCCACCCACAATCCAAAAAAAAACCCCAACAGAACTAAAGTAGATAAAGCACTACCCAAAAAAAGTTATAGGACTAGGACTTTGATTTTGAATTGTCAACTAGCATTAAGATAAAAGGTTTTAAACTATGATAGTTCAAGAGGGAATATATTTTCTGTCTGGGTGTCCCAGTGGGAGTCTCACAAATCCTGACAACAGTCTCTGCTGATGTAGCAGCCACACCGACCGTCCAAGTTGCATCCATTTACATGTGGGAACCAGACCCTTCAGTTTAGAAGAGACTTAAAAGATTGATTTCAAGAAAGAAGGTATACCTGCCTTGCAGATGAACAGATTAAGCATCCCCGATTGTAACGCAGTTTTTTCCTTTGGCTTTATCCCATATCTCTCACTCACACAAGAGTGTTGTCCCATCAGCTGATGAAGACTATTGGAAAAGGCCAGAACAACAGCTGGGCCAGGCTCCAGCACATTTACAGAAGGAGGTTAGTGCTTAACGGGTAAGAGCATATCATTGAGACTTGGGAAAAATAAAGTAAATAATATATCCCTGAACCAAAATCTCATTTTCATCCCAAGGACCACTAAACTGTTTCATAAGACCCTCTAGGATTATAACAAGAATGATTCAGAATACATCCCAGGGACTCTTCCTTGCAAAGAAAGAAGCCAGATGAACATGCTGTGCCACACTTCAATTCATAAAGAGAACCAGAGGGCAGACTGCAAACAGAAGGAAATTGCAAGAAGGCCAATAAAATGAAATTCTGATCTCATACCATCAGCCGGACTAGGCAAGAGGGGTAAATAAAGTCACAGATTTCTCCCGTATTTATGGTTCCTTAACGTTGTGGTTCTCTCCCCAGAACAAAAACGAGTCTGAAGAAAGGCAGTCGTGCTCCTTTCGAATGGCAATGTTTAAGAAAGGAGAACCATATGGTTTTGAGTTGACTCAATTGTGGCAGCCAGGAAACTAATCCACAGATTTATTGGAGCTGGCATACATTACAGAGTGGCAATGCTCCTTTCATTTGCTGCCAAGAAACCCTCTGTGGTGCAGAGCTTTACCTTGAGCAGCAATTGCTTACTGGGCATATGGGCCTTATTTCTGCAAATGGGAGTGGAAGAGAGTCAATTTGCAAATCAAATTGGAATTCTTTTCCTCCTGCTGCTCCAATTTACTATGCAGACTTTATTCATAGTCAAAGGAGACTGAATTTCTCTCTTTTTTTTTTCTCTTGAACTTGTTCTCTTGATTTAGGACATCCAAATGGGAGGAATATGATGAGGAGAGAAGAGACCATTTAAATCATTGTCACTGACTAGATAAAAAGTTATTGCACTAAGTACTTTACCTAATAGCTCACTTGCTGGAAGACCCCTAGCTATTATCATCAGAGTTCCTGACATCCTGATTTTTCTTGAAAAGGTCATATGGAAATGGAGAATAGCAGATCAGAGTCAGTAATCTGTCTAAGGTATATACGATCATCTGTTAGATAGTTTTTCCATTTGGGCAATGAAGCACAATAAAAAAATCTCAAGTATCCTTTGGGCATATTCAAAGAAGGGTTTTCAGAGTTCCCGTGGGCTTACTTGGAAAGAGGTATCAAAGGCTTGACTTCTGAAGAGGGACAAGGTGGCAGGGGGTGATTGATAGATGAACTGCCACTCCTTACAAGTGGAAATGGAAATATGATCAGGGTTTGGAATCAGCCCCATTCACCTGGGGAACAGGCGATGCTGCATCTGAGGTCTGCAGCAAGGCACACAGAATTTCAGGAAGAGACAGATGCTATAGCAATATTAAATTTGCTTCAAAGATTTCCTATAAATAACAGCTAAACACATAAAGAAATTTATATAATTTCTCTGGGAGGCTATGCTTGAAAACCGTGTTATCTATTTTACAGTAGATAGAGTACTGTTTTCTTTACTTCAGCAAAAGAAGGAGATAAAAAAGGAAACTGGAAGCACTTTGTTTGTTAAGATCAACCATCGATCATAATACAAACCTATTGTGTTCAGTGTGCTGGGTACCAGGCACATCAGAGAAAGGCAGGAATGCCCACGCATGGGCAGTTCTATAGTACACCTCTGTCAACCTTATCTTTGTGTCCAATTTCCAAGGATGTGTCTGGAAACTTCAGTGTATCCAGTAACAGCAATGACCTATGAATATAACAGCTCCATCAGCCCCTGATGCTAATCAGTGGAAGTCTGCAACAAATTAGTGGAATAAATCATTATGCTTTTAAAGGTTAACATTTTCCATCTTTCTCTGTGAAATGAATCCTCTGTGAAATTAAACATTGCTCTCCACACAAAAATATTATTGAAGAAGCTAAATTATCTTCTGAAGACTATGTTAATCTGCAGATGGCATTCAAATCAATAGAGTATGAGTTCAAAGCAGTCATCAAAGACAGCCCAACCTACAGGGGCTCCCATAGGTCACCCAAGCCTGCTGTGACCTTATTTGAATACGTCTCTTACAAGATGGGTCAACAGCACGTCTCTTCAGCAAGTGGTTCAGCTACAGTTCCCTCCTTTTATTACCTGCTACAGGTAAAAACCCTGATCTGAATTCAAAGGAATAAAAAATAGATCATATTTATATATCATCATCTATATATAGCTTATATATCAACAAACATAAAGAATGGCTTGACTTTAGAGAAGCCCAATTTTCAAGCAGATGTAAAGGGCTGCTTTGATTTTTGTCTGCCAAAGTACCTCATTCAAACATGTAACAATACAGAGCTATTTGCAGACAAACACCCTGGTTTTCATTCTCTCCCTGCTGAAGAACCAACTTTGGGCCACCAACTAAGCAGGACTCATTTCCCATTTGGGTGATGGGGAGTGAGAAGGAAGAGAGATGAATTTTCACACCTGAAGAGTCTCATTACTGTGTTGAATTGCCCATAGGTAAAACTGTGTATATTTTTCGTTCTGCCTACTGAAGAGGCCATAAAGCACATATATGCATGTACAGCAATGAAAAATTAATTACATGGGAATAATTCCCTATTTTACAACCTTAACATATTGCTTTGGTACAGTTGGCAGTAAAAATTCTTCATTTTGAAATAAGCATCTACACACACACAAATATATTAGTCTATATATTTGCACCATTGAACTGAAGTGCCATAAAGGAAGAATTCCATCATCCACCTCGTGAAATTAATGTTTTTTGACCATATAACTGATTTTATTTCAAGAGGTGTTTTTTGAAAGCAAATATCAATTACGGTCATAAGCTGCTTGTGCCTGAATTTGTTTGCAAATTCTATATGAACATTAAAAACACTGAATGGCAAAAAAAAATCAGATAGCTGTCAAAATAACTCTGCTCATTGTGCTGAAAAAGGGAAGCAAAAAATAGTCAGTTATATCTGTACCACATTGCTGAAAAGCAGCACATGAGCCAACATTGGCCCACAATAGTCCTAATACCATGTTCTCATCTGAAAGATGGAGGACAAAACCAGTCTGATAAATCCATAAGAAAAGGAGCCTCTATTCACTAGTGAGAGAAGATAGTGTGATGTGTCCTTTGAAATTGCTTATAGGATGATGTGAACAGACAAGAAACCGTCACATTCCCAGGCATCAGTTAAAAACCTTCCCTCTCTGAGCTAAGGAATTAAATCATTTGGAATTCAGAACATGTTTCTACCCAAAATAAGATCACCATCTAATGAAAGGAAGAAATTGCCTTGTACATGCACGTGGTGGGGCTCTGATTCCTTCTGCTACAGAGTAGTCCTTAAAAGAGACTGTCCTACCCCCTCCTAGCCTACACCTGGGGTGAAGAATCAGTCCCCTTGCACTGACATGGTGCAATTAAGGAATGGCCCTTTACTGCCCATGCCTGACCATTGACTCCAGGGCCAGGAGTTGGACTTGATGATCCTTGTAGGTACTTTCCAATTCAAGATATTCTATGAGTTCTATGACATGGCATTATTACAGCATACATATAGCTATAAATTGCTTCTGATAACTATTATCTTGCCAGCTGCTAAGGAAGCAATATTTAGTGCCAGAGACATTATTTTAATTTCAATCTTTTTTTACTCTCAAAAAATGTCAGGTATTGTTCTTGCAAATGTTATAGCAAGCACTTTGGTTTGCAGCAAAAAGAAACAATTTTGGTATTTCACATAAACAAGTCCTTTTTTTATAAAAGAGAGGCTCATGTTTCATGTAGTTTCAGTCTTTTAACATTAAAGATGCTTGCAAAAAAGAAAACAAAAACAAAACAAGCGAACAACAACAATATCAAAAAACCAAACAAGAAAACCAAACAAAACCTTGAAGGTTTCTCTCCACTGCTTACTCCAAGTTTAAAATGAAACAGCTTATTTCTGTCCACAGGATCTGCATTTCACTCTGTCAGTATAAGAAAGTTCCTCACAGTGCCCTCCAAAGATGTCTTCCACTGCTGGTTGTAATCCATAATGAAAATGAATGACAGATCACACAGCAGGAATTTTGTTTGCAAATCTCTAAAATCAGTGAACGTATCTTAACACCTCTCATCTGTATCACTTTGTCCCCAGACCTATTTGCTTATTACAAACAAGCCTGAACACCCTGATTTAACAGATTGCTGAGCTCTCCTGTTCACTTCCCTGTTCATTAATCCTCATAAAATAATCTGGCAACAAAAATTGCTGGAGTTCTCCCTATACTACCTGCTGCACTCTGGGCTCCAGTGAATTAATGGAGAATATCTAATATGTGGAGAGGAAGGTTTAACTCTGTATTCTTTTATGCATTGGAATGTCTCCAGCCTTTGTCCCTGTGGACTGTAAAGCTCTGTATAGATTGATTTGCTATGCAGGGCACACTGAGCAGGACCAGCTGAAAGCAGGCTGTGGAGGAGTTAAAACAATGAGGTAAGTTACAGGTAGCACAGTGCTCTGTGGCACAAACCATCCCCTGCCACAGGGTAAAATTCTGTTTTTTCCTAGGCAATGGCTGCATGAAACACATTTCCAAAGGAATTCTCAAAAACTGTTAATTTTAGTCCAATGAGAAGAGTATTCCATGCAGTCTTTTGCTGCAGCAAATGTGCCTGCAGCCTGCAAAGCTTGATCCTGAACACCTATATGCCACATTTGTCATGCATGGAGAGTTCACCTATAGCTTCCCTAGGAAGTCCAGAACAAATCAGATCACCTGACTCCGGGTCCTACATCTCAGAGGGGCAGGACTGCCAGTGCAAGCCCCAGAAGTTTGGTCCTGAAAGAGAACTAAAGTATCAGTGTATGCACTCACCAGGCTGCCAAAGTTGGCCACATCACCTTGTCACCTTTACTCATCACAGCACAGGATGCTTAAGGTCAGAAGACACCTCTGAAGATGATCTTGCTTAAAGCAGGGTCACCTACAGCAGGTTGCTCAGGGCCATGTCCTGTTGAGTTCTGAATATCTACAAGAAGGGAGACTCTTCAACTTCTCAAGGCAACCTGTACCTGTACTCAGTCACCTTCACAGCTAAAAAAGCTTCCTTTTAATACCTAACAATTTTGTGTGCTTCAGTTTGTGCCTATTGCCTTTTCCTCTTGCTGGGAAACATGGAGAAGAGCTAGCTCCATCTTCTTCAGTCCCTCCCATCAGGTATTTACACAGACTTGTAAGAACCACCCTGAGCCTTCTCTTCTCCAGACTGTACAGTCCCATCTCTCTCAGTTTCTCATCATATGATGGATACTCCAGTCCCTTCACCACCTTCATGGTTTTCTGCTGGACTCTCTCCAGTGTGTCCCTGTCTTTCTTGTACTGGGGAGCCCAGAATTGCGCACAGCACCCCAGACACATCTCCCCAGTGCTGAGCAGAGGGGAAGGATCATCCCTCTTGACCTGCTCTAATGTGGCCTGGCAGGTTGCTGGCCTGCCTTGCTGCAAGGGCATGTGCTGGTATGTGGTCACCTTAGTGTCCACCAGAACCCCCATTTTCTGCACAGCCTCTTTCCAGCTGGTCAGACATGACATATACTGGCACATGGGGTTATTCTTCCCCACATGCAGGACTCTGTATTTCACTTGGGGGGAGTGTCATGATGTTCCTGTCAACCCAGCTCTCCCAGCTGGTGAGCTCCCTCTGAATGGCAGCACAACCCATCTGTGGTATCAACCATTCCTCCCAGTTTTGTATTGTCTCCTTTTGAGTGCCATTTTGAAACCTTGGTAGCCCCAGGTTAGGAAGCATAGCTTCTCATCTTGAAGCTCTATCTGATGTTTTGTAAAGGCCAATTTATACAGGCCGTGGCAGTAAGTTCAAGAATTGTAGAATATTCTGAATCCTAGAATATCGTAGACAATCCTGAATTGGAAGGGACCCACAGGATCATTGAAGTCCAACTCCTGACCCTGCATAGCACAACCCCAAAACCCACACCATGTGCCTGAGAGCATTGTCCAAACACTTCTTGAACTCTGGCAGGCTTGGTGCTGTGATCACTTTTCTGGGGAGCCTGTTCCAGGGCCCAAGCACTCTCTGGGTGAAGAACCTTTTCCTAATATCCAACCTAAAACTCCCCTGTCACAACTTCGTGCCGTTCCCTCAGGTCCTGTCACTGATCACCAGAGAGAAGAGATAAGTGCCTGCCCCTCTGCTTCAATTCAGGAGTCTGAAGTAATCGGATTAGGCCAGTAAATTGTGGCAACACTAGAGATGTAGGGACTGTTCCAACAATATATTATTGCTAAAATGGATATGTCTCTTGTCCTAGTTTACAGAGGGCAGACTTTATAGGCTTAGTCAGATACAGATTTTTTTGTACAGGAAATATTGCTCTTGGACATAAATTCTATTGACTCTCCATATTGACAGGAGGTAACAAGAGAGCTTGAAAAAGCACTGACTAGCTGTGCCTAGCTCAAGAGAAATTACATATTGAACTATATTGGACATGTCCTAGATGGTAAGGAGACAAAGACAACTTGCACGCTATTCATCAGACCACTCACTCATGTAAATGGCTGTTATTTAGCTTCCCTTTTAACTAGAAATACAACCTCAAATTAATTTCATCCTAAAAAAAGCACATGAAATAGCTGACCCATGTTCCAAAGCTCTGTGTTTTTTTGTGCTATCTGTAAAGGGAAGCCAGAGTGGCTTATTCTGGTGGAGACAACTAAGACTGGACAGAACAGAAAGGCTGAGGCTTCTCCAGGAACTGCTAAACACACAGTGGGTGTGCAGCAGCATGAGTGATGCCTGGTTAGGACAACAATGAGATGAGGATGTTATCATTTGAAAATATACGTTATATGAAATTCCTTTTCTAATGAGTGTCACTTGGGTTTGTAAAAACTGACAGTCTGCTGCCCCACAAAAAATGGAGATGATACTTTCATCAGCACAAGGCTGAATGGAACACACTTTTCATTGGCCTAAAATTAGTGGCTTTTGAGAATCCCTTTGGAAATGTATATAATGCATTTATTGCCTAGAAAAAATTGAGGATTTCACTCAGACTTGCTGAAGTGATGCCACAGTCTACAGTCCCTAAAAGTGGGAGAAAGGAACATACTTTTCCAGCTGAGCCTTATGGTGACCCAAGGGCTCTCAGTGAGAAGAGCAAAAGAAGAGAAGGAGAAGATGCAAAAGCTGAAAGTAAGATGAAGAATAAGGTGGAGATTGTGTGTCTGCAAGTCCTGTTGCTTTTCCCTCAGGTGAGTGTCATGCCTGAGAAAGAATTTTTCATCTCTTATGGAAACAATGGAGAGAAATATTTCACCGCTTCTAAAATTTCTTAAAATGCATACTTAAGGGCAACAAATGCAGTCAAAACTGTATTTTTCTTGAACAAGAAAGAAAAACGAGGTTTGTTTTTTACATCTTTACTATGAACTGCTTTGATATGAAATTGCTGATCAATAATAACATCACAGGAAACAGGATCTTTCCTACTGGTGCTCATTGTGGAAGATAATATAAAGTGATTCAGCTTGCTTTTGTCAATATAGATTTTACATCTGCACCCAGGTTGAAATCCAGACATCCCGTGGTTTTAACTTTACAGGATACACAAAGCTGGGATTCTCCTTCTTGTTCAAGGCAGATCTTAGGCCCACTGATAGGGGGACATTTTGCATTTCAAAGCCTTCTGCAAATTATTTTTTTTGTGGCCTTTTAAATAGATCACAAGAAACAAATAATTATCATATTCCGCCCAACAGTTCCTCCCTCTCAAGCCCACGTTTCTTCTGTACCTTCTTCAGGGGAGACCTCGCCTATTTGAACAAATTTAATTAGCAAATGTCAATAACTATAGATGTGCTCACTGCAACAACGCATAATCATTGTGATTTCCTTGGAGCATTATTGTGCTTGGCATGAGGAGAATAAAAAGTTTTATGCTCCTAAATGTGAAGATTTTCGAAATGGATCCATTAAAAATGGATAAATTACAGGATACATGAGGATTTTCTTTCTAGGAAAAGAGTTTTATGAAATGCATCTACTTCAGTCTTGATATACTTTTATTGTCAAGATGCCATGTAATTTTAAACTGAAATTAGCAGAGTATTTAACTTCCATGGCTGTGCTGAGACCAGACCAACAACAAGCATTTTTGAAAGGATCTGCATGTGGGAGAAGTAGTTTTCTCCCCCCGCTCTGTGCAACAACAGAAATTCATTATACAGAGCAAAATAGCAGAGATGAGAGAAGGACTTACAAAAGAAGAAAGCAAAAGCAGTGACACACAAAGCTTTGAGCAGAAGAGGGATGAAACAATATATTTTGTAGCTAAATGGTAGATCGAAGGTGACTGTACATGGGGGTTGAAACTGAGGGATGCACAAGCAAAAAAATCTTGTGTCACCAAATAGGATCCAACACAAACTGCCAAAATATGCCTGAAGAAGGAAGAAGGGGAAGTCAATGAAACGTGAAAGGCTTCTCTCTCTAGATCCAGACTCTCCTGTGTCTCTGCCTGCTGAGGTAGAAAAAAGAGGTGGTTGTGGAGTCCTGTGGAAGCAATGGCAAATTTAAAGCTCTTTCTTTCACCCACTGAGCACCCACTGGAGCCTTGGAGTAGATGGAGAAGGTTAATAGGCTACCAGACAGGTCTGTCTCTGGACATGGACTAAAGCGAGCAGAGCCCCAGATGGGTGAATTGTGCATTTGTGATGCTCTCGTAACAAAACACCAAGTGCCTTGTCCCCAAAAGAAGGATCTGGGCATTGAGTGTCCTGAGTTGGGGGGAGGGAAAAAAGCAAAGGCTGAGGGTGTGAAAGAAAGCTGCATTTCAACAAAAGCTCTTTGATATCAAATATCACAGACCGGGGGAAATTAAAAAAAATTTAAAAAGGAGAGAAAAAAAAATGGGGGGGGGGGTGGCGGGAAGAAGAAAGAAGGGGAACTGGAGAAGTCTTGATGTGAATTTTACAGATGAAAAGCATCTTTAAAGCACTTCCCTGATCTGCCATTTATTAGGCAACATGTGGCAGGACAATTGAGTCTGCTCCTGCTGTTTTAACCTACACCACTGCCCAGTGAATACACCTCATGTTAAATGTTACCTGCAAATGCCAAATTCCCCTTTGAGAGAGGCCCCTGGGGTGCAGGAGAACAACAGCAGCATGGAGCTGGTCCGGACCCCCTCAGAGGTGCCCTGATCCTCTTCCCATGGGATCTGATGCACTGTCTCTTGGACTATGGTCTATGTCATCCTTGCTGTTTTAGAACAAGGTATCTCACTGGCAGCACAGCCCTTAATTGAGCTGATGAACCTTAGAGAAATTTTGTCCACTGCACAGATCAAAAAATATTTTCTCCAGTGAAAGTTGATTGATTTCGTACTAAAACAGCAGCAAGTTACCCTTCAGACTACAGCCTGAAACTGTACCCTGTTTACCCCTTCAGCCCTGTCCTGGCTTTATTGCAGTTAAGATGGTCAAAAGTGCTGCATGTTGTACTGTGATCTCCAGAATTTTTCAGCTGAAATGCATGGAAAATACCCCCAAATTTCTTATCTTTACTGAAAGGTTGTGACAGGAGATAAAAATATGGTCACTTTATGCACATAAATAAACAAAACTAAAATCAGGACTCTCCTAAGGAATATTTCTGTTAACATTGTGAATCTCCTCCATGGGTCACGGTCAAGTCTAGATTGCGGATTTATTTAATTTTCATGTTTACTACTAGTATCCCAGGCAAGCTTGTTCTCTTTCAGTATTAAAAAACAGTAAATAGAGGAGAAACAGCTATCAGCTATTTCAAAACAGACCATTTGAGAGGCTGGCAGAAAACGTTGCTGTTTTCAAAAAAAAAAGTTGTATATTATTATATTTTCCAGACAAAAATTACTTATTTGTCTATTTCAATATTGATAACTTTGGTATTTCTTGCAATAACAGTTCCCGATAAACAAAAGTGGGGTTTTTTTTCCCCTCTATTAAAATCCAAGATTTTTTTGCTATAGCTGACAGAGGACTTTTTGAGGTGTGAAGTTCAGCTCTTAGTTCCATAACTAACAAGGTCAGAAGTCTTTTCAGGTGCATATCAAGAGTTCCATGAGATTCAAAGTAGTTATGATGCTGTATGGTAGCTGAGGATGTGAATTAAATCCTTGAAGGGGAAAAAAATACACTTTGAAATTACAGCAAGATATACTTGAGCTGTCTATAAATTAAGACACCTTCTCACAACTCGCAAATAGAACAAATCTTTTAACAAGTGTTAAAAATTAATAAGGAGAGGAGTGACGGAGATCAAAGCTAAGTTAGATGCTTCAGAAAACTGTCAAACAATTGACAGAAAAAATCTTTCAGCTTTAGTTCATAAGAAGCGACCAGAAAAGCGTTTCCGCTGGTGGAATGAAATGGTTTTAAATCAAATAGAAGAGAATCTGAAACTAAATGTCTACAAGAAAAGTAGTCTCTTAATTCTCCTTAATTCAGGTCAAGCGGGGAAAACTCACTTGACCTGAAATCAAAAGTTGTGGACTGATAATTCACTTTCTCACCCAAACCCATAGAATGGTTTGGGTTGGAAGGGATGTTAAAGATTACCTCATTTCAAGGCTGCTGCTGTGGTCAGGGACACCTTCCATTAGACCAGATCACTGACATCCCCATCCAACTTGTCCTTGAACTTTCAGGGATGGAGCATCCATAACTTCTCTGGGAAACCTATTCCAGTGTTTCACCACAGTAAAGAACTTCTTCCTAATATCTAATCTAAACCTCTTTCAGTTTAAAGCAATTCCCCCCCTTGTCTTATCACTGCATACCTTTGCAAACAGTCCCTCTCCAGCTTTCCTGTAGACCCCCTTTAGATACTGGGAGGTGCTCTAAGTTGTCCCCAGAGCCTTCTTTGCTCCAGGCTGAACAACACCATCTGTCTCAGCCTCTCCTCATAATACATCCAATTGGCTTCACCAATGAAGAAAGAGGACACATGAAATCCTTTAGACCAAGATGCACTCAGTTACATGCAGAACGTGCACTTACAGCTACAGAATCATCCCACTAGGATCACATGATTCTGGAAAGAAACTGTTCTAGCTGCAGGTCACACCTTCCAGGCTCCTCAAGGCAGATTTTCACCATATTTATTCCAGAATAAACTTTCTGTCACAGACTGGTCATCTGCTTGTTTTTACTCATCTTGATTTATTTGGCTCCTGACACCATTAGGTGATGGGTGCCATGAGCCATCCACTAACACTGCATCCCTGCTGCTGGAAAAAGTTCCCTTCCTGGCACCTTTAAAGAAAAGGATCCTAAGAGAGTGGCTCAGGTCAGCAATTCTTGGAGATAAGGACTTACTGTGACCACAAAGTACTTTGAATAGGCTGCAGAAGTACAGCGAGGAAGAGGGAAGAATCCTTCATACCTTCAAAGCTGATCTCCAACAACCCTTAAAAATTTAAGGATGTGCAAAAAAAACCCTTGACACTGCAGCTCCATATCACACAACAACAAACACAGAGAGACACCTTGATGACAACTGTGGAGACTTCAGAGATTATATCTTGCTCAGACAGGGATTAACACAGAGCTCAGACACTCTCATGGTCCCACAGAATTCCAGATGTTAGGTGCTGGTCTAAGGTAGCCAGCTCAGCTCACACTATAGCTGGAGAGAATCAGGTGCCCCCAGTGGGAGGTTTGTCCCATTTTTAGACAAATGTCTAAAATAGTGGATCAGTCTCCCTCTCTTGCTCTCCCCTCCCTTAGGCAGAGTCCTCCATCAAACCGAAGTCAAAGTCTTAACTACTGAGACCCTGATACTGGAAGACCGAAATCTAACCCCACACAAATTGCTTGCCCAAGGCCACATAAGCAGATCCTTGCACGGATCCAAAATTTGAGTTTAGCTGAGGCACTTCTTCGTCACTGTTCCCTGGCAACAAGGTAGGACACAGAGCTTGCATTCAGCCCTGCAGCCTGTGCATGCACGGCTAGCAGAGGCCCACGCAGCCTGTGACAAGCCTTGCAGTACACAGACAAGGCCCAGAAAGATAAGGGCAGGTCACAGAACATATCTATAATTGCTTTAAGGGAAAAAAAAAAAAAAAGGGAAAAAGAAAAAAAGTTGGTTCATTTAAATCTTTCACAGCTGTCGGTACAGAAACTAGATTTTATTTTAAGTCCATCCTGCCAACAAGTATCATTTTGATTTCTATGTGCAGAATGAAGATAATTAAGCTTAGAAAAAGCCAGTACTTGGTAAAAATAGTCATGGCTTTATTTAGCAGACTACAGTATTTCTAAAGAAATTCTTCAGCTTCCATCTTCCAGTCAAAGGGCACTTTCTTGGTTTTTTATGCCAGAGTTACCGACTTTTGTCTATTTTGAGATCACTAGGGAAAAGCGAAGGACGGAGAGCTAAGGGTTGTCCAACATCTTTCAAGATGTACTGAGAAAGTAAGAGTTACTGTTTCTCTCCAAGCAAGTACCAGTAAAATACTGCACTGCCCGTGTCTCTTGGACACTTTGACACAGTCTAGTTCCACTGAATCACTTCTGATTTACACCCGCGCTAAAAAAGGAGGGGGAGAGAGAAGTCAGACACTGTAAATCTTTTCACTGAGTGACATTTTGACTGGCTTGTATATCACTTTGAAACTGAGGTCTAGAATCACAATATAGATGACCAGAAGAATGGCTTATATGCCCCAAAGCCTCTTCTCCTTTCCTTAGATATCATTTGCTATAGTAGAAGGTATTAACTCTTCGTGCAAAGTCTGTCTCAATGGAGTCACAAAGGCATTCAGAAGCCAAAGTCCCACTGACTGTAAGGCTAACACCTTCAGGACATTTACTTAATACAACCCACTAATGTCAAAGGGACAATATTTCCATGAGTTATACATCAATTTAACAGCCTGTGTGTTTTTTTGAGCTTCAGGGAAATAAAGTTTCTAAATCATTTGTGAAAGCATCAGCCTTTTTAGTTCATTATTTATACTACATAAAAGAAGCAAGAGTTGGCAGTCCATGATCTGGCTGTGCAAAGACACAGCTGGGACCAAGAGTGGAGATGTTCATCGTCAGTCACTCCATGGCTCTGCCAACAGCTCTGAGCAAGGAGCAAGATGAAGCCGTGTTTTACACAATGCAGTATATCCCCATTTCCCATTGTGTTGGAGGCAGAGTAATAAAATGGGGTGTAATTCCAGCCTGCCTTAACACATACTTTTTCATACAGTATCAGATTTTCTGCCCCCTGCAGCTGACAGCTTATACAGAGAAGAAAGTGAAGGCAACATCTCAGCAAAGTGGCTTCCCCAGATCTCCATTTTCCAGCTTTGATTCAATATGCTTGAGACACTTGTGTGAGTCTCACTGGGCTGCAACAAGGATATTGAACATCACCCCACTCTCAGCAGCACTGTTGGACCTCAGTTTTGAATATGCTTGGGGACAGATTCAAAGTCTCCTTTAGGCTGAGTCTTTGGCATCAGAATAGGTTATATGGACACCACTATAGAAAGACAGAAAAATGCAGAACCTCTTACAAGAGAACACAATATAAAGCAGTGCTCTAATAATGTCCAGTTTTAATGAGTTAATGATGGAGAAAGAGCTTCCAGACTGGTAATCTTATCCATGACAGGATCTGTGTCACCTAAGATGACGATCCAGGTCTGAGCATCTAAGCAAATTGTCTGAGACTCCCTCCCATCATGGCATTTGAAGTCTAGTTAACAGAGTTTAGAGTGCAACTCATTTAGTGAAACCTTGGCTGCACTGACAAGAGTCTGTATTTGAATAGCTCTATTTCTATTATAAAGGGATCCTAGGCTCACCTAGATTTATATTGTATAGGTACTGCAATATTTCAGATGAATTCCCAAAAAAACATTTCAAACAACTAAAGACTGATTTATTATTGTGTAGAGAAAAGAATTAGAATTATCCAGCTCAAATGGCCCAAGGTGAGGAAAACGTTAAGTCCTCAACCACAATAGACTTTAACTACGTATTCATAAATGGCTTAAACCCCAGGAAAATCCACCAGCTCACAAGCAGGACCATGACCATCAGACAGCACATCCATATATCCCCACTCAAGCACTGAAATGAGACTGGAAGTATCTATTACCCCCAACTCACATACGAGGCTGACACACTATACGTGACCAGATGTCATATTCAATTTCAGGAGTTTTATCTAGAGGTGGTGATAAAATTACTGATCTGCTGCTGGTGACAACTTCACTGGTCCTAAGGCTGCATTAGCAATTACCCTACTGAAATACTAAAGCTAATAGTTACAGCTCCAACACAACTTACCATTATACAGTAATTCAGAGACTGAAAGCATAACTAATTATAGACTGAATTTCGCAGCAGATACATTAGTTAGAGACAATATTGCAAGGCAGGTGTGGGCAGTTACAAAATACATCCAGAAACCTGAACAAAGACTTTTGCAGAGGATTATAAAACTAAGTCTTTGAAGAGCAGAAGTAGCATGTTAGCCGTGTCCTTTCCTCAAACCATATTACTACCTTGTCACTTACTTAGCAGTGGATTAGAGTGCTTTGCACCGGAATCCTATTAGTAGCTAACACCAACGCAACACAAATTCTGTGTCTTGGAGGTGCAATGTTGCGGCTGTGTCCTACTTGTAGCGTTGGCAGAGGTGGTAGGAAAGAATGGCTCAAAAAGTACAGTGAATTCAAGAACACCTCAGCACAATTTTTAAAGCATGTGGCTGTTGCTACCATTCTTCTGCCACAGATTTTCTTGTTAGTAACAGCTTCTATTTTCCAAGCTAATAAGCACACATAAGAAAATGTTAATAATGCCAGGAAAGAGGGCAGCAAGGATCACTTGTACATGTTCACAGAGGCTGGGTTGTGTCTTTGGATACAAGCTCCATCCATCCTCCCTGGAGATAGGTTAGCATTCAGCTGCCCTGCTCCAGTAGGGGACTTAAGCCTAAGAAACATCATCTTATCTGCTGCTTTTTCTCTTAGGTGTAAGTTGCATTCTTTGTCCCCACATTCCATAATTTCCCCATCCCACTCACTCTATATATAGTAGAATGAGAACATACCAGCAACAGGATACAATCTTGTCCTGAGCTATTCCAGGGATTAAGAGATGTGTATCAATTCTGATCTGGCAGAATGGCTCTAGTATCTTGCCCTGGGCCCAAGGATGCAGACTTAAGCCTCAGTCCAGACTGAAAGGCAAGGCTGGTACAGAAATACACCTACAGAAACACCAGTGCCTGGGCAGTAAAGTCAAACCTCAGAAGATGTCCTCAAAGCCTGTAGTTTACAGTTAGGAGCAAGCCTGAGGTTTCTGACTCCCCTTTTTCCAGACAGAAACCCTCTGAACACAGCCCAGGTGCCCACACACAGGAGTGCAGGTCCATTTGAGCTGCCCTTTAGAACTTCACAGCTGCTCCAGAGATGTAGAGATGTCCTTCTGCTCCTGGGTCACATCCACCTCACAAGAGTGGATGGATATCTTGGATATCTTAAGGCATCTCAGGTGGATCTGGATGCCTGTGAACTAGGTTGCTGAATCTCACTCACTGCACATTGGTCACACCATCAGTGGGTTTCAGTTCTACCTAAAGCAGTTGCCTCCTGCTTGGAGCATCTCTCAAATCTTCTGCCTAAATCTTCACTAACAGTACTAACATGAAGCTCTACTGCACCTATAAGCATCCCAATAGAGTGTCTGAATTTATGAGTTGCCTCTTGGAAGACATGAGTCCCAACTTCAATGAAGTAAAAGGACCTCTGACAACTGATCTTTCCATTTTCTTTAGATTTGAGTATTTTGCAGACGCAGACTTTTTTTGAGGTTGGCCTAACATACAGTCTTTCTTTCCCTCCAGTTATTTACACTTTCTTTAAATAACATAAAATCTAATGGAAATCAGAGCTGCGTCCAGGTGGTCCAAGAAATTTTTGTGTCGGAGGTCTCAGAAGGAACAGAAGGGTGAAGTCCTCCAGATCACAGCATGTCAATTGCTCCAAAACAGGGCAAACTTTTTACTCTACTGAAGAAAAGCAGCACCTTTCCTATGGCACAATGGAGCATCTTGCTGACTGTCACTGGAACATGTATCTTATTGAGGTTGCCTGTGAATCTCATCTCCTTTTGGAGTCTATATATAAAAACCTTGCTTAAAACCACTGAAGAAATGTTATTCTGCATTCCTTGCTTACATTTCTGGTATTATTTCTCTGATTTATATTTGTCAAGGTAGATTAAAAAAAAAAAAAAAAGCCAAACCCAAGAATCATGTCGATACTGACAGTGTTTCCTATCAGCAGACACCCAGATTATTATTTCATTTTAGCCAGAAAATAGTTTATACAGTATCTTTCTCAATATATTTGTGTAAGAGTCAAAGCAGACAATCTTTTGTAACTTGACTGTCTGCTGTGACAACTTTCCTGATCCAGTTTCCATTTATTAATATTTATTGTTGCCATTTTTTAGCCTTTTCACAGCAAAATACACTGGTACAAAGAGATTGAAAGTGTCATAAGAGACAAAGGCAACATTATGAAGAGCAAAACGGCTCTAAATTTCCAAGCAAAATTCTGTATGGTACATAGCCCAAAACTGATGCAGTTGCATTTCTCAAATAATAGCATCAGTAGTTCCAAGTGTCATCATTTTATTTCAGCTGTAGAATATTTATTGTAGAGGCTCTAAAGAAGAATCTCTGGGAATAAACCCTTTCTTCTGTTTGTCTGATAATATAAACTTCAAATGGGCTGGCAAGCAGGACCCAGCTGAATCATCAAGGTCTGCTGATCAGTCTCTTCACTGAGCTTCAAGATCAGGTATTTTTCTCTACTTTTTAAAATTCATATTTTCTTATCTCACTGAATTTTCTTCTCTTCCTAATTATTCATCAAGCCATCATCTTTGTATGCATGTACCCATACACCAGGCTGACCAGGTTCCTTTTAAAGCAGAGACATGCTGAAGCCTGAGGACACATTTTGGACAGATAACATCTTTACGACCAGTAAATAGTGGAATTACTGATTAAACACTCTATTGCCTAAATTATTCATAAGGACAAACTGCATTGCTGAACTGATGCTGAGCCTGGTGCCCCAGAAAGAAATATTAGAACTGAGATATAGTGCTGCAAGTGATCCTGTTTGCTCTTTCTATAGGATCATACCTCTACAAAAACATAGCAGGAAGAGGTCAGGAACTGAACCCAGAAATCACCATGAGTGGATTAATCTCCTTTAGGTTTAACCCCATCCCTTACATTGCCTCTATGGTGAATGAAAAGAAAATGGATACTTCAAAGTCACAATCTGACGAGTTTCAGTAACTATCTCCAAACCAGGCCACTGCCTTAGACATATCAGTATTCCTTCTTTGGCTTTTGCTGGAAAGCAGATGATCAGACAAGTTGAATTCAACCCTGTGTACAACTTTCCTACTCAGAGTCAAGTTATGTTCATAGCCCAAACCCTGAACCAGCCAGGCAATGTCATTCCCTGCTCCAAACCAGCTGGGGTACTGAAGATCAAATTTTTCCAAATAATTGAGCTCCTATTTAAACACACAACAAAATCAAATTCTTACTAATATGTTTCATTTTAACAATACTCAGCACCTTCACACTCGGCAGAGAAACAAACATAAAGTGGCTGCTGGAAGTTTTGATGAAAGCTTGTCTGAAAAAACAATTCAAGAATTAAAAAAAACCCTATTTTTTTCCTTGTAACAGGTTCTGAGGACCTTTTTCTGTATCAGGGGCTTGGCATCTTGTCTTTCACCCTCAAATGGTGTCCGGTTGCAAGGATGGATAGCAAAGGTCATTCATACCATAAGTTTATAGGTTGTCAACTTGCTTCAGGTATGAGTCTTTTAGGAAGTGTACAGTGGCTGTGCTGACCTTGTAACACCAATAAATAATAAAGATCTGTGACAACTGTGTGGTGAAATTCAGGACAGAAGTTCATGACTAAATATGCATGTTTATTGTTTGCTCAAGTTATAATTCTGTTTAAAAACTAAAGTCTAGCTCATTAGCTGGTAAATCACATTTTATTTCCACCTAATGTATGAGTCCTGAGGTGTTTGGACAGGGCTTAACGTGACCAAAAAAAGTGCTGCATGAAACATCTTTTTGTTTGCTTTTGGTGTGGTACATGAAATAGTCTACTTTAGAAAGCTTTTTCTTCGTGAATCAACATCATTAGCAATCAAAGAAACAGCTATGAGCATTAAATGCAAATGTTTGAACTTCTATAATTTGCATGTCATTAATAAGCAGGCTGGCAGAGCATGGTCATAAAGTTGACTTTCAAAGTTCCCACTGCTGTTAGAGCTTGAGTCAGGGCAGTAATGGTGAGATTCTTGACTCCAACTAAGGAATGGTTTTAGGGAGCCAGGAGTCCCATCAACCATAGTGAGGGGCAGCCTGGGGCTCACCCATCATGGCATGAACCTCTGCTCGCACAAGTCTCCCTTGATGAGGAGGACGAGTTTGAGTCCCCTCCAGCAAGATCTCCCTTTTCTTTTGGCTTTATGTTCATCCTTGTGCATGGGTCAGTTACCTGCTTTATTTCTCCTCTCTCTCATTGTTGGATTAGTGGACTGCCAAAACACCAGCACACTGGATGTGCACAAAGTGGTCCTGCAAAAAGGACATTGAGCCCGTTTATAAAACCATTAATATGCTGAGGGGTGAAGGAGACTGCCCAAGGGCACACAGAAAATACACGTCAGTGCTTGAAAACAGGTCCTCAGAATTCAGCTCTGCTATCCAGAGGCTTAAAAACCAAGGAGTAAGTTTGGAGAGCTGTCACTGAATTACAGGTGAATTGCCTTGGGAAAGACAAAGTAAAATCCTCGTAGAATGTAGATACAAAGAAGAAAAAAAAAATCAAGCAGATCAGATCAAATAAAACTAGTTACCTTGGCTAGTCAGGTTTCCTATGTCTAAACTTCATGATCTGGATGGTTATTTTCATTATCTCAGTGAGCTGCAATAATCAGCAGCGTGGTACAAACCAAACTGACAACTGGGGGAAATAACTCTTATCTCTTTGATTAAAAATAATCAATAATGCAGAGTGAAAGTCTTCAGCAGGCAGGAAGGGCTGAGGTCTCAGGGGGCACAGAGGAGAAGGCCAAGTGAGCAAATCACAGAGCAGCCTTCCCCTGCTCTCCCATGGCTGCCGGCGGAAGCAGCGCGGACACGGCTTTGGCTCCCAGGCAAGTGCAATAACTCTGCCGAATATTGCAATCTATAGTTCACTGACCCCAAATGATTACTGCACTCCTCTCATGCGTTCAGTAATTTTCTTTCCTGATTCAGCAGGATTCAAGTGGGTAACCCAAAAGAAACAAAACTCTTTAGCCCAGCTTGGAAAATAGAATAAAAAAGGTGAAATCACAGCCCCCTGCTTCCCCTCCTTATTTTTTAATGTAGTGTTGGAGAATTGGTTTTAAAACCTACTTCAGATCTAGCCACAAGGGTATCCACCTCACTGATGCACTGTGAAATGGCCTCGTCGCTAGAGAGGCTGTTTGAGACAACATCC
This sequence comes from Platyrinchus mystaceus, assembly GCA_035041135.1. Lineage (NCBI taxonomy): Eukaryota > Metazoa > Chordata > Aves > Passeriformes > Tyrannidae > Platyrinchus > Platyrinchus mystaceus. The sequence continues at coordinate 6,293,056 of JAWWLV010000045.1, forward strand.
AAACAAATCTGACAATGCAGACTTGTGCCCCAGCTCAGAAAGGTGATGAGGGACAGGCTGAGCCCCTGAGACCACTCTGGTGCTCCCATAATTCACAGAAGTGCTAAAATCCTGGCCGTGGTCAAGCAATTATTGTGACATTAAAACAAAGTAATTTCTTCAAAAATATTTAACACAAAAAAACCAAGAGTCCCAGGAATTTGCACAGGCAGAATTTTGCTGCTTTAAAGCCATTAACCCTTGTTCTATGGCTACACGTCCTTGTGAAAAGTTCCTTTCAAGGTCTCTTTTCAGTTCCAAAAATTTACTATTTGATTTGATTTATTTCAATCATTAAATTGTTCTCACCCATGGGTTTTCTCACTTTTACTCTTCCGATTCTCTCCCCAATCCCACTAGGTAGGAGTGAGGGAGCAGCTGTGTGGGGCTGAATTGTCAGCTGGGGTTTAAACCATGACAGTCCTCTAGGTTTGCTGGTCTTCCTGAACTGTTCCTGAGCTGTGATCCCACAGCTACCATTCAGCTGGCAGGCTACAACCACCACCATCCTCAAGCCAGTCCCCCTTAGCTTAGCCCAAGGCCAGAAAGTGACAGTGAACAGACTTTTAATTGTTCAAATATTCAGTGCATGAAGAAAATTTTTGTATGAATATTTCATACAGACAATTTTTAAGTATATCACTACTCTCCAGTGAATCTACTCTATCCAGAAGACATCACCTGTGCTGACCACTAGAAATTATGAAAATAACACGGGTCTTCCCAACACATGATGAAGGGTTTATTTGCAGTTTAATATTGTTTCCTGGTTTTACTGCAGACAGCAGCATTGTCTGTTGTTGACACTGCAATACAGATGAGTTTTCTTTCTGTTCAGCACAAACACATGCATGTGTCCCTCCAGTAGTCAGCAACAAAAGCAAAACAGACTCAACCTCTATAAGCATCAAACAGAGCCTGCCTACCCAAGGTGCATAAAAATGTTTGGCACAGTACAAAAATTTATAGCAACCCTTCCAATGTGAGATGGATCATAGCAAAATCTTTATTTGACTAAGTGTTTGATATTCTCATGCAGCCATTACTGCTAACAGGATTCATAAGTCACATTCCTTTAGCATATGCAACTTTAAAGGGGACCATTCACTTTGTATTTAAATCTTACTATAAATTTTCTCAGAGGAAAAACTGCAATGGATGCAGTCACCCTTAGCAGCCAGGGGAGACAAATGTCCAATTTATGATGATATAAATGATTTGGACTCAAGGATGAAAAGGAAATATTAATTTTTTTACCATGTTTGCAAAGTTGCCTTTACAATAAAACTCCTGCCTCCAATGGGAATCCAGGTGCCATACTAATGCAAACACAGTAGCAGCATGGTAGCACAGAGGTGTATGATTGTGAGCAAGGCAATAAGGTTTAGATGATCCTAGCTGATTGTCAGGATGTGGGAAGGGAGATAGCAGTGAATTCCTAGCAGGAGTCTGAGTCCTGTTTATAAGGGGGAAAGAAAGCAAATCCACCTACCGCTGTCAGTGATGCCCCATCCTGTACTAAAATCTTAAGTACACCTTCAGAACGTGACATTTCTGGTTTTTCTAGATAGTTGCATGAATAGTGCAATAGGGAATGATAAGACCACCTCAGCTGTCAGAATTGAAGCAGCTGAGGTTACTGTTCCTCAGCTGACACCTAGGAGTTAAATTTTTTCTACTGCAAAGCAAAGGAAAATCAATTCACCCAGACTGTCAAAGAAGAGCACAAAGAGCAGAAGGGGAGCATCCACACGCCCAGCTACTGCACCTCAGCTGGACTACAGGTAACACCTACACTGGCCTGATCCCTTGGATTGGCAAAGATCATCCCACAGAATCCCATTCCAATTCCCTGCAAGCTTAATTTTCAGCTACAGTTATCTTGACTTCTGTCCCGTGAAGGCTTTTCTTCCCCACAACTAGCAAAGATTATTTTAAGAAAGACAGAGACCTGTTAGGACAAGAGAGCCATCGATTTCTGCTTCCCAGCAAAGCCCTTCAGATTCCTAAGGGAAACCTCTGATGGGAAACATTTCCCAAAACTGGGGAACAGAATATTAATGCGTAGAAGCAAAAATAAAATTTGTTTCAGCTGTGGCCCGTATCTTGAGACACCTTGGATTAGGTTTTAGATGAGAATATTGACAAAACCCAACTTAACTCAAAGAGGGATTTAAAGATCTAATAGTACCTCTCTTGCACTCACCAATTTGGGACTCAGTACAGCTCGTACTTGCTGCTTACCAGCAGGACACCTTCAGATAATTTGATTCTGGCAATAACACAACCCTTTTTCTAATCACAGCAGAGTCCCCCACCAGATCTTGTGCTCTGGAAGCCCTCGCTGTGGTTTCTCACACCGTGGTGCCTTTGTACACGCTGCAGCTCATATCTGCCACGTACAGCTCTACATGACAGAAATTAAGACACTTTATGTGAAGCTTTGAACACTTCTCTGAGAGGAAGCTGCCTTCTTATTTAGACTGCCAGGACCAGAATTGAACTGAACAAAGCTGTATTGGAAGAGACTTGAAGGAGAGAAAACTTGGGGTTTTTCCCCACAAGGAGGTCCTTCCACTGCCTGGGGGAACAAGGGAATAGTCCCCTAGGGTTGCTCACATATTTTTGGAAATCCAATGGGAATCACAAGCTGCAGCTTGTTAGCACACAAAATAAACTGAGCAGTGCTGCAGAGGGCCAAAGCAACTTTAAAAACTTCTGATGAATGTGTGTTGTCTCCTTCAGGTGATGTCTCTGGAAGAATGAGGTGTCACCAGAGCTGCTAATAGGCAGCTGCTGTTTGGAGGGCTAGTAGGAGAACCCCCAAATGCATTGCTTTGTTTTCCATGGAGACATTGCCTCCAAAGAAGGAAATCACCATCACTGGCACTCCTAAGCCTGTGGGATGTGAGATCTCAGGAGGGCTCCATAACTAGATGTTCCAGAACACATTCCCCTCTCCTGGGATCACAAGGCAATGAAGGACCCAGAAGGCAAATCTTTCTTCTTTCTTTAAGTCTCCTGGTCTGGGAAGCACTCAGTTGGATGACAGGAGCCCTCTGCTCCATGTCACTGCTCCCTGGATGAGTCTCCACTTTTCTTACCACCTGTTCTATACAAACAAAAATGTGCTGCAGGAGCTGCAACCAGCATTCCCCTGCATTCCCACTTCCAAATGGGTACTGCCCCTCCACTGCCTCTTAGTCCTTCATGCTACTGAAAGGAAAGCAGTTCCATATATTCAAGTCACTTTTTAGGAACTGCAAACCTGATAAGTATACAATTAAAATTATTTTTGACCTTTTAATTTGAATGAAAGCTTAAATTTGTCATTGGAGTTTAATTTTTAAGCGTGTGAATTAAATAGTGATACAAAACTAATTTTGTTGACACGTGGTGTTAACAGGAACTAAACACTTCATCCAGCCAGTTGCTCTATGGCTGATTTATTTCTCTGTAGTACAGTGCAATTAAGAGAATAAGCCACATTTCAGCCAAGAGAATAGCAGCAAGACTATGGTATTGCTGAGTTAGCAGATGTATGTCACAGGGAGATGCTCAGCGTACCCTTCACAAGATTTGGGGGCCCAGTTTCATGATGCCTCCATATCTGTGCAAGTTTCCAGCTCCTTTTAATCACAGTCCAGTCCTCTCTGCATGCCTTTCTCTATCATAATGTCTTCTAAATTCTTGTGTGCTCAACTCAAGCACTGCACTACATGTGCTGTGAGACTGCAGCCTTCCCCTTCAGGGGTGACCTTCTCAGTAACTATAAGCCAAAGCTGCATATGAATATTTATGCAATAAACATATCCAAAAGCTTGTTCCATGAAACAGAGACAGATACCGGAAATAAAATTCAAAAATAAAATAAAATAAAACCTACAAGAACACGCAAACAACAGTCTGAAATGTCTTTCCCTCACATCTTGTCATTTCTCCATGTTAAAGAGCCCAATTAGACCTCAACAAGAAGACACACGGGTAAAATTATCCATACATTTTGCCCTAGCTGTATTTCTGCTTGCATTTATCACAGAGCACCCAGCAAGGCTGTGAATAAATGTCTGGTGTAGAAAAGCAGTTCCTCTCCCTACTGCAAATGTTCAACAGCATTAACATTGTCAGATTCTCCTATGTTGTCTCTCTGGTTCTCCTTAACTTGGTGGATTTCTGCAGACAGCAGCAGAGATACGAAAAAGCACCCAAACAGAACCAGACTTATCTGCAGTGCCCTGCACCCCACTTCTTTGGATTTGACTCCATCTCCCCTCTCCAAACCCTCCCCAAACCCCCCGTGTTTTATTTCTGCAGCATCCTTAGCCTGGTGTTTGGTCCTTTGCTTTCACTATCACTGAAGTGACTTGCTGTAACCCTCAGCCATGACATCCTTTCCATATGATTAGACTATTACCATTAGAGACACTGAAACAGGAGAGCAAGTGCTCAGCCTTGGGGAGACACAGGGGATCCTTTTGGATTATGCTGAGTGCCATGCACAGGCAATGGCTTGCAAAAAGGGAACAAGTTGCAGCAAAATGGACCTTGGTTTCTCTGAGCATCCAGAGAGCTGACTTTTCCTGGGAGCCAGGCATGGGCTGAGGAAATGATCACTCAAAATGTCACTTCCAGCAAAGCCAGATTCAGATTCTATACCACCAATTTTTCTTTCTTTTGAAGCTGAATGCAAAGCCCTGGACAATCATTGCTGTTTCATAGTGAATTTAACCAATGTGCTTAAAAGCCACTGCTGTCAAAAAGAAGGGCAGAAATATAAAACAGAGCCACTAAACTCCTGCCATTGAAGTTACTCGTCACATTTGCTTTTATTTCAGCATTCAGGTCTAAAGTATTCTCAGAAAAAGAATCTTAGAAGCCACTCATAGGGTAAAATTAACACCTGCTGATAGATTAAGATTTTAGTGATTGAATTTCCTAAAAGTAAAGACAGGGGGGGGAAAAAAAAAAAAGAAGAAAAAGTAGCACATCCCTATTTTCCCATCTGTTCAGAATTCACTGCTGTGGTTTCTATCTCTGTTTTTTATTAAATAGTCTTTGCCCTAGAGAAAATAGTTCTTTTGATGTTACAGTTGACCTTTCAGGATTACTCTACATAATTTTTTTCCCCCAAAGAAGGTTTCCACCTCTGCAAAAAAGGAGGAGAAAATAAAACCAACTCTTTTTTTTTTTTTTCATTTTTAGCTACAACCTACATTTAAATCAGTGCACAAACGTAACCAGATTTTGCATCAGCACTTTATGTTTTCCCAACAAGCTATCCTATATTAAACAATGATCCTACAGGAATAAGCCACTTCTTTTGAAAACTTGTTTTTTACTTGCTCACTGTATTCCTGTAAGATTTTGGCTTAGCTGTCTGCAAATTATCTTTTAATGAATCCATCTCCAGAGTATTAGGGATGGTAATGATACTTCTGTTAGGAACATGTGAGGAGGAAAATTCTCACATGGGTATTTAGGATCATACCATATAAACAATTACCAGCATTCAATGTCTGCAGAAAATCAAGAGGCAAATCAGCAGTGAATGTCAATTATACATCTGCAGCATCACAGAGGCAGATGGCACTTTAATTGTACATCCGAAACATTATGGACAATTTTCCCCAACCCAGCCTCACTGAAATATTGGCTTTAGCACCTAAAAATATCAAGACAGGGTATGTGTGCAATGACTCATCTAAGAATTCATTTCAGTTTGAAGATAAATATTCCACCAGTAAACCAATAACAATCTCCAAGATTCATAGCTTGAACGTGCTGTCTTGATCTAGGTAAAAACTTTTATTGATGAAAAGCAGTGGGGCAACTGTACTGCTCATACCACTCAGCTCAGAGTGTGAAATTGTCAAAGAGTTTGAAGATCAATGAGCCAAATTCTTTTGATTGCATCTGTAGAAATTGGAAATGTCATGGAGATAAGTAGAATAATATGGATTTACACTCTATTCCCAGCATGATCCTAAGAGAAGAAAGCTCAAATCCTTCTCCCTCAGACAGGAATGGTTTTGTGCAAGGGGGGAAGTTTTATGGAACTTAAACAGACTCAACTACACCTACTGACCATGGAAAATCAATTGACACCAGCCTACATATGAAAGAATGACTCTGACTACCTAGAGACAGTTGTGCTAATGCACAAATACCAGACGTGTTGTGAATGCTTACTTAATTAAAGATTATTAAAAATTAAAACTGACTGCTCTCTTATTCAGAGATTACTATATATTATTCAATTTGCAAAAGCTCTGGCAATTAAGCCACCCCCTGCTTTAATATACATGGACAATGATGCAGATTCTAAATAGGATTTGTTCCTTATTTCCAGCATGTACAAAACTGCTGGGGTTTTTCAGTTTGTTCACGTGTTCATACAGTCTTAAAATGTCCAGTAACTCTCTGCCATCAGTTTACATTTTATCATGTAAGTGGATAACACTCATTTCCTCCTCTTCTCCCCAAATATATTCAGGGTTAACCACAACAGACACATTTTATTCATAGTGTGAGCACAGGTGCATTTTCTTGGAAGAAATGTAGGAAGTTACTGTTGAAACCTCTTTTTGGAAGGAGTGTCTCAGGTAAATCCCTAAACAGAGACAAACCAAACAGGAACATTCAAAACAGGATCTGGGTCCAAGACAGCAGGCACCTCTGGATTTGCAGCTAAGGTTTAATTCCTACTGGTGAATCAAAGATCTCATAGAAATTTCACATGGATGATTCTTTAGCTCTTCAAATTTAAATGGGGCATCCAAAAATGAGACTTTCTAAAATGGCCTAAGCACTACCTGATCAGAGAAGTCTAGTAGTACAACTTTGGTAAAAGAATGGCTCAAAACATTCCCACAGTGCAAAAACATTTGTGTTGAAACCAGTGTAAGCAGCGTGTTTACTTTATTATTTCTTGCAAGACAGTGAACAGCAGCTACAGCAACTGATATTAGATACAGAGGAGATTAGATAGAGAGTTCAAGAGAGGCATTCCATCAGTAAGGGACTCGGAACAAATAAGCCTTTACTTATATACTGCAGTAAAGATGGTGAGAAAGCAAGTTTCTGTATTGATCAAGAGGGCAATACAGGTCTCTTCTTATGGAAATATTTAACTCCTGACTACAAAACAAAATTTCAAAGTGGAAAAAAACACAACACACTCCTAGGGATGTCAGCAAATTGTAAGACTTCCCCATCATTTTCCCTGTGCCATCGCTGTATCTTCTGCTGTCTGTAATTTTGTCTATTTGAAGTTTAACTGCTTCCTCACAACACCATTAAAGCCAGCAGTTTCAGAATACTGATTCAAGGACTTTGGTCTGTGCAAAATACTCATCCTATTTTAAAGACATGATTAGAGAAAACAGCATTCCACGTGAAGCTGTATTTAATATAGTAAATAAGTGCAATTATTATTACTCATATCTCATTAAAGCAAGGTACATTCTTCTGCTCTGGGAAATCTGACCTACAGAGCTGTTTGAGGAACAGCACAAACACAAATCTCCCTGTAGCTCCTTCTTGATCTGGAAGTTAGAAGCCCTTCTGTAGGAAATGGGATAACAACAAGAAAAGCTTGTTTTCATGACAAGGCTGATTTTGGTCCATCACCCAAAC
>JAWWLV010000045.1:6300829-6358981 GCA_035041135.1 Platyrinchus mystaceus
CAACACCATTAAAGCCAGCAGTTTCAGAATACTGATTCAAGGACTTTGGTCTGTGCAAAATACTCATCCTATTTTAACGACATGATTAGAGAAAACAGCATTCCACGTGAAGCTGTATTTAATATAGCAAATAAGTGCAATTATTATTACTCATATCTCATTAAAGCAAGGTACATTCTTCTGCTCTGGGAAATCTGACCTCCAGAGCTGTTTGAGGAACAGCACAAACACAAATCTCCCTGTAGCTCCTTCCTGATCTGGAAGTTAGAAGCCCTTCTGTAGGAAATGGGATAACAACAAGAAAAGCTTGTTTTCATGAGAAGGCTGATTTTAGTCCATCACCCAAACCTTGGGAACACAATCCAAACCAGAGATATCAGGACACAAACACCACTGGTCCCACATTGTGCAACAAGTGCCACATTTGCCCCACATCCACCCACTCCAGAGTCTGTGCCTTGCTGCTAAAGCAGCCAACATGAAGGATGTGGGTTGAGTTTTTGCTCAGCTGTTGTCCAGCCCCACAGGATTGACCTTATGAACAAAATCTGTGTCAATCCTCTGGAAAGGCCAGCATTTTAGGCCACGTAAAGCTAAGCAAGCAACCTCTCAAACGCTCCAATTAATTGATCTCTGGTTTTATGAAGGTGGTCAAACTCTTACCCCCTGCAAATCAATGTAAATGCAGAATAATTGAGAACAGCCTTTGCTGCCAGACCTCTGAAATGAGACCAGAACAGGCAAAATGGGTTTTCGAAAATCTCATGCCAACTCTTTTCTATTACAATAGCTTATATAACAGCAGTAATAATGACCTTCACTAGACATTTCCTTGAGTACTAATGACCTGGGGTTAATGGCCCAAGGTGTAGTTTTACGCAGTCAACTACCACAGCCAGCAATTAATTACCAGGAAATACAATGTGCTCTGACCACTACAGCTCAATTAGCCTCATATTATTAAAAAATGAAAAACTTGTCAATCTTATTTACTGTGAAGATGTCCTGGATTTTATTTTAGTATATTAGACTGAAAAAACCCTTGAACCTATATTAAGCCAAACATATGTTCTACAGCACTCCTCCATTAACTTCACACAAATTATGGGGAGCCAAAGCCGAGTGTCTTGCAATATGAGGATTATCACAGCCTGCCCACAGAAAAAAAAATATTGTGGAGCAAGGCTCTGTGTGAATTCTGCTTCTGCGCTAGAAAATCCTCCCTAAAAATAATTTTCAGCTCTCTTGTGGTTGTAAATGGATTGAGAGAAGGGAGAACAGTGAAGGAAACACTGCAGAGAGCATCCCTTCGCTGGCAGGAGGTAGGAAGTGTGTGCTGGGGTAAGGACTGGAAGGGGAAGGGATGTTCTGTTTGTACAGAACTGTGTGGTGTCTCAGTATCTCTGCAACTAATTTACAAAGATAAGAGAGTAGATTATTTTTGTACCTAGTTTTGTGCTCTCCCAGGTAATGTTCATTCATTACATTTTATTATTTCAGCAAGGCTTTTGCAACATGACCTGAAAATTAAGCACTTCGGGATCAAGTGTCATTGTTCCAAAGCTAGTGTTCCATCACTAGCTTTTGGGGGACCTGAAAAGACAAGGCTGGGCACTAGAGCTAGCACTAGGAAGCTTTAATTTGGGAATTAGTAGCTTCGATCCCATGAAGGATGCAAAAAGCTGATAAGATTTTTGTCTGTAGATCCATTTCTCTAAATAGGTTTCTGGCATTCACCATGGCTTTTGTTTCCACGAAATACAGGCAGACACTCTGCAGATTTCTTCATTTCTGGGAGGTTTCTCAAGGAACAACTGGTACCACAGTGCCTTCCAGCAAGATTTTGGAAATACCACTTTGTCTCTGGCATTGCTGCTGGACAAGTGTATGCTACAAGGGTGCTTAGGAGGACTCCCTAATATGATAAGACCATTCAAAAATGCAAGCAGGAGCCTCAATCATGTGTTTTGAGAGCTTCAGCTTCAGACCATCCTGAGAAGTCCTTTAAACAAGAAAATTCATATCGCTAGAAGTTGGTGATGGGTTCAGGTTAGTTCGATGCTCGGTGTCATTAAAACCTGTTTGTGAAATGGCTGATTTCAACTTCCTTCTGCAAGTTTCTGTGCTTGTTGTTAAAAGCAGAAAGAATTAAGACATGTGGAGGCAAAATGTATGCATCTGCCTTGAGGAGAGCAGGGAGGTGTTTACCCAAGGTTTGCCAGTGCTGTCAGGGGTGGAAATACACATTCCCTGGAAGCCTTTATGGTGGCTGTGGAGAGCTGGGGACAGTGTGCTGGCTGGGGAGAGCCCAAACCTCGATTCAGTCCCTCTGACTGGCCCCCCATCCAGCTGGTGGTTTTTTGTTTTCAGCAAGACACATGAAGCCAAGCAGCCGCCCCTGGCGCTGACAGATTTTGTGAGCGCCTGCAGGACCGGCCACCTGAGCACGGCAGCTTTAGGTGCCACGTCACAAAAATCTGCGTTTTCATGGGATGCACCGAGGAAGGATCCACGTGGGACTTCTGTACGTCTCGGAGCCCTGATGTGCTAACCACATTAGCCTGTCAGTGGGCTGGATCACTGCCACACTGAGAAATTATGAGTACAGTAATTACGGAAGTACGGCATTCGTAACCAGAAGGCAAAGAATAGGAAAAATTGCAATTGCCCAATGTTACAAGTCCTTCCAATGCATTAGTAGCTATTAATAACATTACATTTTTATTATGGCAATTACAGCATTTTTAACATTTTATTCTGGTTTAGGGGTATCAGTCAAGTTTTCCAATGCATTTTATTTTTAAAAAGCCGAAGTGATATGATTCTTTTATATACTGTCAAAAGGAGTTGTCATATTTAGTGATCTTTTCAATCTGTTAATATGTTACTTTCCTCCTAATTGTAGAAAGTCTCCAATTAATCATAATGATAATTTACTCAAGTGCCCACTAATTCTCTTCTACAAATAGCAATGCTCTATAACATTGGGGGGAAAAAATCAATAGCCACATCTCTGATGAGATAATTTTTTCAGTCATTCAGAATGAGCAGCTGGAATACAAGGCACAAGCCATATTCATAATGAAAAAATAATAAACCTGTAATCCCTCTTACTCCTGTTTTAAAGCATAAACAGGAGAATTCAGATGTGCAAACATTATGGTCTGCTTCTTCAACAGCATGTTCATGCAGAGGGACAAGGAAAAGAAAATTGATGGCATGCACTGGAGCAGAATTGAAGGATAATGATTTTATAGTCCTGCCGCTCAGATGGGTAAAAGGTGACATCCACCACGGGGAAGCCAAGAGTAATCCCAGGGAGTGTTTAATCTCATTCAGTTGAATTAAATCACTGTGTTTGAAGTCCTACTGCAAGTTTACAAAGGCAAATAGTAAAGTTCAGATATAATTCAGTGCTACGGGGGAAATTATCAACAAGAAATGGCTAAATTCCCAGTCCATGGTAGCATGCAGCCACACAGCACCGAGCAGGAATTTGCAACTCTCATCCCATCCTCTAATAGACCAACCAGACAGCTCAGCTATTGCTGCTCTGAAGCCCATTAGCAAATTACTGCCTGGCTGGAGCGAGGACAGAGCCAGGGAGGAAGGGAATTCCTGCCAGCACGGCTCCTCCCCAGCGACCTCCGGGTGCCGTGGTGCATTATCATCTCCCGCCCAGACCTTCTGGGAAGGCTGCGGGTGGAGCCCACACACCTGCACGGTGGAAATATCTGTGGAAGGAGCATGGAGAGGGCTGCATAATCACCTCCCCTTGCTGCTCAAGTGTCCCCACAGACCTCATTTTGGGCATGAAGCTGAAGAGCGCCAGATGTCGGCGGCGCAGCCGGTTCCCAGGGGAAGGCGTTCCTCATTCCCGAGCAGTGCTGCTCACACCCAGACCAATGTATATCGGTCACGCACTGCTGACACGTCACACTGCTTCAGCATCAGCTGAGAGCTGCATTAACCTCTGCACTGTGCAATGGCAAGGAATGAGTGGGTTTTGTTTTTGCGGAAAGAGCGTGCCAAGCATTGACCTTCCAGGTCAACGCGGTCTGTGGATGAGGTTGCAGCGAGGAGGTTTGAATGTCGAGGGCTTTTGCACACTGTCAACATAGAAATAATTTAAGTCTGAGATGAGAGAGGCAGAAAATGACCTCATCCTTCCACTGTAACCTTGCTGCTCCCAAAGGTTTTAATATGATCCTCCAAGCCGAGCTGTGCTGCTGCAATCTGTCTAGAGGCTTGAGGGGGACAGAACACAGCTTTATAGGGGGAGGGGGAGTAGTCCTAGGTCTAAATGGGGTTTGGATTCTCTACATCTTTTTAGTTAGTTGCCAAATTCTTCTTCACAAGGGCAGACTTCAGACATAAAACTTAGCAGTTAAACATGTGAAATAATTAATGGAATATCCATAATGTTGTCAATACCTCAGAAGCCAACCAGTCAGGGCATGGCCCTCACAGCATTTAGTAAGGATATAGTTAAATCTTTGAGTGTGTTTTAAGAGCACTGCTATAGAGTTTAGTGCCACGCTCCAGGAAAATGATCAGATCAAGTAGACTCACGTTGTTTTGAGGACTCCTGTGTATCTTTGCTTGAGGGATGGAAGGATGGTTCAGGAGAACCCTCTTAAAAAGAGGAACTGGAAGCACAGCAGAAATCTGGGATTTTCAGTGAACAGTGACACTCAGATGCAAATTATTTATGCTACAGTTTAGAAACAGAGCAGTTTTCACATGTTTTCCTGTTGCAAGTGTCTGCCTTAGGCATCCATTGAAATGCCTTCAACCCCAGTAGAAGGAAACACTGAGGTTGGCAGCCTTGATATTGGCTTTTCTCACTCTTCATCCTGGGCATTGTGAACATCACAGACTGAGTTAATTCTCCAAACTCCCTGTTTTTTCCCCTTGAAATGTAAAGATCCCCAAGTCCCACGTAGTGAAGGTCACCTAGGATATCTCACATGCAGCTCTATTGAATCATCCAGCCTCAGCTTGAATGCAGCTCAGACACAAAATAATGAATTTTAGCATGTGAAACATCGCAGTCCTCTGAAATGAAAGATGTTCCTCTGAACACAAGCAGTTACCATTAATTTAGAAGTGTACTTGTTTTCTTATGTTATATTGTTATTTCTTCAAAGAAAGTATTTATATATATAGATCAGAGACAGTAAACCTGTATTATAAATAGCAAAAAACTTAATTTTGATGGAGAGGGTGAGAGCATCTAGCTGGAGCTAGCTGGAGCCAGCTTTCCTGGAAACAGAGAACCATGCTTCTCTTCCCTACCATTTTAAGATCATTTTATATCAATTGGTAAACACTGAGCTGTATGCCTTGCTCATTGGAACCTCCATTGTCACTTAACACAGATTAATTAGTGTTAGTGTTATGACCCACAGTAGTTTGAAGGTCAAGTCCCTAAGATCTATTTTCATGAGATGCAATAATGCTGCCTCAGGAGACACCAGGTATCATAACTTATTGTGCTGTTAATATCTGTGCAATCAATATGTCTGCAGCTTTAAAATTTTACAATATATTAATAAGATAGACATAAAATCCTACTGGTATCACACTCCCATCAGCATTAATGATCTTAACACTGCAGGTGTTACCGTTCCTAACAAGACACGGTATTTGCTATTTCATGCTTAGATGCTCCCTCCTCTTGATTCACAGAAGCTGAGGAAGCTCTGTTTTAATGATTTGATAATGTTACAGGCAGAGTTACTTTGGGCACTGTTCAGCCCAATTTACTCCATGCTGAACCAGGCAGTGTCTCTCATCCGCTGTGATCTCTGGAGCAAGGTAAAGGCAGGAGTCCTGCAGACCAAGCAAAATCCAGAGTCATTTGTAATTCAAGATATTTATCAGAATAGACAAGTTGCAGTTATATTTGCAGATTGAAGTCTTTGTATGAAACCAATATCTTTACATTAGGAAAATACATGTTTAAGATTGAAATTCTCCTTCACTGAGCCTTTTCCCTGACCTGGGAGGGAAAAAAAGAAAAAATAATCATTATAAACGGGGGAAAAACTCACCTGAGTATTAAACTGTCTAGAAAGCAATATCAAAATAAAAACCAATTTACTTTAGATTAATTAATTATATGATCTTTTTTTTTTTTTTTCACTAAACAGAAGTAGGATCTGTCCACCTAAGCCTGTAGGTGTGATGAGATTCTCTGGTGAACTAACACCAGCAAGGTACAGTTCCCCACTGACCTGCTGTCTGGGAGTTGCTTTGGGCCACGTCAACACCATTTCCTGGTAGCATTTACCAGGAGTAGTAAGTCATCATGAGCTGTCATCGTGGCTGGCACCCTGAAATGCCACATGGTCCCACTTTGCAGCTCTCTCTGCTGGGGCAGAGTGGTGCTGGATATACCCATGTCCTGTAGATGGTCCTTCTATAAGAACAAAGCCCTATACCCCAAAAATGTCCATCTTTCTTAATTGACCAGAAAGAAGCTTGGGATGAGCAAACTCCTGATTTGGATCACTCAATTTCAGTGCATCGAATCCCAGGAAGGTCAATTAATGGCTCTGTGCCTTGGTTTCTTTACTTGCAGCACAAAGTGCTTTGAGGTACCCCATTGAGAAGGAGATATTTTCAGACTATGATGCAGCACTGCCAAATGCTGCTGCTGATTATGTCTCATAAAAAGTGGATGGTTGAATGCACATTCTGCATCCTATTGCAGGGGAAATGCAGTACCGACATACTCCTCATTGCTAAAAGAAAACTCTCACTAGAGAATGCCCATCCAAGTATTAAAAGCTACTTCTGTGGACTTCCCAAAGGCATCTAATCTTTGAATCTCTGGAGGGTAGCAATTTTAGAAGAGATGCCATTATAGCTGCTAATTGTGGGATGAATTATGCAAGAATTTATTATTGATTCAAGGGGAGCCTGCTCAGGCGTGCAATCAAAGCCAAGACAGAGCAGAGGGGTAAGGATGAGGCTTCTGTAGTTAACTAAACTGATTCACAACCCAATAAAAATCCAAGGCAAAAGAGGCAGTTTGCAAAGTGCAGGATTTTACACTCCTAATCACCTTTTCCACACCCATAACCAACCTCTAGTACTAGACAATCCAGGAGCAGAGCCCATAGCATTGCATGAATCCTCTCCCAACCCAGAAATACATCCCCACCACCACCACCAGCAATCCACGGAGTCAAAGGCAGAACCCCCTTTGGCTGTGGACCCCCAACCCAACCCAACTCAGCCCATCCATGTGGTCTGTGTCCAAGGTGAGGAGACCCAAGGAGTCATGATTACAGGACAGAGCTGTAGAAACACCTGACACATCTCAAAATAACAACTGGAGCAAGGCCATGTGGCCACAGAAAGCCGTGATTTAGGAGAGAAAATTTGCTGGCAGCTTGGCACCGCACCAAAGTTTGACAAGGTCTGTTGAAGGAGTACAGAGATCGGTGAAGGAGGGTTTTAAATTGAGATTTCAGAGGGTAGTGAAACTGAAAACATATTGAGCCCAAACAATGACACAGGGGTGACAGGCACTCATCAATTTATTTTTGAAAGAGAAATAGAAAGAAGCTATTTAAAAAGCCAGGAAGGCCGGAGGTAAGCAAGAGGAAATAAAATGAGCTTGCACAGCAAGCAAATATAAAACAAACCATGCGGAGGCTTAATAGCATGTTTAGCATTTTGAGTAATGGACATAAAATTTGCTTTTCTCAACTTGACCTTTGTTAACAACCTTAGGCACTACAGGGCTCTTATCCTGCAGCATTCCCTTACTTAATTCATCATATCTCTGAGTGCTAGGGACCATTTCCTAATGCAAGTAGGAGAGAGATCAGTAATGATAATTATATAAATATATATATAATGCCCATATATCTATGCATTCACACGCACACGTGCGCACACACATGCTCCTTACAACAACTCTCCAGCGGAAACATTACAGTGACATTTAGGCAGAAAACCATCCAGCAGAGATCTTACACTAAAACCATCCCTGATGCTGCTGCACAGAAAATGGAAACAGGAGTACAAGAGAAGGAAAAAAAAATAAAATCAGTAAAGCTAAACAACTCTCTAATACCCCACCGAAAGGGTTTATATTAATTGCAGCAGAACACTGGCATGTTTCTAGAGTCAGCTTTGCTAAATAATCTTCTTTCAAATATTATAAATATGCAGAACTTTGAGAAGTAGGTCAGTGGCTCAACATGTTGTAGCAAATAGCTCGGATAAATACTAATCATTACCCCGTGGTCTGCAGTCAGTAGGAGACCTAAAACACTCTGCAGTTAGTTGAATGGCAATTCACTGCATTAGAGGACCATTTCCCAAGTGATACCACAGCTAAGTACCCGGTCACAGCTAACAACACACCTCTTAGCCAGAAGAGAAATTAAGTTCTCCCTCTCATCATTTAAGTTGTGTCACAATCAGCAAGGGCAAAAGCAGGTGAAAGCAGGAGGATGTGGGAATTCAAAACTCTGATATAAAGAACAAAATGAAAAACTGCAGCTCAGGATAAACCCTAAACGCAAGTGCCGGCTCTGCCCAAAAGGTGACTTCAAAATCCTGCCTTGAGCATTGGTCCAGATGCACTAAAACCAATCATGGGAGGAATGTCTCCATGCAAGCCCTACACGAGCCCTTTGCAAAGTTCCCTGGGACCTGTAAAAGCCAAGCAGCAGCTCACACAAAATCATCCCGTGGATTTGGAGCCCTGAAACCATGCGGTGCAGCTCCCCTCTCCCACCCCCCCCTTCCCAAAAGGATTTCAGCAAGCACTCACCATCAGCAGGCTCAGAGCAGATTCGGGAGCACGCTGCACAGCCATCTCCTCTCTACATACAAATCCTCCCCACGACTCGGTCAGCCCTCGGCCCTCCGTCACGGCAAAGCATCCACAGAGTCCACAGCTAACTGCAGAGAGAGAAACCCCAAATCAGGGTCGGAGAGCATTTGCAAGAGGAGGAGAGGATGGATGAGGGGGTGGGGAGGAGAGGAGGGAAGGAAATAACCTTCACAGCCAGGGAAAGAAGCTTAAGCTAGGCCAAATTTTACACTAGAGAGAAGAGGAAAATGAAACGGAGAGACGGCTGGAGAAACAAGATATCGAGAACTGCAGGATATTTAAAGCTCAGACACACGCCACCACAGAGAGCTGCAGCAGCACAGGACACATATCAAACACCTACATGACAGGTTAGGTCCAAGCCATCCTCCCCCTGCACTCGGACTGTCATTAATTGCTCTTAATCTCCACTCTCCTTCCTCCACCTAAATAAATCCCAGGTAGCACAGAACTGCCGTGCCCCTGACTGTGCATCTTCCTCCCTGCCCTGGTGATGCTAGCGCAGAAGCAACGTCAAACATCGCCACGTACCGCTCCCAACAGGGTCAAACCTCTTCTCTCTTCTCGCAAAGCCCTGCTGCGCCTGGTTTGGAGAGCAGACGCCTGCATAACACAGACATGAGCAATGAGTGAGAGCAGCCAGAGCCAGGAAGCACCCGGTGCTCACTTGAGAGCAACAATTACCTTTATCATAATCGAGAGAGAGCTGGGTTACTCACTGACCCTTTTCACCTCACCCCCCACCCCCCCAAAGAAAGTCTCTTCCTCCTCCTCCTCCCCTCCAAATGGACTCAGCTCCCCATGGAACTAACACACTTCCCAGAAACATGTAATTACACGGGCTGTTGTGTTAGCGCTCTGATCGCGCTGCCTGTACCGCATGGAGACGGCAGCCAGGCAGCCCCCCCTTCCCTCCCTTCGCAAGGAGATGCTGCAATCCCCCGCCGGGCTCCCGCGGCGCGGGGGGACACAGACGGCTAATTGTGAAAATGTGGCCGGTTAAGACGGAGAGACAAATTAGCCTTGAAAATAAGCCCCTTGTATAAACATCGGGTGTAAATGGAAGATGGCTTTTGAAAGCCTTTAAAAATAAACAGAGCACCCTGGTAGGAAGGCCAGTGCTCTGATGCAGGTGTGCCCTGACCGACCTCTCAGAGCCCTATTTTGTGGGGCTCAGAAGCCTCCTGCATTTCAGTCTATTGGCACTCATATCACCCCTCAGAACAAGCAGAATTTTGGCTTCATTTCCTAAAATGTTAGGCTTCATCTAACGACAATGTCTGTTCATCTTACAACTCCCACGTGCATGTTCTCCCCCCCACCCCCATGATTTTGGAACCCAATTAAAAGTTTGAGACAAATTCAACCAGAGTTGAATTCTCTGACACATGTCATTCCTGCAACTTTTATAGAAATTGGCACCAGGATAGAAAAGAGAATCAAATTACTGTCTCCATGAAGGCAGCAGCAATCCTTCCTTGTGCTCTGGAAGTTACATCTGGCAGGTCAGCTCTGGTGTGCACAACACCAGAGCACTTGCTTGTCCAAACTCTCTTGCTCACCCATCACCATGTTTTAGCAAAGGGGACACAGTGACACGGGAGATTGCAGACACTGCCCTAGGAAGGTCATCCAGGATATCTGTGGTATACCTGTACACCCAAGAGGTCCAAGGGGGGATCGACCTTGTTGTGAGGTGTGTGGCAGACAGGGAAACTTGGGGTTTTTTTTCATTTAAATCTATAGACGAGGTGAATGCACTCACCTCCCCACAAGCTGCAGCACCAAGCCTGGGTATTGTATGGTAATGCCAGGGGCTTCCTTCCTCCCAGCAGATTCTCTACCAAGAGGTGTGGGAAGGGGAAGCCACTTGTACACAGGGGGGTCATCTCTCAAGGGATAGAGTAGAATCACTCATGGGCACATGGGAAAGCATTTTCTGGGGTCCTCCCTCCTTGGTTTTGCATTGCAGACATCAACAGTCAGGGAGAGTCCCTTGTCCTACACCTGGGGGTCTTGTTTACTGCATTGTTTCAGACTTTTTTCAGTGCAGTGAGTGTAGCTCCTGTGAATGCACATGAGCCATCAAGTCATGCTTATCTCCATCCTTGGATACAAGTCATCTCCAATGACAGGCAACAGGGGCCCAGCTTTGTTAAATGCATTAAGATACCTAAACACCAAAAATCTCTGGGTGCCAGTGATTTTCTTTAACCAGACCAGAGATCTGAGACAAAGATTCCTGGTGCTTTCTACTCACAGGACCCATCTTGGCTGTCTGCATCATCTTTGCCTCACAGCCATCTGAAACAATGAACTTCATACAAAATGACCTGCTCCCATCTCTCCAAAGAGATTTGTCTTCATCCCTGAGGATGAGCAGGTTGTTAGCTGTTACAAGAAGCAGAGAACTTAATGACTTAAATGTCTCTTGAAAGGGGAAAATATACATAATAAAAGATTAAGGTAAGTTTTAAAATATATTCTAAGGCATCAATTTATAAAATATGTAACTAAATCTATTTCAACAGCACTGTGACAAATATCCCAAGGCTATTACATTTTTCCCTGCACTAACCCAATCTGAAGTACTGTAAGGAGGGACTTCAGAAACAACACATTCAGTAGCTCTCGGGTCTGACAAGAAAGGTTTCTCCTTTGCCAAGTGATTTTAAGGAGCCAGCCTATGCCTACATTTTTGGACGAGGCTAAAATGAAGAATCTGGAGGTGCGGATGTTTCTTCCATCCTGAATTCACTCTGCAGTTGAGCAGGGTAAAATCCATCAAACACCAGGAGCTAGTTATGATTTGTGGTGTCCTTGAGAAAAATTCTAGGTTTTTCCTGAGCTCTGCAAGTCTCAGAGTAATGATCATCTGTAGGGAGCCATCTGTGTACAAGTATATGATCTATGGCTTCAAGGTACATTTGCAAACTTACCTACAGGTTAGCTGTTTTCTACTATTTAGGTGAATAAATTTTGCAGCACAAGAGGAAAACCATAGATCATTATTCACTGCAGATTGTCGAGAGATAAGAAGAACAATTTTAAAAAGGAACTTGTTGGATAGAAGGCTAAAACTACAGATCTATGTTTTTGTTTCAAGGCCTAAATCTATTAGCAAAAGAAAAGAGTTGATTAGATGTCTTGATTTTTTTCCCCCCTATATTTTAAGATAATTAGGTGGTACAATTGGTTAATAGATTCACTGCTTGAAATCACTGAAAGAAAAACTATTATGGCAAACTTTGGATCTTACCTGATACCAGTAAGAAGACATAAAGCACTGCAGACTGGTGTATATAGAGACAGATCCTCCAAATCCAGTGTAATCACTGGTGGTACTTTGACAGGGATAATAGAAGAATAGATATGCCGTGCATCGTTAGAGCTGGTGGTTGCTGGCCTTGTAATTTGAGGTTCTGGTAACACAAGGAGGTAGGAAAACCCTCTGCATGTTGTCTATTCATGGACATACAGAACCTGATGGGCACCTGTTCTCAACAGGAGGCTGAGAAGAAGTTGTTATTGAAGGTGTGAACAAAGGCAACAAAGAGCTCAGGATTAACTGCAAGACTTGATTTCAGCTTGTACAGAGTTTATATTTCTTACTATTTCCTTTTTTTTTTCTTCAATGAGCAAACAGGAGCTCTGGTTTTCAGTGAAAGTAAATTTTCCATGTATTGCTACTATATATATTTAACTACTAAAAGTCAAAGTCCTCCCTCCAGTCACCTGTGACATTTGTGAGAGATGAAAATCCTGATATGAATTGTGATTTGCCTTCTTCCCTCACAGATGTGGGTCAGAGTGAAATGTTGTCTAGTGACATGACAAGTACTAGGAGGCCACTTGTTCCAGCAAAGGTGTATACAAAAAAAATTACTTTATCAAAATGAGCTAAAGTCTTTACCTCAATTTCTAAGGAGATAATAAAGCAAGTCCTGTTATTGTTATGGCAGGAAAATAGTACATTAAACTTGATGATACTACCATAAGCAATGACATGACCTGAATCATACCCACTTACAAGATAATCACACATCCAAGAAACCCATGGATAGCCCAACAAGCATCTTTGGACCTTGAGATATGTGAAAGTTCATGCCATGCCTGTACATATTTAACCTGAAATTTGAAAGACAAAGAGCTCTCAGAGGTGTGAAAAGAATATATGATGTGAAAGTATGAAAAGCTATCTGAGTTTATTGAATTTCCTTTAGCCACTCATGTGTTCCTCATGCATCTCAACTGTTTGCTGAATGTTCGATGATTATTTTCAAGTATGTGTTAGTCTCAGAAACTGAATTTGCATTATGAATGGCCATGGCAGAAGGGCTTCTGCTTTAATCCACAAAGAAGGAATCACTTCATACAACAAACTGCAACAAGGAACACAGCTGAGAAGTCTAAGATGCTTAACCAAGCTATAGAGAAGTACACAAAACAAATACATAATTCAAACACGCAAATTTGAGGACCTACATTTTGCTTGTAGCCTATCCCCAAAGAAGATAAAAGCCTGATGCCAACAAGTAAATTATTCATTGTGAATTATTCACTCAGCTTTAAAAAATATCTGGAAGGAACTTACTGAATTTTCTTTTCTTCTTACCTTCCTATGCTCCCTTCTATCAACCCAATTGCTCTAAAAGTCATTCTTGTCATTCCCCACAAACAGATCCCAGAAGAGCTGGGACTGTTCCTTTTGAAAACTCTCTTGGAAGCTTTTGATAATTATAGATACAGTGGTAAGGATGATTCTCCAAGCTGACAAAGAAATACTATATAGGAAGAGAAATGTCATTCCTGGAGCCATCAGACTGCCAAATGAAGCCACCACATGTAGATATATATGAGGGGAAGGGTCTCAGGTCAGCCTCTTCCTCCACTGCCTTCAGGGTGAAGTTAGTGAAGGATTCCCTTCCAATTGTTAGAGAAAATATTTTCTTTCCTTCCTCAATGAGGAGGTATTACAGAAAATATTTCCAGAAACCTATCCAGGTTGGGTGGACACCTTGAATACGACATAGGCTGGGAGAAGGATTGATTTCAAACTCATCTCTAATTTGCTGATTGGCACATTTCCCTTGCCTTGCTTTTTTTGGCAGCTGTTCACTAAGAAAATAGTGCTGTTCATGAGTGATATAAACCAGAGGCTCTGGCTCCATCCGAGTGTTGAAAGCTTCCCTGATTGAACCTCTCTGAATCATTTGTCTGTAGATGTGTGCAAGCAACCCACAGGCTGCTCATTGCTAAGCAGTCTCACTCCCCAGATGACTTATGTCTGAACACTAATTAGGTTTGACAGACACTTCTTTGGAATAAGAAGAGTCTTAGAAATATCATCTGTTGTAAGGACAAGGGCAAGATACAACAGAACTGTCCTGATATACCAGCGTAGCTAGAGACAGAAATATGTCCTGGACCCTCTGAAGACACTTCCTCATGATGTTGACTA
Organism: Platyrinchus mystaceus; assembly: GCA_035041135.1. Taxonomy (NCBI): domain Eukaryota; kingdom Metazoa; phylum Chordata; class Aves; order Passeriformes; family Tyrannidae; genus Platyrinchus; species Platyrinchus mystaceus. The sequence goes on from JAWWLV010000045.1 coordinate 6,315,151, forward strand.
TCACTGGAGTAAAAAGATCCTTCCAAAAATTTGCACACCTCTTCCACAAGTGGGAGGGTGACACCTGGTAAAACAAGAAGACTTGTCCAGAGTCCTCTAGCAGACAGCTGCTTGGGCTGGGAAGGGAACCGAGACTTTCTGTGGCCTCTGTGCCAACCACAAGGCAATGTTCAGCCTTATACCACTTTCAAGACACCTCAGCAAGCCAGAAAAAGCTCTTCTGTGTAAATATGAGAACTGGAGTGTCCAAAGAGGGTTATGCCACTAGTAAGAATTCTGGTTTACAGCAGCATAATGTACTCAAATACAAGAAATATGAATGGAAAGTGGGGTGGATTCCAATCAGCAGCAGCAGTGAATGTACTGTGACCTGTGAGCAGACCTACTGTCCTTGCACAAGGCCCAGTGAAACTGCCCCTCTCAGTTTTGAGATGAGGTTGGTCTGCTTTCTTCTGCCTTTCAATATGAGAAAGACACCTGTCTTCCAGGTCCCCCTTCAGCCTGTGCAAGATATCTGGGAGACAAAGCATCTCCTGCTGGTCAGTGGGAGCTGACACACGGTTGCACATCCTGCATCTCCCATCTATCAGAACTTTTCTGTTCTGAGCTCAGCAGGAGCTGGGAAGCCTTGGCCATGAGCTATTGCTGTCCTAAATGGGGCAGGTTCAACCAGACATGGCATCTCTTCCATCACCCATGAACAGCTGTTCCAGCCCACAGCTGGGATGACTTCTGTAATGTTTAGCACTCATACAGAATTTTGCCTGAGCTCCCATTCCCCTGTGTACCCTCACCCAGTTATCACACCCCACACCAAGCAAGCCAGGAGAGCAGTCCAGTTCCCAGCAAAACTCTGAACTTCCTCCACTTCATGAAACAGCCTGTGGCATTTAAATATCCTGCAAGAAAAGATGTAGATTAAAGGAAAAACCTGACATAAAAGTATTCTGAAAGCTGACCTCCAATGTTCTTCCAGCTTGTATTCTATTTAATTTAGCATACAAGAACTTAACACTAACGGTGTACTGGGACAACCCTAATTTAAAAAACCCTGAAGGTTAATAACTAGAAAATAAACATGTCATAACTCAGAGTATGACTTAATAGTGGCACAGTAATTAACATTCAATAACCATCTTACTCAGTTTGAAAGCCCTGGGTTTCATATTATGATTGTTTAATATTAATTTGACATTTATATGATTATGGCCTCAGCAGACTCAGATATCATGAGTCCAGCTGACACAGAGTCCCAATACAGACTGTGGAGTCTGCACATGTGCATCATTGCTGCAGTTATATCTGTTTTCTGGAAATGCAGTCCCCAGTGTTGTTGCATGATTTGTTGGGCTCTACTTGTGCTATTTGACCTAATTTGCACCTAAGCAACTGAATTCAGTGAATTCAGTGCGTTTTTAATTTCCAATCTGCATTTATTGATAACTAGTACTTAATCTTTTGCTGACGCTATATTTCAATTAAGTAGCTCTTGCTCCTAATGATGTACCTCTAGATGCATTTGAGATAACCAAAATTCTTCTGAGTTTTTGTTTCACCTTCTGTGGATTTTCCAGCAGTCTGCCAAGCAAAAGACTGTCTCTTTCCATTAGAAACCCCTTGCTACCCACATCAGTTAGGATTTATCTTCCCTGAACAGCACTGACCAACACCATCTACATTATTTCAGATGCGACTTGACACCTTTGCTACACTGTGCCTCATATTTCTACATATCATGCAATTTTCTTTTCCTCTGGGAAAGACTTGAGCATTCAAATCCTTTTCTTCTCAGTGCATCTCATTATGCACTCACTCACCTCTCAAATACATTTTCAAGCTAATGCAGTGCACCCATCTGTAGGACCATCCCATTACAAAATCAAAACACAGAGATGAGTACTTATGTACAAAACTATATGTAAGAGGCTAAGGATTATGGAGGGTCTAGAACTTCCAGTCCTTGCCACTGTTCTTGGGTCTGAAATGTGTGTTTGACCTCCTTTAATTTCTCTAATTTCTACATCTCAGCACATCAAATTGACCAGTTTCAATGTGTGGGAAGTCAGGGTTTGAAGGATCTACACTTTGAACTCAAGCCCCATGGGTTGCCTATATCCTCAGAGACAATCTGCAGTGCAACCAGGAGCTGGGTGTCCCTTTCTTCAATCCCACCCATACCCCTCCGTGAAACTCCTTTCCTCTCCTCACAGAGCTTCTGCCTTTCAGCCTCAGAACAGCTTCTGCACAGTGTGGACTTCATTCAGATTTTGTTTGGCTGGATGTTAAGTAAAGTGACTTCTGCTACATATTGCCTTAGGGCAGAAAGTCAGTCAAGTTAAATCAAATAGTATGTACCTGAATGCAAGTGTCACTGAGAGCAGTCTATTTTCAGCTTCTGTCCTTAGACCAGGAGTCACCTAACATAGTAAAAACAATTTATGACTAAGATGTGTAGCCTAAGATAACCCATTAGAGCTTCCTCACCAGTCAATGGACTAATACATGCAGCTACAGAGGGTAGGTTACACGGCCCATTAATCTTCAAATGGAATGAGTGCTCTCTGGAGAGCCTGAACTCTCTCCGTTGGATACTACAGAATCCTAAAGGACTATTTTAACATTGTCAGCAAATCTCAGCTTGAGCATCAGCACTGGGAGCTGCCCTCAACTTCCAGTGTTGCTGGTTGCACATGCTGTGAGAGCATCCCAGGTCAGGCCTTCCAGTCTGAGTCAGGAAGCACCACTGCAGTGATGGGTGTGCCTTGGAGGATGTATGCAAACCACAGACTCAGGTCCTGGGGACTGCTGACCGCTCAGGATGCTTCCATTTGTTTACCATTTCCTTCTGCCACAACTTGAGACAAACCTAGAAAGAGACAAAAGTGATTCTTGGGAAGGTTTGTGTAGGAAAAGAAGACCATACCAAGAGCTGTAGCAAGGACAGGATATGCAAAGAGGTAGGTCATCCCTATTGAGTTGAGGAGTAAAAATAGCACAGGCTAAAGATAGAACATCTACTCTTGATCCCCCTGTCAAAATTATTTGTTTGTACTACAGTTGCATTTTGGATATCCATCGGAGATTTAGCTGACCCTGTGGTGTTGGGTGTTGTACATATACCTTACTAGACCAGGGATGTTGCTATCTTTTTACCACTCACACTTTGGGTCAGATCATGAATGCCCTTCACTTCACAGCAAAGTGTGGGCTTTAAGAAGAGGAAAGCAGTGAATACTCTCCCAACCTATTCACCTGACTTCCAGCACAGTACTGTAACCTCTCAAAGTACCACAGCTGTTTTGGCAGTGATTGCTGAAGCATGACCTAAGTAAGATGCATTGCTCACACTGTGGAGCTGACAATTCACAGTGAGATGGAGGGACTAACAACCACTTTTCGAAGGGAAAAAAAAATGCACTCAGAGCAGTAAGACGCAAAGGCTTTCTGCATTCAGAATATTTACAGCAATCCGTATGTTGGTGTTTGCCAGAGGAAGTTATCGAAGCGTTAAGAGTTTATCATTCAGTTGCTGCTTCATAATGTAGTCTGGGTAACAGTGTCATATTTAACAGAAGTCAATTTTAAAATAAAAAGGAAAATTAGTTTTATTCATTTATGAATTACTGCTACAAGTAACTAATTTATAGGACCAGTAATAAAAGCAGAAGTGCATTCACTAGGTAACATTTACGGTTCCAGAGGAGTATGGCCATTAATAAACAGGAGTGAGTGCAGAATTTTAAGTACCCTTCCTTAACCCAGAAATATGTTCTGTGAAAACCTCACATAAGGGAGTGAGCAATTCAGCTCAGCCCATTAATTGCCTTAAATATCATGGATGGTAATCTGCAAATTAGATTATAAAACTTCATTGCATATAAACAAATGCCAGGATAGATTGCCTCTGCTTTCTCGGCAATTAGTTTGCAGAATAGTTACTGTATTTTATGTTTAACAGTATTAAAGAGCCAACAGTGATTTCACAGTAAAGCAGCTTCATAATGAATATTGGTTTTATGAATCCTAAATCCAGTCGTTTATGGTTGCCCATCTAACTTAGTTTTGAGAGATACTTATGGTCTTCTCTTTATCTAATCAGGTTCTCCCTAAACCATCTCTGGGCATCTTTTTTTTTTTTTTTCCCTTTGCCAGGAACATAAACTGGTGAGATATTGAGAAGTTATCACATCAGCCAGGGATTTCTGGACACCTGGTGTCTCTGATGAATGATGTAGATAGATAAGGCTCTGTCTGGGATGTTCTACACCTAGAAATCAGAGGTGACCATAGAGATTACGCATAGCAGCTTTCACATTCTGGGGAAAGGAAGAGCTAAATGTATTTAAACCCTATTCTAGGCCACAGCAATTAAGTCCCCAGAGTGAACACCCTTTCAGCTCTTCTGTGGGTGTGAAGGCAGTGACAGGTCTGCGTACAAACCTGTTCCTCACCACTTCTCTTTTATTGGTCATGACTGTGGCACCTCACACACACACACAATGAAATTAATCTCTTTTTTAGGAGACCAATTAAACATATCAACTGTAAACCATTGGAGAAACTGCTACTTTTGTAACCAGTGTACCAGAGTGCACTTGGGAGGGTCGCTTCCCAGCACTCCTGCAGCTGTAACTTATTGCCCAAGAAACACTGTCCTTTTCCCACCCCAGTGTTGGGCTTTGCTGTTAAAGCAGCTTATCAAGCTTCTCTTTCTCACCGTTTCTCAACCATTAGTTACTGGCCCCTATCTCAGGCACAGGCCAGAGAGGTGACAGCTCTGAAATGTTAGTGTAGCACAGGGAAGGCACTGGAGGGCTTGACATCTCAAATCACATCAGCACAAAGAACATCAGGATGTGTTTCAGCTCCCTTCAGGAACCTGGGACTGCCAAATGGAGGGACAGCATGTTCCACAGTGCTGAGCAGCGAGGAAAGCTCTTCCATCTCCTCGTATTCAGAGATGTTGGCATCCAACTGAGCTGATGTGGTATCAGAGGAGTCTGCAACCCAAAAGCCCATTCTGGGCTCAGGCACTGCAATGGGTCTTTTGGAAACCTGAAACATTGCTCTCTTCAGTGGAGGAAGGTACAGATGAGAGACACTCAAAAGGCAATTACCTCAGTCAAGCACCAAGAGGCCGGGACACCCCAGACAGTGTGGGACACCATGGACTGGTGCCCACAGTGGACCAGTGAAGTTCAAACTCTTGTGATTTTGTAGTAATCCAGCTTGGTTGTCTGCAGGACTTCTTGGCAGTGCTTAGCCACCCACAGTTACCTCACCCTGCCTTGCATAGCACGGATGCATCATCTTGCAGATGGAATTCCAGGGGACTCTTCCAGATTTCAACATCTGCAGAACAGCACTGAGTTTGTCTCCAGTCTTCCTCACTCCAGAAAAAGAGCTCAAAGCAAACAACTTGTCTCCAAGGTCCCACGGAGGCTTTTCTTTAGAAGACATCTTCTTGAACATTATTACAGTGTGTTCTGGGTGATACCTCCCACTGAGTTTCAATAAAATGTTTAACAGTGTCAACAGGGTGTAGATGGGAGAGCTGCACTTCACCCTCCTAAAGCAAAAACTTGAGAGACACTGATAATCCTGATGCTTTATAGTGTAATTCTGTTGCATTTTCCTTCCCTTAATTTTCCAGATGCGGATGAACATGGAATTCTCCCCCCCCCCAACTCAGACACAGCTGTTTTAAGTACTGTCAGCCTTGCACCAGCAGTTTAAACATGCCATTTCACTTACACAGACAGCTGAAAAAACACGCTTCGTTCCTTCCAAAGCAAATACATGTGAAATAATATTTTACTCTGCATTTCAAGCTACACTGAGTGTCTAAATTAGAGTCTGCTGAGCTCAATGGATTTTCCTACTGAAATTAAGGAGTACTTAGATCATCTTCTCACTGAGAAGATATATTTCAGCTCCTCTACATGCACACAAATAGCCAGTAGCTCAGAGATGTGCATTTTACTTTGAGTGCCTTCCCTTGCATAAGCAAACGCCTCTTAATTTCCACAAGATGTTGCCACTCGGTGGAGTACCTGCTTGAGCTGAGGGCAATGTTATCTCTGTGACATTGCACAGTCCCAGTGCTACAATAAGTGCTCAGATATGCAAAGGCCATGCAGAGATGCAATATTCAGACCATGAATTTTGCACCACTACCACAACTTGACAGCTCTCATTTCCCCAGTGTCCTCAGCACAATGTGGAGTGGCACAGGTAGGAGTGTGGAGGAACAGTGCCTTTGGAGTGGTCGTTAACAAAACACAGAGTCAAAGCTTAAAAAAATGTGGTGTTAGCTTGGGTCTGCGTCATCAGGGAACAACACTCCATTTGCATGACTAATATATTAGTTTTTTAGAATTTTTAGAAGAGAATAGGAATTTTTCATCATTGCATTTCCTTGAGATCCCAAGAAGTAGTTCTTTAACACAGTCTCTCCAAGGATCTCTGCCACAGCTCAGGACTCCCAGACAGGCTCCATGATCAGAAATGTGAGAGCTCTCCCTTCTCAGTGGAGGTCTACACCACTGCTCTTGTCTTCCACATGTCCCTGAGGGCTCCACTCCCCTCATGGTCCACGTGATACCTGAGACCATCAGGTCAAATCCACGGTCATGGTCAACAGCCCAATCCACCCAACACCCTCCCGAGCAGAGCACGTCTCCAGACCCTCGGGGTAGATGAATCCTGATTACACTACTTGTGTTCAGTGACAAAGTCACTCTCTTGGCCAGTATTGCTTAATAAGCTGAGCAGACAGTGCACGAGTCATGGATGGTTACATTTGGTCTTCCCCTGTTTGAACTCTTTATAGCTCCATGCAGAAGCCACCACAGAGACAAGACATCCCATTTGGGTATAACAGACAGCTTGCCATATCCTGTTTAAAGACAAGGCAAATAAACAAACAAAACCCACACCAAGTTCAGTTGGCCCAACTGTATTTTCCTTGGCCAGTGAGTTTGACAAATTGGATGTCCTTGGGAAGGGAGAGCCAAGCCCAGCATCTGGAAATCAGGAATCAAGCAGCTGAAGATCATCCATGAAACCTACATCTTCCCTCTCATGGCCAGGGAAGGACAATGCATTCAAATTCTTCCTTCAGGATATTAGATTTGTCATACAAACATAATGTTGGGAATTTATACCAAAACAAAGCTGTTTCCAAGGCCAATGAGATGATAGACACTTCACTGGTATCTCTGATAACGACCCTTCCTTCTTTCCCAGAAACTTCTCTCCACATCTGCTTTAAATGAAGGAGTATTCATTTAAAACCTGCAAAGGATTTTATAATCTGTGGGTCAGTCTCACCTGGGAGGCACCTGAACAAGGACAGGTGCAGCTGTGTCCAAGCACCACCAAGGCACCAGACATCTCCTGAGAGTGAGAAATAGCTGAGAAGATGCTTTTTCCCTTGGAACTTGAGGCAGTGCTAAGACACTTTCCTATAGGATGTGCCAACGCCAGGTGGGGTCTGTGTACAGGGATGGGTTCAGGAGAACTCATCCTCTGGGATGACAACACATAGTTAAGGCAACCTCAACCTCCTGGGTGCAACATCCACCTTTTTGTTAATAGATGGCCTCATCAAGAGACAGGTACGTAAATGAAGAGAGGAAGGAATTTCTCTGCTTTGCATCATCAAACAAATGGTAGCAAATAGGGATGTTGCTTCAAGCTAAGATAAAGTGAATTCCCACATACCCTGGTGGAATCTTTATCACTGGAAGACCACTGAAATCAGTGTCCTGCAAAACCTCATCTAACCTTTTGTCATTAAGGATGAATTGAGTCCCTGTCACATGTCTCCTTCCCCACCATGGTGAGAGCATCTCAATAGCTGAATACATTTAGCCACTGAACATTTTTTTTGATGCAAAGAAACTCCTGTATCTTTGCTAGTGAATTTAAAACAAGAGAGAAGTCTGTAAGTGTTTAGATGTGTTCCAATAAAGCACTGAGGAATGTGGCCATGTCAACAAAAGACACCAAAAGCCCCACAGAACCAGACTGACTAGAGATGCTCACAAACTGCAGTCACACTTGGCAGACAGTATCCAAAGGAAAATCAGTGGGAAGAAAATAAAACGGGAACAAAATGCTTTATTTCAGTAAATGTTATACTTTATAATGAGGCTTAATGTAGAGGTGTAGTTAAAGTTATACCCCCATAATAAAGATGTATGTGCTTTGTTTGGGAAAAAACCAAATGTTGAATTTGATTTGAAAAAAATTAATTAAAATGAAAAAAATTACTTTAGTTTAATGTTGACCTAAAATGTTCTTTCTACTTCTGAATTTAATTAAATGGAAAAATCAAAAAAGTCAATTATATGATAAGCCTTGTGAGTGACACACACAGAAACAGGTGATTGAACTTCAGCTTCTCAGTTTTCCTATTTCATCCTCCCTTTCTTCAGAGACAAAGAACGCTGGCTGTTTTCATTAGCATACAGTTAAACACACTAATTCTACTAATGCAAATCTTTCCAAGTGGTTTTTGTTATTTAAGGAGGTCTGCTTAGAAGTATGTGACCTTTTACAGTGCTGGATCTAAGCAAAATGAAAACAGTCTTCTTTACAGTCATCTAGAATGGCTTCTTGTGAATTAGATAATGACAATTTCCTTTAAAATGTCAGGTTAACTTACAATCAATTTAGTGCTCCCAGTCTGCATTATGACTCAAGTGTTCTTAGGAAAGTTCTTATCCAGACAACATATTTAATGCTATGTTTACTGCACATGGCATAAATAAGAGCCTATGTAGCTCAGATTAGGTAGTGGTGTTTGTTAAACAAAAATGTGATGTATTTGTTTTATGTTCTGGGAATACATCTAGGAAGCAATTTGTAGCCTTGATATTACCAATGGCTGAGTGATTGCTGCATGAGTGTAAGTGCTGTGTGCCTTTTCACAAATAATGAGCCAGAATGTCTTTATTGCTTTGCTAATTAATACAAAGTTTAGTTTAGGGCTTTAACTTAGCATGAGATGTCATGTATTTCCTCAGCACAAGAGTTGTAAAGAGAGGAACATTATTGAGTTGTAAAGAGGAATATAATTTCTACAGCATTTCTAGGATACTCTGTGGAAATCAATAGCTTGGGTAAAATTTTCTGTTTTGTTTTATCAGAGACTGTAAAATGCTAAAAGTGAAATGGAGAGTCATGTCATTGCTACTAGAGCCGTTTTATAAGGCCAACAAAAAACCCCACAAGAACAAAAGAAAGCCAAAAAATCAGAAAAGACAAAGAAAGTCAGATCAAAATATAGGATAAAGGAAAATTTGATAACACTTTTTCAAAAGAGTGAAAAAAAGCCATTGAAAGAACAAAAGATGAAGAAAGACTTTAGCAAAAAAAAAAAAAAAATTTTGGCCTTTCTTTCATCCAGAAGCTCCGTTTGAAATCAGAAGCACCCGTAAGTCACTCTGAGCTCAGCTGACACTAGTCAGCATGGTTTGAAGGAATTATAACAATGTATGTGTTTGTGTGTGCCAGAGATGTAATAAGAGCGACATGAAGAAAAATAAGATGAACTCTAGGAGATCAATAAAATGTAACCCTTTGACCCTGTAGACGACCACTGTCCATTTTTCACTTTTGTGATAAGATCAGTAGAGTATAGGGTTTTAATCTGGCCATTATTGCTATCTTGCATCTGTGAACTTGTGCATTCATTTACCACACAGATCTATTTTTAAAGGTAGATATAGTGCCTCTAGAGAAGAAACCAAATTCCCAATTGATATTAAAACTGGCTTCAGTAAGATTAACATTTGTACTCAAACTGTTACAGTTCTCAAAGCTTATCTCAGGAAAAGAGAGGGTTCAGTCTCTTCTGCTACAGAAAAAAAAAAAAGAAAAAAAAAGGCAAGAAAACAAGGAATGGAGCAGATGGAGTAAATTTTGAGAGCTGTGTGTAGGAGTCAAGCATTCAGATCCCATTAACTAATATTGGAGTTGGAAGATCATACTCCTACTCACCAGGCTTCAAAAACAACAGGTTCACATTTCTCCGGCTTCACTTGTTTCTTACGTGTCCCTGATGCCATTCTGGCTCCTCTCTACCAGACTGACATTTACACAACAGCACAGGGTCAAACGTGTTTTACACTTGGGGCAGGACTCCTCATCCAGCAAATAGAAACGGAAATGCGTGAAGAATAGATCTGAGTTCGTGTACAGACCACGTGTGCTTATGAATGTGGTATGAAGAAGGACCAAAAAGGTGCAGTGTCTTCATCCCACAACGAGAAACAGCCACACATCATCAGTATTTTGGTAAAGACACTCCTAACATTCATACTTTACTCCTTTGGAACACATGAAGGCTGAAAAGCAGGTAGATACAGTTGGTACAGGTGTTCAGCAAAGTTCCAAGGTCTCTTAAATAAAATGCCTGGCTGTGTGCATCAACCTTGCAACCCCTTAACCATGAGACATGCACTGTTCAGGTCTGTGCAATGCCCTGTGTCAGTAAATATGTCTCATACCAACCTCCTGCACAGGAGGAGCTAACAGGCACAGCTTTTCCCATTTGCATCCATCTCCTACATGCTGGAGATGTGCAACAGCCCCACCCGTTCAGCTGGGATGGGCACATATTGCCTAGGACTTGTCTCCTCCCCTGGGTCATCTCCACAGTTTTCTATCATGTGACAAAAAATTCTCTTCTGAAAAATCAGGTTCTCTGTCCTTGGCAGCTAATGGGAAGCAACCATCTTCAGCTCCACTGTGTTTTATCACAGTAGCTTTATTTTTAACTGACTTTAATCACCTAATTATTAAGAGTGACACAGCACTTACACCCTATCATTGCAATCTAATTAATTTCTGATCCTATAAATCATTCTTGTAGATCAAGAATGTAGTATCTCTGGGCTGAATCTCTTATTTTCTCCACAGGGACACTTGGCAGCATCAGTTACAAGCAAAATGCAGTAGAAATGAAGAACAAAGCAGTTCCTGAAGAGGACATAGAGGGACTCTCTTTCTTCCCTCCTGCTAAGCTTAAATTACCTGCAGATGGGCAGGAAAAAAAAAAAAAAAGAAAAAAAGAAAAAAAATTGCCTGGCTGCTACTCAGGGCACCTCAAAACACTGCACCTCTCCCAGAAATCTGGGGGAAAGTGGGAAGATAACTGGGATTGCTATTTATTGCCCCATTTCTCTGCATGTAGAGGATCAGCAAAGGTGGCACAGACTCAGATTTTGGTGACTTGCAGCATGGAGCTATGAGATGTGGTCTCCTGACGTGTGTGTGACAGAGGCAGATGCCTGGCCCTCGTCCTCCTCAGTCTGGACTAGGAAGGATCCCGGGGTCACTCCTTCAAGAGACACACTTTCAACAGCACCCTCAGAAATAATCTCTTTGAGTCACAGAATCCTAGAAGCCCTGCAAAGCTTCTACCAACACACTTAGCAACACATTTGTTTGTAAAAATACAGACCAGCACACAATCCTGGGAAAGTCTGTTATAAGGAGACATCCTAGGGACACTCTGGGTCCAGTCTCCTTCCTCACCCCAAAGGCTCTTCTAGACAGCTCTAGTTATCAGAAGACATTTCTTCCTCTTCCTGACCTTGGAGGAGCCATTTACAGGGGATGTCTTACCACTTCACATGCAAACCAGAAATCTCCTTTAACCTGCATTAAGGAAAAGTGAAAATAAATATTTTTATTCATACACCTATTAAAAAAAAACAAACCCCAAACTCCCAAAAAACAAACAAAAAACCCCAAACAAAATAAAACAAAACAAAAGAAACCCCAACAACTAACAAAAAACCCAAACCCAACTGTGATTACCAAGACTTATAAAAGATATAGCTTGAAGAAATGAAAGAACAGAAGGAATACATTTGAACAATCTGGTCATAGGGAGATTAATTCCGCCTGGTCTCTTTGTCTCTCTCTCTCTCTCACAGCATCTCAACTGCACAAACCCTCCTGACACATCCTTTGTCAGGGGTCCAATCTGAGCTTCACCCTTCAGAGAACCTGTTTAGGGTAGATGACACCAGATTTTATAGATAATTTCCCTTTTGGAGCCCTCAGGAGTGTCTGGACAGATTTACTCCTTCCTGTTGAAAGATATTTATTTCTAATATCTCCAGGAGAAAAAAAAAAACCTGATGTGTCTTTAATAACACCAAGCATTGCTTGGAAATGCCAGCATAGCCTTGCTAGGGCAGATGTCACATCCTTAACAGTCCTGGACTCACTGAGAGGGAAAATTTCCCCTCCCTCCTCTCTCATCCATAGCCTGAACCTTATTTTTTGTGTTAATCTTCACAATAGCAAACTTGTCTCAACATTAAATGTAGTGACAAAGGTGACTGGCTACAAACACCCTTCTAGGTCTGTGGGAGTGGTCAACAATCCCTGCATTAACACATGGGGGAAGTAGTAATGAGGAGGGGGGTTTGACTCAGCCTGGCAAGGCAACAAAATACCATGGGGTTCAACAGAAGCCACGTTTCCAAGATGAGACACTTACTCCAGAAGGACATGGGCTCTGATCTCATCCCTGGAGGAAGGTGATGACCTGAAGTTGCAAGCAGAGCATAAATATCAGGCAGGAAACCCACCTGAGGAGCAAGGCTGAAATCTTGCTCCATGCAACTGCATCCCCACACCCTCGGCCTGAAATTTTACAGGTGTGGGTGCAAGAACGTCCATCTGTCACTGCTCCACACTGTCATGTAACTCAGGGTCTCCCTTGCCAGCCCATGGTGGTTGTGCTGCTTCAAGCTTGATCACTGCAGTCACATCCAATGAAATATGATGGCCGCAGTGAAATCTATTTTGCTTCCCTTGACGAGATGATCAGTGCTCCTAGCAAATCTGACAGCTTCAACCATCATCAATTACTGCTTTCTCTACATAGTGACTCTTTCTGTGTCAGACTTTCTATTACAGAGACCTTTGAAATCTGCTTTATTTAAAACGGGTAGAACTAAACCAGGAAAGTTCAAAGTAATTCCCCTTTTCAAATCAGTTTCCTACCAAATATATTGCACCTTAATAATAGGAATTGAACAAGAGTCTTACCTGATGTGGGAATTCCTCCTCACAAAACTGGCAGGCTGCCTGTTGCAAAGCTATTTGCAGGAATGCAAGGCCATTACCGATGTCATTTTGTTCTTTATAGCTATGGGTCTACTGCAGTGCAGAGTGAAGCCACCAAAGCAAGTTCCTTGCCTGCACAAATTCCCAAGTTTGGTGGTGTTCTTGGAGTATCATTGTTCCTCTGTTCCCTGGTCCCTCCACAGCAGGTTCTGATGCTGCCCATCACAAAGGCAAATGTTTTGTGAGAAGACTCAATATGAACAGCCTGCCAGGCACGACACCAATGAGAACGGAGTGCTACATCTCCATCCTGCATGGCTTGCAGTGGTCCATCTCCCCACCATGCAGGGACACCCACCATGTAGGGCTGCTTTCCCAGGAGGGAAAATGAAACCTTTGCCATAAGCATTGCACTGAGGTGAAAGAGAGTTGAAGGGCTGATTTCTGCCAGAACATGCCTGAGGTACCTGGCCATTTCTCCCTTCTCCACATCTCCATTCCAGGAACAACCACTGCAGTTAACTGTGATGGCAAGGCCAGTAAATGTGCCAAGGATGAGGCAAATCTGAAGACCAAAAACATCACCCTAGAGGATGCTGTGCTCTCAGGCAGCAGCATGGCAGGATTATCTGCCATCACAGTTGCTATCCGGGAAACAAAAGAGCTTGGGTCTTGGGAAATAAACATTTACTCACTTCAAACAAACAAACAGAAAAAATCAATGCAAACACTAAGTTGGAGTATACAGAGATCAGGAGTCTCAGCTGAGCTGAATTAGGCTTCAGAAGAACTGGGCTCCACTTCTGGCAGAGCCCCTGGTCTTTGAGTGACAGAGGAACAGTTTGTTTTCCTGCTCTGTGCCTCAATTTCTCCTCCTGTGAAATAGGGCCACTGATACAGATTTGTATCCACTGTTGAAAAATCTTATATAAGCACTATTATTATTTTTCCCCACCCAAACACAAGCTGTGATGCTTTTTTCAAATATGCTTAGCAATAAAGAAAATACAATCTTGCTCCCTGAATGTTGGTCTGTATGAAAGCATTTCACAACAGCGTTTCTTCAAAGGGATCCAAAGCACTGGGGCCTTTTTAATGGATGTGTTTCTCCCTCATATTAATTTCCTGCTTAAGGATTACTCACAACAGTTATAAGTGTTATGTTTTCCTATATACAATACTGAGCTATTGGCAACCTCAGTTAGAGGGACCTTTAATTTCCTAGTAGGAAGAGCAAAATAAAATCCAGAGAGGAGTCTCTACCATGCAGGACAGTGTGTGTCACAGCTCCCAGCAGCTGAGCAAACCTGGCAGCTGCCTCCCAGCAAAAGAAAGGGTGGCCCACAACACCCCTCCTGCAAGGCAAAAAAGAAGGAGAGGGACACAAAAAATTATTTCACAGGGCCTCATTCAGATTGTGGAAGGTGGAGATGAGAAAATTCTTGAAGCTCTGTAACCCTCTCCATGGAAATGTCTTTTAAAGGCATTATTCGCAGCTCCCACCTAGATCTATACCTGCCATCTCCAGGGATACTGAATCCCATGGTTAAGGTTGGTGTTAAGTTTTGGACATGGGGACATCTTCCAAACATTACGAACTCAGTAATTAGGAAACCTCAAACTCTGGGATGCTCAGGGACCCAAAACTGTCTAAGTTCAAGTTACCTCTTTCTGTCATAGGAGGTTATAGGAAAAACACCCAGATGCCTCCTTTGCCTGCTGCATGCAGAGCAGAAATCCCTGCATGACTTCCAGGGCTTCAGCTTGTCCATAAGTCTTCATATAAACTAATCATTGTGCAGTATTATTCCACTTGTCAACAGATTGGGAGGAATTGACGGATCCTGGTTTAACTATTTAACTCTGCCAGGGGTAATAAGTTCCCTCATGCATTAAATTAAAAATGACACTTGAAAATAAGTACATTATGGACCAAATACAGCACACAAATGGGGGGCAAAGATTTAAACTGCTGCCTGGTGGAGGATTGACAGTGAAGCAATAAGGATCTCATTATCCAGACTTACTCTGAGCACATCCACCAAGAGAGCCCTTTGCATATAGATGCATTTGCTTTGGACAAATGCCTACTATCAGCCTGGACAAACACAACTGTTTATTTTCCATTGTAACGATGTTCGAGTTAAAAAACCTGCCAAGGGCTCCTTATGGTGGGCAAACTCTGGACGAGGCTGTCTCTGCTCAGACTCAGCCCCATCATTCGTGCCTTGCAGCCCATGGTCTGTTGGCAAAACTCTCTTTCCCTTCTGCTACCATTTGACAACCAAGGGAAAACTGAACTCCTAAGACACACTTACTCAGTAGGATAGGATAAGAGAAGCAATAACACTAATAAAGACAATTTTCCTTGTAAGCGGAGTTCCTTTCAGGAGAGAAGGAAATTTCTTTACAAGCTTTTGGTTCGATGGTCTTGAGTTAATGCCACCTTCTTCCACTGTTCAAGGTTTCTCTTTCTCTTGCAGGGACCCCATGCCATTTCATACAGAGATACACACCTCTATTCACTCCTGGTGCTTGAACACGTTTCCAATCCACTGATAGGCCTTTGAGGTGGGGTTTGTACCTCTCAGTTCAAAAATGTAGTCATTGCTGTGAGTTGGTGCCCTTGAGAGTCAGTGTGTAGTTACAGGAATCTGAAAGGAAGAATTCACCCAGTCTTTCTGAATGAAATTAATTACCCAGCCAATAAGTAGGTCTTATGAGCTGAATCACTCCACATTTTTCCAGGTTGCCAAATAGCAGTAGGAAGGGAAGACTACAAATAGAAAAGAGCCAGTTGGCTCAGGTTTAGCCATCACTTCTGTAGATATCTGAAGTCAGGCCATAGGTATCCCCCAAGTAAGTTAAAATTTTAAGTGAGAAGACAGCTCAAAAAGGAAATATTGGTTGAAGAACGTGTGAAATGCTCGGGGCCACTAATGTGAGCTGAAAAGCAGGAGGTAAAAGGAGATGTGATGAAGACTCAAGTTTGTCAAATGCTGGGTCACAGGCTGGAGTTGGGACCATGCAAGGACCAGCCTCCACAGCCAGGTTGGCAGCTCTGACAACTGACAAAGGTATTTATATACCTTCTATGGCAGGATATAGATGTACTGAATTGCTTAGGCACTGCAGGCAGAAGGCAAACTCCTGCAGGCAGGTATGTGAGAGTGTATCCAAACATCCCCAGTTAAGTGTTGGCTGTGTGCTGTGCCCATCTGTTCCAGGAGGAGAAGAAAATAAACACCAACAGATTACTCTTGCAATTTTGCTGCTAGTTTCGAATCTTGCATATTCTCTCATAATAACTTCAAATCTTCCATGTCCTTTGAGAAATAGTCACAATTGCTAAGAGGTTGCAAGCTGATTATACAAATGCTATTGAAAATCTATGCCCTGGGAGAAGATATTGGAAATTCTTACTGAAAATGTGTTCTCTATTAAGTGGTGGAGATTTGTAGAATAAAATTGTTACTGATTGGACACCCTTTCAATTCTGTGAGGAATATAAAAAGAATTAATGAAAACAATCCTAGTCAAAGCACCCATTACACTGAGGTTGCAAGGAGATATTGGGATATTTCCTTTGACCAAATGCCCACTGAAAGTAGGAGAGAGACATATATGAGTGTTTTTGGGATCAGACCCTGCACTCTACGTTAGGTGCGTGAAGATACCCATCTCTAGAAGAAATAAAGGCATTTGTTAGCAGCTACTGAAGAATAAAATTAAAAATCATTTGGGGATTAATCGGAGTCCACAGTCTGGGTTTGGAAGTGTCCCTCCTGAGACTTCCTGTAGAAACAAAATATGATAGACCATGGCAAAGAGGAAAAGCAACAAAAGTAAAGTTCCTATCTATACTTAAATGTCAAACCAAGCAAGCCCTTCTTGAGGCTTGTTCTCATCTCATTCCCCAAGTCCTGCTACCAGGGCAGTGGATGTTTAAGAGAAAGCAGTGAGTGGTTCCACTCATTTTGCCAAAGCACACTGAAAATGTAGTCCTCTCTCTCTAGAAACTGAGGGGGACACCCAAGCACCCCGTTCACAGCCGGATCATTACATTAGCTAAGCTAATTCACACTCCTGGCAGAGCATCCCTGGTGACTGATTCATCCCATGAGCCAGAGAGACCCACTGGCAGCGTTGAGGGTCTGGTGGGACTTCAGTGTGCGAGAACTCCCTGAGAGGGACATGCACCTTGTGTGGCTGAAGGGGAGAAATGAAAAACAATTTCTCCTGTGTGTCATATCTCAGCGCATTGCTGCTGTGCTGGGCTCCCTCAAACAATGCCTCAGGTGCAAACAAAATTCTCAGAAATCCTTTCCTGGATTACTCAGAGACATTCATATTCATTAGGAGTTATCAGCACGCAAGCAAGGCTCACATTAATTAAATATCTTTGGCATTTGGGAATTGAGGAGTTTGGTCTTGTTTTGTTTAAGTTTGCTTATTTATTAGAAGTATTAACTTATTCTGACCCAACTTTCTCTGAAATCTTTCCCAGTTGCAAGACTACAGGCTTATAAACCCCACAGCTGAAAATGCATCCTCAAAGATGCAGACAGCATAGAGGAAATGCTGTAAATGAACACTCCTACCTCCTTTTTTTAAAGCTCATTTTAAGGCATCAAATGAGAAAAACATGGGGCATGTTCTTCCCCCCTTGACTCTTTCTCAATAAAACTTTGTACCAAGAATGCTAAGTAGCTTTGAACCTGCATCTAAATTAATGACTTCCACTACCAAAATAACTTACATAAAAATCCCATTTCACTAGAAATATATTCATAATGTTAACACTGATGGATGTGGTCTCTATGTAAATCATTCAAAATTGATTCTAACTCAGTTTTCCTTTGTATGTTTCATCCATGTAGTAAGTAATAGTGTGAAACTTGCCACTGAACTTTGTTAAGTCACACTTTGATAAATTCATATAAAAACTGTTTTGTCAATACCTTTGGTGGTTGGTTCTTGGAGTGACCCTAAATCACTCATTCACCACAAACACACCTGGCAGTTTAACAGCATTTCAGTCAGAGATGTGCATCTCCTTACAGATCTGCTGTAAAAAGGTACATTCCCCTTGTTCAAAACCATCATTTTCACATGAAGTTTCATTGCCTGATTTTATTTTCTTTAAAAACATTGGTCTTTGTTGCTTAATGCAATACCATTATCTACATGGCCCACAGGGTCCTGTTTCAGCAATAATCCTGCAGTGCCTGCACCCTGGCATTGATTTATGCTGGCATTTCTGTAAGATAGAAAACCTTTCTATCATAATAGTTTCCTTGTTTACTGAAGGGCAGAAAAACCAGCTAAATTATTTCAAAAGCGTGGAGCAATTTGTAACAGGTGCTATTTTACTGATATGGAACAACTGCTCTAATGGGGAATAAACTGCAAAAATATGAACCACTACACAACTTTGCATCACAAAGAAACGACTGCAGAAATCTTTTCTGCAGAAAAATGCTCAAGCCTACCTCATCCATGAAGTCACACCCGTGGCATTATAATCCCTCACCTCATGCAGCCTGAGCTCCTGGAAGGGCTGAGGATTTGAGACAGGGGTTGAGAGCTACAATTAAAGGTGAAAAAATTATACAGAAAAACCCTCCTAATGCTACTGGATGAGACTTTCACAGCAGATGAAGGGAGATGAGTTGGAAAGAGTAAAACATATCTCAGTCCCAAAAGGAATAGCAGAAGATTTGGACTATGGAAAATCACTGCTTTTTCCCTACTCTTGTTTTCACTAATACCAATTTCTGCTGCTCTTATACTCATAGCACGTGACACTTTCCTCTGAGCCACGAGAGTTACATATGCTTTATACACATATTCATAATGAAGTAGAATTTTTATTAAACTTGTCTGTGGAAGCTATTGTGGAGTCTGAATTTTATTTACTACTACATAATAAATTTCCGAAGCAGTGGTGACACCATGGTAACAATATTGCTAATGTAATTATTCCTGCCTCTAAAATAGTCAAGTCTTTGTCACATGTAGAACTGCTACACAATAATTGAATACAGTTAGGTTTCCTTTCTTCTAAGCAGGAGGTGAGGAACTGAAAATACACTTCTCCATGGTAATTTGAATCAGTAATTATTTGCAGAAATCAATTACCCATTGGAATTACCCATTCACACCCACAGTCTTCTGTTTGGTTGTTTTCCATAAAACAACTACAATTGAAAGGAGATATTTTGAACCAGGCATCCTACCAATTCAGGAGTGAGGTGGCTTGTTCAGGTGTGTGCACACACACAGGGAATTGTAGCTGCTGCAAATACAGATTTTTGCAGAGCTAATCAAATAAAATCTCTTCTATATTTTGCATTTTAACATTGTGTGGCAAATTTCTGGAGTATAATGAGGAAGAAAGACAATCTTATTCACACACTGCAATGAAGTGTAATTCCTTAGCTGCATTGCCAAATTTAAACTTCACATGGAAATACTTAATAGCATCTTATAAGCCTTCTTAACAGTACTGGGAGAAATGTCTGAATGAGGAGGAGCCATGAAATATCACTAAAATGTTCATCTGTAAAATAACCAATATCAGTACAACATCAATGGTAATTTTTTACTATCCTCATTAAATCAGTATAACAGTAATCACATATCTCTGCTCCCATGATATAAAAAAGACATGAAAAAACAGGCACATGAGCCCCTCAAGAAACATTAACTTTTTAAGCATACATTTACATATACAGCCACCAAATGAAGGCTGGAATTACTGTGCTGGGACATACATTGATGTGGCTCAGCTGAAGGCAGTTAAACTCCACTACAATCTGCATGAGAAGATGCATCTCCCTCATGCATTTTGCTAATGAGGAGAGAGAAGTCTTTCTGAAATTATTCATGTTAAAATTCAGTTTCCTCATTTAGTTTCATCTGTACAGAAAGAAGGTATTAGATGAAGTGGAATGGAAATCTCATGGAAAAGGGGCCACCTGTGGATTTCAAAATGTTTTATGCACGTTTGCTGAACTTAGACCTTGGCCTCAGAAAGAGTAGGAAAACAAGAATATTATAAGGACTGTGATTAGAGGAAAAAGCTGTATTGCATGTGGAAGCATGTTAGTCTTTTGAGTGTGGCAAAAGAATTGGGTGCATTTTAGGAAGTGTATTCATTGGTCACCTTTGTCCGTGCCCTTCACAAAAACTGCTGAGCATTTGTCACACCCCTGGAAATACAGTCAGGAAACACCTGAAGGGAGGCAATAAAGGGACCTCTATCAAAGGAGACTATTTTTTCCAAATACCTGTTGCAGTCAACAGCATTACTTGCAAGCTTAATGTTAAACATGCGCTAAAGTGCTTTGCTGGACAGAGGCCAGATGGCTCAATGCTTTACAAAACTGAGCTCTAATCAAGGCTTCTCTGGGGTCTGGCTGTCCTTCAGTACGGTCCTCCTTGGCCTTGTCACAGCACATGTCTCTAGAAACCAAATGCAGATCTGTTTTTCGGTTACACTGGTTCAGAAATGGTTCAACCTCTTTGCTGTTGTGATCATGGATCCTACAATAAACTGATGCAAGTAATGCATTTGTTAAGAGAATATTAATTTGGGGCTATTTTGGCTTCCGATTGCGTAGTTAGACATTGTAGAGGCTGCATTGCAGATGAAGGGGCGCAGCAATGCCCTCTGCAAAGTGTTTGGTGGGTTGGGGTCCTATTTCAAAAGGAGATGGCAACTGGAGCAAAAAGCTCCCTATGGGTAGACAATGCAACTGGTGAGCATGGGAGTGCTTCCAGGCCTGCCAGGAGAAATCTCCATTTTGGATCTCCAGATCTCCATTTCTTGAGCCTAGGAGGTCTTTATTTCTCACACGAACTGAGCGCATTCCCATTTTCTCTCCTTAAAACACATCTTGTGATGTAGTCCCTCCTCCTGTCTTTCACTCTGCGGCCAATCTGCTCTGTAGGAGGCTTCCAGTAAATGTGTGTGCTAGGGAAAACCCATGTCTTTCATGAAATGACCCCAAAGAAAGGTTCAAAGCAATGTGTGCTCCATCCTCCTGCAGAGTTAGCAAAGGACGCCGGTCTCTGGGGCAGAGAGAAGCACTCAAGGCCTACAAGGAGTAAGCAAGACTCAGCAGCAGGACACTGGCCTGGGACTGACAAGCCAGAGGTACTCCTGGGTTTTGTTTCATGTAAAATATATAAAAGGTGCTGAGCACTGACAATCATCCACATCTTTCCTTTTTCAGGTAGATGTGCCAATGGCCAACCTCAGTTTTTGTGAACGCTCTTTGATCCTTTGCTTTTTCAGAGCCTAAGCAAATAGAGAGGCTGAGTTACTTCCATTTGGATTACAGCTGGTGAACTACAGCCAGGCTGTGGTCGAGGTGATGTTGATATGATTTCCTGTACCCAGCCCAAAGATAAAATTTCAGGAGTTCAAGTGCAGGTGAAGGGAAATGAGTCCCTTGCACAACACTTTGTACTGAAAAAAAAAAAAAAAAAAAGGTTAAATAAAAGCTTGTTTTCAATTGAAATTAAAAAAAAAAAAAAGATATTGTTTCTTACCTTTCTGTCCTTTAATTTCTAACCCTACTGCTAGGGTGATTCAGACAGGGGCTGTCTGACTATGAAGATAAGGATAGATGTGATGACTGGTCTGTGCAGTGATATATACTTTATTGTGAAGCCAGGTGCTGTGTGAAGTCAATAAACCTCATAGCTATTGATCATGCTGGAAAAGGAAATTAATGCGGACAAGGCTTGCTTTTGCAATATGAGAGATATGTCTGCACATCATCACCTGACAGCCTCGAGCTGTTTGTCCTTGTTTGAGTTGGATGGGAGGCAGCTATCCAAAATCTCAATAAATATAAAAATCCTTTGTGAAACTTCAGAGTTGTAATCAACATGTCAAGAAAGGCATCTCGGAAGTGACTTAAGGGATCTTTTTCTGTTCAACATGGCACATTGATTGGAACTGGAATAAGCACAGTGAGAAGTGCTCCAGTCAGCATCCTGCCCTATCTGTCCACTTGAGCTCTGCTTCCAAATATCTATAGAGACACAGGTTCACATGATTTGCAGGTCTCATCCCCTTCTTTTCAGGTGCTCCCCATCTCTTTGGCAGTCAGTAGGACCAAACTGCTCCCTGTTACGGTCCACTCCACGGCATTCTTAAGTAAACCATCCCAGGAATGTCACTCAGGTGACAATCTCAGGTGTCTTGCCAGTCTCAGGTCTGGCACTGCCAAAAAGCAGTGTATAGAAAAGCAAGTTGAGAACCATTAGCTTGTTTGCCAAGGGCTTCTCATTCCCAAGCCTCAGCCCAACTCCTCTGACCTGCTGTGAATCTGCAGGTCCTCCCCTGCAGTCAAGACATTTAGATGGATGGAAGGAAACTCTGCCTTTATGACCCCTTATATCAACCATACAAGATACAAGATTTCCATGAGTTTGAAAGGTCAGCCCATGTGTTTTGATTTCTGTAGGTTTAATAAGTGGGGCTTTCCAGTGTGACTCTCAAGTGCTGTTTGGAAAAGGGTGCTGTTGAAACTGGCTGTTTCCAGCACACAAGTCAGGCAGCTCAAAGGAGTTTAAGACTATCTGAAACTATGCTACACTGGGGGCCTAAGTAACCACAGAATGCCCTAAGTTCATCAATTCATATTCATACTGCTCATAATTATAAATACTTGCAGTATCCCACTCCTACCCAGTCTCATATAGATTGGTGTTTTTATTCACAAACACATCTATAGACACCAAAGTCAGTGGGGAGAGCATAAAGTTTACAAGGTGCTTCCTTTACTTTGTTCAGGGTGCTTTTATTAAAGATATTACAGGTATTATAATAAAGTTCCTGTTTTTACACTTTATTACACTCCTCCAGTAATCCATCACTAGCTATGTCAGGGAAAAACCCACTGAACTTAATCAGGTGGAAGTAGTTTGTTTTTCAAAGGAAGAAACTTCCCCTGAACCACAGTGCATTATGAATTTTCCAGCCCTACTAGACTGACAGAATGATATTTGAGTCATGGTGAGAAATGGAGTTGCATGGTTGGATAAAAGCACTGAAAGCAATCAAGTGCCTTGCAGAGCATGTGGTGCTGCTACTCTGCTTGTTCCAGCTCTCCAGGAATTATTTTTAGTTTTGCTGCATCAAATGAAGGAGGACACATTGGAAAACCACTGAGCAGAGAAATCTCAACTCTGCATAGATATCTGGACTTCTTTGGTAGGTCATTTAGATGTAAAAAAATTCCTATTCCAATCTTTCAGTCTACTAGCTTGCAATTTCTGGCTGGTATCACACAGTCTGTACAGAATCAGCATATACACACCCGAACCAAAACAAAAAATCACACAGCTGTACTGGTGCTGGGTGTTCCTCTTGCCGATGCTCACAGCAGTGGAGAGGGGATTAGTAATAAAGGACACAGTTACAGCTCCTTGCAGTATCCCTGCTGCCACAAGGCAGCAACCATGATCCCTTTTATCTCCTTTTGCAGCCCTGACAATTCTCGGGCCTGCAGAGGTTCTCTGCAGATACGTACTTGTCCCATAGCCTGTCCTGCCCTTGGGTGACCAGGCACTTGTCAGAGATAGGAAATATGAGCCATCAGGATTTGCCTGTTTTGGAGCAGGGAACCTGCTTCCCAGTGCAGCCAGTGGCTTCATGAAGTGCTGCAGATAGGAGAGTTGGACTGGAGTCATCATGTGCCGATAATTCTCATTTACAGCCTTTGTAGCAAGCTTTAATCTTTTCTAAACAGCTCTCTATGGCTCCAAAGGGACGCATCTGAATGGCCCTAATAGGTTGTCATCATTTCACTAATGGGGGTTTATGGTCTGACTTATGGACAGACCTAATTCCACCTCTCATCACTGCCCTGCAGAGTGTGTGGTCCTGCTTCACCTTTTCCCCTGTCCATGTCCCTCTGCCAATAGGTATGATTGTGCTGACATTAGGAAGGACTTCAGATGAAGAACCCAATTCCCTTCCGCAGTTTAACTAAGCAAAGGACTTTGACCTCCAAAGCTTTCAGTAGAGGTGGGT
The DNA here is from genome assembly GCA_035041135.1 of Platyrinchus mystaceus. Classification (NCBI taxonomy): domain Eukaryota; kingdom Metazoa; phylum Chordata; class Aves; order Passeriformes; family Tyrannidae; genus Platyrinchus; species Platyrinchus mystaceus. The sequence continues at coordinate 6,339,299 of JAWWLV010000045.1, forward strand.
CAGAGGAGAATTTAAACCTTTCTATGACCAGATCCATGCAGTATTTCTATTATTTGCTTCAGTACTACTACAGATTCATGTGAAAGCCATCTACAATGTAATGTCCAGCATCTCATTAGAGCAGACGTGCAATGCCAGGAGGTGCAATGAGAGGATAAAGCTCTATTTTTAAAGTATTTTGGGTGGCTGCTGTACACAGAGACTCCAAAGAGAGAGAGTGGACTGGGCTCTTAAGTAGGTCTCCCTTGAAAATCTGCTCCCCATTTCCTGCAGGTCACAAATAGCTGGAAATCTTTCATATTTAGCTTCTGCTGTGCCTGTGATTATTTCCTGTATTTTTTAAGAGCCTTTCATTGGAAGAGACATCAACACTTTCTGGCATTAGGGAGCAGAAATATTTTCAGTCTCCAGCTGCCAAAACCTACACCAGGACTCCAGGAGAGTACATGTAGGCATACATGCAGGATGCTTTAGAGCTAACACTGGACCAGTGAAGACATGCCTTTGTCTCAGACCTCTTTGTTGCTAGCTCTCCAACTACCTGCAAAAGAGTTTGTATCCCATTCCTCCATAGATTCTTTGAAGAAGGTGTTGAGAGGTTGGGGATCAGAGTTCTTCTTTCTAATGGTGATGATATAGATGAGATAGAGACAGAGTCGTCCAAAGAAAGTCAAAAGTGACTGAACAAAAGCTGAAACAAAGAAAGATATAACAGGTCACAAGAAAAGATTTTTCCCCGTAGGAGTGGTTAAACACAGGAGGAGGATGCCCAAAGAGCCTGTGTAATCTCCAGGGATGGCAATCTTCAGAATTCAGTTGGACTAAAAGCCCCAAGCAACCTGACCTAATTTGAAGTTAGATCTGCTTTGTGCAAGAGATTGGACTTTGGACTTCCTGAGGTCCCTTCAACCTTTATTAATCAATGAGCTGCATGGGTGGTTCAGAAACTGGGTTACCAGGATTAATACATTCAGAATTATGGAACACTTTGATGTCAGCCTAGTCTTCTAAAATCACCCTAAACTTCAGAGACATGAAGCTTAATCATAAATCTAAAACTCAAAGTAAACAAAAAGACCGAACTTTCTATGCATTCAAAGATGAAATTCATTCATTCCTTCCTTCTCCATGTCCGTTTGGGAAGATGATGTACCTCAGAAAGAGTATGGTACCCCAGCGCTCTCTACTACAAACCTGGGGTTGTCCTCACTTGGGAGATGCCTGTGCTCCTTTGAGCAGGTTAAATCCTACAGCCTTCAAAAAATCCTGATAAGGACTCACCCCCATTCTCTAAGGAAGTGATGCAAATATCTCAGTGTAATATGTGTCACACTTCTATGTGTGATAGTTCACATCAAGATGTGATCTCCAAACCTAATTTTTGATTACCCTTCACTTTAGAGGATGCCACTTATCCCTCTAGCAAAGGCTGGACCTACATTGCATTTCTAGCCAAGAGAAGAGAAAAGGTGGGGACACTGCAAAAACTAGTAAATGAGAAGGCTGTAGGCGTTCGTCACTGTTTAATGGCTGCACACTGCTCAGCATGCACTAACTGACCTAGTTTTTCAGCATCATGTGACAGTAATTTCAGCTAAATTACTCTGAAAAGAGTGCCCTGACCTCACACCTTCTGCTGGAAGGGAAGTCCTACTTCAAACCCACATCCTGGCCTGAATTCACCAGGGGCTCTTACAAAAGTGGGAAACATACTAATGTTAAACTATGCTAATGCACATACGTTAACCCAGCAGTGGGGATCAGCTGTAGAAAAGTGAATCCAGAGCACGAGCTGTAATTGCCAAGTTCTGCCTATGCCTGTGATTATCCCAGCTCAAGTCATTCCCTTGGCTTCTACCTGTAATTTTCCCCCAGGTTTCCCAGCTGTCTCTTTTGCAACAAAAATGTGAGAGGCTTCTACCCTGTGGGAGAGGCAGGGGAGCTGGTTTGGGGAAGCTGTACTTATCCTGCATCCACCCTATGCTCTGAAATGGGTTTTTCTCCCAGTTCCACAACCCTGTAGTTCTAGTTCACTGATGTCATGTTTTTCAGCTTTACGTGGTGTGGAGTGTTGTGTTTCATTGCTGGAAAAGTGCATCTATTTTCTTTAATACCCCATCCACATAACACATGTATCAGTAAAGAATGCAATTTCACCGTAAAATCTATATGTTTCATTACGTGCTCCATATGATCTATATATTCTGTCATGAAATGTTGCCCTCTGTTTGCTACTTTATGTTACATTTCTCATGAGGTTATCTTGACTTTCATGTGGCTTCTATACTAGGTTGGTTTTTTTTATGTCCACATAACCTTTTAAGATATACATAGTTTTTGTTACAGGTACAGAAAGAGTTAGGTTCACATATTGCAGCTTTTATTAGTGCTCACAGAGAGGTCTCATTACCCTGAAAAAAACAATAATACCTGCTTTAAGGCAAGACTTTATCTTTTCAATGGCCACAGAGGTTCCTATTGTCTGCAAAGTAATTTTTTTTCTTTGATACTAAACCAGGAAATGTGCAGTGAAAAAAAATGGCCTGTTCTTTATTGACTTCACACAGCCTTTTTCAAATCATTTCAAGGGAGGTAAACCATTGCAAAGGCAGACTTCACATCGATAGTGGGTGCAGCATGTCAGAGAGACAACAGTCCTGAGACTTCACTGCTGAAAAATCAATTCTAGTCCATTGGAGTCAAGAGCCTACAACGGTATAAATGAGAGGAGCAACTGACCTATTTTCTTAGCACAACTTTTCTAACATGACTAATTAATTGGCCCGTGGACACCCTTTGAAATCACAGCCCTTTGTTTTCCTTCACCTTGTCCCAGTTTCAGGTTGTTACACTTCCACTGCCAAAGTCACACCAGTCAAAATGAGAGCAATGAAGTGCTGAACCATTGTCCCCAAGTCCACAACACAAGCATGGATGTGATGGCCAATGAGAGACACAGTTTCCTTGGCATTGTGTAAAGGTGTGACCAAACCTGATTTCTTCAGCAGGCTGCTGTGTGCATTGAGTAATATCATGCACTGGGTAATGAAAGGTGACTCCCACACACGATGTGTGTTCTAGCAGACAGACCTTATTACAAAGAGCTCTAAGTGATCTTTCCATCTGAAATGAGTGATTTCATGGTGCAAAAGCTTTCTGACCAGAGTGGGATTGCAATGTGGGAAGCTGGCAAGGTGTTTGAACCCATGTTGTGTAGACATTGTGTATGTTATTCCAATCCTGGTCGTTTTTAGTTTCTCTTCTTATCTGAGAGCCCCACAATGACCCTAAATCAGCCATTTTGCTCACCTTTTAGTCACTGGACAGAGAGACGTGTCCAGGGGGCAGTCCGGATCTAAGGGAAGAATAATTTCCTCCTGGAACTGTCTCAAGAGGGAGCAGACCTCAATGATGTTAAATAAATGCCATTAATCAAGTGAGATGATTCTGAGCTGCTTTCCTCAAAGTCAAACATGGAGCATGGGGTAGAAATAGTGACAAAGAATAGAAGTTTTCAGTTTATGCCAGCAAAAGGCGGAATCCATCTTATCTAATGCTGGCATCTACATTGCATTTGGATTTTAAGTACCAGTGAAGATGTTCTTTCAGGTGTCCATATACAGTTCATGAAGGGAAACTAAGATCTCCAGAGTAATGCAAAAAATATGCTTGGCTCTTTGGTCTCTATCCCTTCGCTTTCCTAGGATTCCTACCCCATGTAGGTTTTTTCTTAGGGCAACGGGGTCAAACTGTGTGATGAGTAGTCTGAGCACTGTTGTACAATGTCTAATGACTGAAGAGAGATTCAAGAGGAAGCCAAAGAATGTTTCATTTTTATCTGTCCAACACATTTATCATGTGACTTGCAGCAAGTCTTTTTTATTCCTTCTGTGTCCCAGTCCCCTGGTAGTATAGTAGAATTTATATTTCTCAGACTCAGAGGATTGTTTTAAGGTAGAAGAAGCAATATTTGTGAGATGTTGAAGCCTCATACTGAGAAGATTCACAAGGGTTGTATGGAAAGTTCCCTATTTTCAGTGCAAGTTGATTTAATTTTTAATTGAGGCATAAATACACTGAATTTCATACACTGACTGAAGAAGATGTGAAGCAATTCAAAACTGCTACACTGCACACTGAGAGTGCGTTTTTTAAAAAGATAGTGAGAGTGCATATGTGAAAAGGGGCAGAACTGGGATTAGCCAAGTTATCCTCATTTTGCCATTTATTGACTCCTGAGCTCAGGGTTAAGCTTGCCTGCCCTGGTGAGTGGAAGAGCTTTGCCAGGAATGTTAATAAGAAACACCATTTAATTGCTCTTTATTTACGTGCAACTCCTGCCTATGTTAATGGGACTCAAAAAAACAAATGCAGGAAGGAAATGAGAAATAGGAAGAGAAAGAGGAAAGGGAAGGGGCAAAGACAAGACAAGAAAAAAGAGAAGAGGGAGGAATTTTGGTATTCAGATGGTATTTCAGTCATGGAATTTAAAAAGTGAGCTGTATTTGCAGTTCCCTTAGCAGAAAAAGAGCCTGACACCCTTGATTTTCCCTTGCTTTTCAGCTGGTATCCTCACTGCACATCCATGGAAACACTGCCATTTTCCCAAGATGTTTCATGCTCATTTCATAGTAGTCATCAGCTAGAGAAGATGGACAAATAAAACAAAACTCTTAGGATTAAGAACAGAATGCACATCTCCAGGGTGATTCTTCCCCCCAAGGAGAGTTCAGCCCTGAAAAATATTCACAACCAAAATACTGCTAGCAGTTGAAAGTTCATATTCCTGAAAATGCCTTTTGTATGAAGTTCCTATCACGTATTTACAAAACCTCTGCCCCTGCTAGATAATAACAGATTACAAATTACAGATGAATGCAGCTGTATTTCATTATTAATTGTTACATGTTCCCAAGCTGTTCAGTCTCATGGTCTGCTGATCATGCCTGACCCACAAATGGAACTTCTGCAGTACAATAAAATTTCACACACTCTCGGTGTCCTTTCTAATTAGTGGATGAGTCATGCCCTATATCTGCAGAGCGGAACTGCACTTCCTTTTCTAAGAGCATCTATGGATCAGTGTGCAGATGTCAATTCAGGCTGCACTGCACGATGCAATTTCGGGAAGGATCAGCAGATTGGGAGCTAAGTTTTATGCTGAAGCTGCCAGCACTTCCACGAGTTTTCTTTTTTTTGGAGCTGGATCCTTCAAAATCTGGTTTGGGATTATATTTTAATTTTTTTGTGTTTGGTACACTTAGGTTTGGGAGAGGCTGAGCACTCTGTGCTTGTCCTTTTGCTTGTGTGTGACAGTGAAGCACCCTTCAGCTGGAAGGGGGTGCAGAGAGGCTGTTTCTGAGGGTGTTTTCTGGGCAGCACCACACATTTAATTGTGATGTACAAATGCTGCCCCAGCTGAAGGGCTCTCTGCTGACAGCCAGGCTTATCTGTGACTCAAAGGCTCACTGCCAAACAGTTCCACTGTTCAGGAAAAAGAATAGGCTAGTTTAAATGAGGTCATTAAGTCACTTGGCCAAATTCCTACCCCAGGCATTTATCCTATATGTCTCCTCCAATTCTGCAGCACAACTGTTAATTGAAAGCTGGGTTTTGCCTGGGAGTAATGCAAATCTCACCCTGCCGAGCTCTCTGAACCACCAGGGAATTTGTAAATCAAAAATGCCTATGGAAGCCAAAGTGACCCTTTTCCCATACCCTGGGGCATTGCCTCAGTGCTCATGGCATATTATCCCCCTGGACAACATAATGCACAGGCAGTCAGAAATCTCCCATTAAATTACTCCAGAAAAAGTCAAACTACCTTCTCCAGCAAAACATTCCAGAGGGATTTCACCTGATAACTGGTCAGAAGGGCTGATGTGTTTCTGACCAGCTGGCAGTCCTTCCTTCCTCTGCAGCTGCTGAATTGTCCTCTCACCCCACTCATGACTTAGAGAAGAGTGGCAAGGGCACAGCAGAAAGGGAAAATAGCTCTAGGTGATGGATATACTCCAGCCTCGTCTGATTTGCCGGACAACAGAAGCTAAATTTTTCAAGTTTTGATGAGAAAGGGACAACTCTTCAGACTAAAATCAGCTGAATACAAACACCACCACTCCACTGGGCAACTGAGTATTGCTGTTGGCCACTCCACAACTCTGTGAGAGCACAAGAACTACCTTCTTCTGAGCAGAGGTCTAGGACCACACAACAGCTTCATTTTTTTGGCCAAATGGATGGCTTGCCAGTTCAAAAAGCTTAGCTCTTTTGTTCTGAAGTTACTTGATTCTATCATCCCCAGGTCACCCCACAGACATAATTACCACAGAAGTACATATATTGGCATACAGAGGGTAAGCAAAGAGAAATGGAAATTAGGCTCCCTGGGATTTTAATGGCACCAGCATAAATTAAAATGTTATTTTTCTATCAGTCTTTTCTTTCTGCCTTATTTTTTTCTATTGGATCTCATATAAAATTACATCTTAATCTAGTTGTGTTTCTTTCAGTTCAGTAAATTTCCCTGGTGGAATTGCTATTCTCATTATTATCAGCAAGTACAGGCTGAAAGAATGAGAATGAAAGGAAAACACACATGATGAATTCATGAGACTGAAGTGAGCTCTCACACAAGGTTACCAAGTACTGCCCTCACAGCAGTGGGCCATAAATACAATCACAGAATCACAGAATGGCTTGGATTGGAAGGGATCTTAAAGATCATGGAGTTTAACCCCCCTGCCATGGGCAGGAACACCTTCCACTAGACCAGGTTGCTCAAAGACCCATCCAGCCTGGCCTTGAACACAAATAGAGCACAAACCACAGGGTAATGTGAACCCTGTGCGGTTTCTATGATGTCCTTGCTCTTCCCATTTCATTGAGAAGACCACTGAGAATGGTCTGGTTCATATAAATATATATAAAATGCCTTTGAAAGTCATCTCTGCATGACTTGCTTAGAGTGACCCACATCAGTGTCTTCCGTGTGCTGTCCACATCTCCTGTTAGGGAGAGATTCCAAGGGGATTTTCTTAATGATATCATGAAAAAAAAAATTAAAAAAAATCCACAAATGTTTTCATAGTTTCATATGACATGGGCTGAACTGCTTTACGAAGACACACACGTAGGATGACTAGCCATTTTCTCATTCTCACACAATTACAATTTCCCTGAAGGTGACACAGGGGAAACAGCTGGTTCCCAGAATGCAGGGGGATAGACACAGCAAAACTAGAGTTAATTACACTGTGGTAGATCTAGGGCTGCACTGCTTTAGGCCTGCCAAATTTAAAAAGACAGTTCTGAAAATATGTGCCTGGAAGTAATCATCTCTTGATGCTTCTGGCATGTAGAAAAAAACCAAGCAAACCCCCCTCTGCTAAGACCCCATTCATAAATTAGGGGCACAAGATTCAGTACATAGGAGCACTGAAGGATGAATAATTCCCCCATAACTAGTACTAATACTAATGTTTTAATACCACGATAATTTTACAAAGAGTGGAAAAATGTGCAGAATTTGGTATAAACTTGAAAGATCCTTTCATGAATACCTCAATAAAATAAGTTGGAATTCATTCCCTGAGGCCACAGGACAGAAACAGTAGCCAGAGACGACTTCTGATAATTGGTAGCAGTTAATGAGACAAGTCCATTATTTCCCACTTTGAAATTTTTCTCCAGCGTCAAAGGGATGGAAAGATGGCTCAGGTACCTCCCTCAGCCCTAAAGCACCTTCTACTCTCAGTCCTGGTTGAAGGGGTGACTTTGTGTAGGGAAAGCTTGAGTGGAGTCACTGCTGAAGCTGCAAATCAATCAGACTCCTAACTAGAGGCTAAAGGGGATTGAAATTAAATCCCTTTTTTGAGAAGAGGTTGACCCAAGCCCCTCATTTTTCTAATGAAATAATAACTCTGCCACATCCCATGAGGAGCTGTGAGGCATAATAAGCATTTTAAGGTACTTAGTCTTAGTCTGGCAGTAAGAACCCTCTGCATATGAGAAATCAGCATCATATGGACCCCTTCAGAAATAGAAAGAGGAGCCTCATATCCCAAAGCACAGACCTACAGACAATTTAGGTTGAAGGTACTTCTTGAAGTTCCTAAGTCCCCTCTACAATGGTGGGGTAACTCCCTAATCAGATGATGTTGCTCAGGGCTGTGGCCAGTTGAGTTTTTGGAAGTCTCCAGGTGTCCAAGAACTTTCTTCCATCCAGCAGGTGACCATTGCACCTCTGAGAAGAGCCTGCCTTCCTCTTTGTGGTGGGTTGACCCAGTACAGTCTCCCATATCAGCCCCTCCAAGTATCACAAAGCCATTGTTACACCCTTGCTTATCTCTTCCAAATTAACCGAGATCAGTTCCCTTTGCCCCTCTATACCATGTGCTCCAGCCCTCTAACCATCTTCATATCCCTCTATTTGGATCTCTCCAGTTTAGCAATAAATGCTTTCCTTGGTGTAGAAATTAAACGTTCCTAGAGCCATCCCACACTTCAGAGCCACCCTACAACTGAATGTATTAGTTATGTATTTCTCTATTTTAATGTTCTCAAGGCATGTAATTTGGACACCTGGCTTTACAGATGGTCAGACAGTAAAAATACAAAAATATTCCTGGTACATCTGTTTAAACATTTGCAAAATAGCATCTCCTTAGAACTTACAGCATCTGCAGCCTATTGCTAATATCCCAAATGTATAATAATTTCCAAAGACCCCACACAGTTAGGCGGGGCTGCTTTCTGGGTGCTGCCGGAGAAGACCAATTAGTCTCAAAGAGCTCAGCCCAAGGAGTTTGCAAACTGGGCTACACAAGTGCAGGAGAAGATGCAGAAGAGGGAAATGGAATATGTTGTTCACAGAAATTGTCAACTGAAAACCCAGAAATAAGACTTACAGATCACTCTTTTATATGCCTCCCCTTTTTCTTTTGCTCACCTTCATTTACTGGGTGATCTGGAATGACACAAAAAACCTCTGAAGTCTTTAGCTTTTGCAAGAACTATGAAACATGAAGTGGCTGATTTCTGACAATTCATTAAAACCCTTATTCTCATTCTCTCTCTCATGTATGTTTCTGCTATGGATTCCTTCCCAGTACTGTGTTTGTGCAAGGGCCAGTGCTGAACACCATAGTGCTACTCTAAACTCCTGTGTTTTGAAGTGGATAGAGAAACCACATTCTTGAATTAATTTTAGACACATAAATAATGGCAACATTGCTGACCTTCAAAATGAAACTTTCCTCTCAGCATAGCAGACTGTGAGGCTGAAAGGGATTTCAGAATTCAGCAGGAAAACATGACCACCAAGAGCCACCAAGGGGATGTTTGGCACTGCTTGTAGGAACACAGGACAGAGGGACCTCTTGACTCACGAAATGAAGACACTGTTCTGAGGGACAATGGTGCCATATAATCTCATTCAAAAGTTTTAAATTGTTCTTCCTCTTCCTTTGTCAGGTCTGTATTTGGCAACCAGCTTAAGTGGAAGTCTGCAGAAGCCAGAGCCTCGTGCAGGATCACCATGTGTGAATAGCAGGACTCTGTGCAGCTTTCTCCTGTGCCTATCTATATGATAAGCCGGTTAGTTGTCCCTTGACATATTCAAGGAGCCTGCTATTTATAGCACAGTAGTCCCCCCCATGCCATCTTCACATAATCTCTTCATCCCCTGAGAAAGTCTGACATATTTAATCTAAATCCACGCTCTTCCATACAGAGGAGAGTTCAAATGCAGATGGCTGATCTGATGTATATGATCTGCCGGTGTTTCAAGGGTGTGAGTTAATAATTTCCCTGCACCTCCTGACAGTCATTCTTCTTACACAGATCCCACACACTGCAGTCTCTGGAGCACCTTGGTGGCAAACTGTCCTGTTCCCTCCTACCAGGAGCCCAGCAGTAATTAAAAAAACTGTTTTAAACCATGGCAGTTCTTAAAACAAGTAGCAGGATGGGAGAGACCTGCTCACTCTGGTGTATTTCAATAACCCTCTCTCCAGCCCATGGCACCTGCTGTTGAAATGCAACCAGTTTAATGGGAAGGCAAACCACAGGCAGAATGAGTAGAAACAAATCTCTTTAATATATAAAATAAAGCTTTTGATATTGTGATGCCAAATGGATTATCCAGGAGAGTGTGCTGAAAGGAAACAAGCATCTCCCCATTCAATATTTATATATCCCTAGATAACAGCCTTCATTGAGATGGATTTGTCAGAGTTACAGTGCTGAGCATCCTTTTATGGTTAGTTTCTCAATTTTATGCCTAACAATAAATGACAGCAATGCTTTCTATTAGAAATGCTCAACAGCTGGATTTGGCATGGAGTTCAAAACCTGATTCCAAAAATGGCAGCAATTTATGAAGCTTTGACAAAAATACATAAATGCAATAAGAAAATATTGATTCTTCTGACTTCCGCTTCACAGATTTGACACCTGCACTTATGGCCCCATATAAGTGAGTAATAACAACAGTAAGAATGATTAATTTCTTTAAGTCCTTTCAGATTTCACTTTTGAAACTCTGCATGGCTTTTTCTTACCTCCATTACTGTTCAAATTCCCTCACGTTAATCTTCCTTTCAATACTGTTGGTTACATTGCAACACCTCCAGAAGCTGCAGCAGTTTAAGGCTTCATTGTAAAAAAATGGGACCTATTTTTTCTGTTGTCAACAGATATAGTCCCAAAACGAAGAGTTAATGACCTAATAACAGGTGAGACAGAAGCAGTCAAATATATACAACATGAGAACATCTCCTGTTGTCTGTTGTAATCTGCCTTAATCCCTTGTTTCTCTCTTTTATTCATCTTGTCATTCCATGGATGTATGGGATGTCTTCCCACTGTTGGTGTTCGAGACCTGTACCAGCTCAGACCTTAGCTTAAAGCACAGCCCTTTGGGAAGCTCCTCATTGCCAGTTCACCAGAGGAAGCCTTCATGCTGACAGAGGCATCATGACCAGGATCTTAAATTTGGGTCGACACTGAGCCTCAACCCAGGAACAGGTCATGATGTCTGGTACTGATCTCGCCATCACAACTTATCTGGACAAGAATCTGTTTGCTCCACAAATAAGATGGGAGATAGTATTGACCAGAAGTGCTGATAAGAATCGTTGCTTCTCGTTCCAACAGTTTGCTTTAAATTAAAAGGTTGGAGTCTTGGGAATCTGCATTATTTTTCCAGTGAGGTTTAAAACAGTTTACCCTGAGTGAGAACTTCTGCTGACTTAGAGTTTCCATAGTTCTCCAGATCAAAGAGCGAAGCTCAGTGAAGTGAGTTAAGAAACAAAATCTAGAAGATACAGTACAAACTCCTTGTCTTCTTATTTATGACTTCTTTTTTTCTTTTTTAATCCTCATAATTCTTGGGCATCTTTGATATATTCATAAGGGCATAGATCTTACAGCATGAGAGTTCAGATTCTTGGTCTAGAAATCAAAAAGGCTTTAGAAAGAAAGGGTTTGTCATGACTTCTGTTGAGTTGGAGACTGCATGTAAACAATGGCACATTGGATGGTCTTGATCAGTGCTGAAACTGGGCAAGTTCATAGACATTCCCAAGAGAATTAATTAAAAGGACACCAAGGAGTCCTTGTCCAACCACAATTGAAGAGTTTAGATTAAAGTCTTGTCTTTTTTAGCTACAAATTATACTCTTATAACTTACATTTTATTTAAAAGTCTTTCAAATACTGAAAAATTGGCATAAAAGAACAAATAAATGAAATGCCTAAGAGGAGCGATGATTTTTATTTTTTTTAAAAAAACTACTGAAATCCAATATACTGAACACAAATACTGCCATGAGGCTCAGGATTTCTGCCTTATTTTTCTGTGTGATTCCATTAATTGTCTTTCATACACCTGGAGGGGAAAATTGCTCTGAAAAAAAGCCTTTGATAGAATAACCTTATGTCCCTACTTTTTTAATAAAGGTTGAAAAAGTTGATAATATGCATCAGAGATCGCTGAGTCACTCTCCAAAATCAAAGTACTTTCTTAATATATTAAAATGCCAAAATAAAGGCATCTTTTTGAGGACAAGCAAGACAAAAGTACTTCCGGATTTCTTTTGATGCACGGAGAGAAGCGAACCTTGGGGGGAAATCCTGGTTACTTTCTTCCTTTGTGAATTACCTTTAGCTACTGCAGAATGTCACCACTGAGCCATAGGTGACAACTGCATCAGGTCTTGTCAGCTTTGCTGATGTCAGTGTTTTCTTACTGCTCCTTGTTCACAGGGAAGGGAGGGAACAACAGGAGCCCAGCAGTTCCACAACTTCGCTGGGTGTCTTTGGACTTCAATCTTAGGTTGTCCTCATCCATTTCAGAGCAAGTCTATCCATTTTGTGAAGTGTCTGGGTATAAACTGTAAGGTGCTTTGAGCTCCTCCAGCTGAAACTGCTTCTGGAGTGCATAATGTTACAGAGACTGTTGAGGGCAGATGACTGTGAAAATCTGTGTTTTAAACTAAGATTTGAGAAAGAGAGAGAAAGACAAGCATCTGACAGCTATGTTAATCATATAACTTGCAGCAACAGGGGATTTTTTTAATGCATCAGGTCTTTGTGGGTATTTCTAATGGATCAGTCTACTCATTGGTATTCTGGAGGGGCTCTACAGGAATTCAACTCGTATTTCTTCCATCAACACATTTTTTCAGCAACTTCTTAGCACATCTGACATATTATGAATATATGGTTGTGGAATCAAAAATATATCAGGAGTGAGACATACAATTCTGACACTTGCCATATAGACTGAAGATATTTTACTCTCATAGGAATCCCAGCATCCTTTTGAGAAATGTCACTCATAAGAAAAGAGAACCCAACACCTTTCCTAGAAAGTCTTTTAAATATCAAATACAGCACTTAAACATGTATTTAATTTCCCCCCAATCCCAGTAGCTCATACAATGCTTCTTTTGGTTAGAAAAATGTATTATTTCACTATAGTAATGAGGTTTGCAGTGCTGCAAATACGAAAATAATAAAATCTTCTGTTTCCGTTCAGTTGCATTTCGATATCACTGCCTTCTACAGAGCTGAACCCCAGGCAGATCATTGACTTTCTCCCCATCCATTTTTATAGGGAAGTAAAGGTTTTAAAGAAAATTTGCTATGTGTTTTTTGTGGAAACAAAAGGACTTTTTCTTAAAACTCAGTGGATCCAAGATTTCCTACTGAAAAGCCTGTATGTTGTCAACACCCCCTCCCAGATTAGGGAGCTGCAGGGATGGAAGCTGGAGTTAAATGTGATTGCCTGGGTAAAATCTCTTTAGAGAAATGTCGAATATACTGGATTTATGGTACGGTAGCATCTTCATAATGCCAAGGTATTTTTAAAATAAGCTTCCTTTGCTATGAAATATCTGGTTGAGATCTTGCTGTCTAGTGATTTTTTTTGTACAGCTTGAAGAAATGCCTTTGGTTTGCTCAAAGGAAAATTGTTGTCAGTGTTTCAGGCTCAATTTGAGTAAAATTTCCTTTATGGTGTGGTCCTTCCTTCCTAGAGAAGGCTGTGCACTGAGTGTTGAAAAGACAAGCTGGATGGAGGAGACTGGACCTGTATCAGCTAAAGAGATGACAGTTTAGCAGTTCCTCTTAAACTGAAGGCTCAGGCTTTCACTTACACTTAGCATGTTCAGGGAGTCAGTAATCACTAGATAGTTGTACCTGTGCCAATGCATCATTTCCCCACCTGCACATTTGGGCTGGAGCCATTTCTCTGCGTGATAAAAGCTTGGAGTTGATAAAAGCATGTTTTCATGGGATGGCCATCACAGCTAATACCTTTGTGGGCCCCTGCAGCAATGAGGGATAAGATAACATTCTTTAATGGGGTCTGCTGAAATGGATGTTTTCGTTTTTTACAAGAGCTAATACTGGATATTAAGAGAGGAGATAAGAAACTGTGTGATCCTTAACCTTGGCATCTCCACAGAGATTCCAACCACCAGCAACACAGCCAAGGCTCACGCTGCCTCTGGGCCCTCATGTTTAACAGTACAAGATGGATGTAATTTCCACAGAATTGTCCAGCTTCTTTTCAAATCCAGCTTAACTTTGGATTCCCTGATAACTTTTTATGACTGCCACAGTTTTGCTGGTGTTTTGAGAACATATATTTCCATTGCTCATTTAAAATATAACTAACTGCTCAGTCACTTTGAAGATGACCCCTGAGCACTGTGCAATAAAATCATAAGGATGGATACATGGGTGAAGGCCAAAGGAGAGTCCAGCCAGTGACTGCGAGTTTTCCATGGAAGAGGACAAAGGTAGGACATTGAGAGGGTTGTGAGCCATACCTGAACACTTTCCCCAGCCCCAGAAATCTGTGACTTAAAGGCTTCCTGACTCTGACTCGGTGTCATTGTATTATACAATCTTTAACAAATTTTTCTTCTGTTGACTTGTCTAAATTCTCTTTGTATCCTCATAACTTTTCAGTGAGTCCCCTAGTTTGTGTGAGAAAACAGCTTAGTCCCTGCAGTGCACCCTTGCTGCTGCACACCCTTACTGCAATGGCTGAGTCCTTCAGCTTGCTTTCAAAAGCCTGGCCCCTGCAGGTCTCTTTTGGTGCAAATCTTGACACCGAAAGGGAAAGCAGCTGTCCCTCAGGCACCTTCTGCCTTCCACTGAGACATTACAGCTTTGCTCAGCCCCTTGGCCCCTCAGACACCTTTTTCCAGCTAAGAACACTCAGTTACTCTGTACCCTACACACATCCTCTCTGAGACCCCCAAAGAGCTCTGGCACATCTGTGGTACATGATTTCTCACTACAAAGTCATGCCTATTCCCCTAGATATATTTATTCTTGTGTCCTCATTATTTTATATTACAATTTCAACTGATTTTCCTGGTGTGGAAGTCAAATACACTCATCAGATACACTGGTAAACAAACACACTTGCACAGTTATAGTAAATAGCTATTCCAGTCCATGTAATAGTTCTCCAGACTCCCCAGAGTCCTTTTTAATGCAGAACTGATTTTTAACAGAATTTCTCTGCTAGTGCAATTGATTCCAGTGATAGGTTACACACCGCTGCAGGTAGTTTAGCAATTAGCTATTGGAATTCCTTTGAACTGAAAACCTCCTTTGGCTCACTTCCATGCACGTACCTCTCAGAAGGACTGTAAATCAGGAATTTGGGGCTCACTGCAGAGTAACAGCTCATGCTAATTGCAGGGTCCTCTCTGCTCCTGGGCAGCTGAAGATCAGTGCAGAGAAGTGTAATCAAAAAACACCTATATTTCCTTATTGGAAATAATTTAGGTCCTAATTTCTATCCCTTTTCACCTAAGGCTTCACCTTCACTATCAAGTAATTAGGTGTGGTGGGGTATCAGGAGATGGAAGCTGTCAGTGATGCAACTCTGCTGTGGGCAGTTCAGGGGGATTCAGTTTAGCCCAATGCCTTGCACTGAATATCTCCACCACACAGGTGATTACAGGATATCTGGAGGCCTTGTCGGACCTGTATGTCCCATAGGAAAGGGGGACCATTAGCAGTGGTAGCAGAGCCTGTGTGTCCTCCGGAAGGAATGAAGCCCATGCACACCAAACCCTGTATGAAGACCAGAACAAATTCTACACGAGGACTACTGATGAAGGAACTCAATTCCAAATCTCACCAAGTGTCTGAAGCAAATGACTAATGAGAATGCAGCTTTAGAATACATGTTTTCAGAAGAAGAGTTTGCCTCTTACCCAAGCAAAGCTTTGATCCTTGCTGAGGTCTCTGCATTCTACTTTGATACACATTGCCATCTTGACAATGCTACTCTGTCCTTTGGGAGCAATGCACACACCCAGTTTTGATTATATTTATGCAAACTGAAATAGGAATAGCTCCATTTCCAGGGCCCAAAAAGGGCTATTGGATCCCCATCTGGGTGGCTGGAAGTTCAGGGCATTTCTAAATCGGATCCCCATCTGTGTGGCTGGAAGTTTAGGGCATTTCTAAGCTGTGTGTAGGAATATTCTCAAAACTCCTGCCCTTATTCAACAAGCCATTGCACAACATCTCCTTTATCTTGCCCACAGCACTGTGGGTCCACAGGGTGTCTGTGTCTACCCATGTTCTCCCTGCCTGAAAGCTGGTCCTGGTGTGTGGCTGCTCCTTTGTTGGTTGGGAAAAGCGATGGCCACAGCCGTGCTTAAAGGCTTTGGAAAGGAAGCTGGAGAGACAACAGGGCACAGCCCTGTTTCCCTGACCAGCAGCACAGCCTGGTCAACAGTACTGGGAGGAGGCAGAAGCCCCAGCTCCCTTCTCAGCTTTGTTCTTCACCACAGCCTGTGTTCCTGCAGCCAGCTGTAGCCATCCTGGGTGGCCCCAGACTCTCTGTGCTGTGGAGGGAGAGGTGGGCTCACTCCATGGGGCTGTCTGAGTCCTCACGGGTGGTGGATGTCATGAGTTTCCTATTCCTCTCTGTTGACCAGGCAGGAAGCTTGGAGCAACAGAGCAGCATTCAGACTCTGGAAACCCAAACAGGAACCTGGGTGGAAATGGGCTATTTTCTTTTTAAAAAAAAAAAAAAAAAAACAACAAAAACTTTTCTATCCCTTCAGATGGAGTTGTTTATAGACAGACAAAATAGAGCTGTGGGGAGCTGTTTCCTAAGGGGTCATTCTGGGAACGAGAGACATGTGTGCCACTATCCATCATCAAACCCTTCCTGCAGTGAGCTGTCCTGGGACACATGGGATACAGCTCTGAAGGGCAGTATTTGGGCTGTTTAGCTAAAGGACTTAAACCCCATTTGCTACCATTTGCAATCACCTGTGGCTGCAGCCAGCAAGGCAGGATACCATAAGCTACTGAGCCAGCCTCACTCATTTCTCTGCATGAAAATGGAAGTCAACAACATAAGAAATAATTACATCAGCACATGTGATAGAGATCAGATTGGGTTATAACACTGACCCTGCCCTCTCCTAATATAAATTGCCCTATTTCTTCCCAATTTATGTTCCAGATCTGTATTTCACGTGCTGTGTGCAGGAACCAGCTATTTACACAGGCATCCTTGTGTCTCTCCACCTTAAGAAAATGCAGTCTCTGTGTGTATCAGGTACTTGGACTAATATCTGGGATCACAAAGATGCCACACACTGACCCCTCCCTATCCTTTTGGAGAAATCTCCTAATCAGGGATGAGTCCTGACTACCATCCAAGGACAAAGCAGCTCTGCTGCCTCCTTCAGACCTGACGCCACACCAGTGTCCTCTCAAGAGCAAGACATTCGCAGATGACAAAAGGAGGGGGGAAAAGGGAACGTAATGAGGGGAGGAGGTGTGGGGGGAAAAAGAAAGCAGCAGTGCTCATTAGAGATACATAGAAACGATGCCTTTCATACCTGCTTCACTCCCTTTTGCTCCTTCCATTCTTCAGACAAATGAGATACCCACGGCACACGCAGCGCACAGGCGTGCTTCCTCAATTATTAATGGGAGATGCTTTGTTTTATTTAATGCCATGGTTTTGATTAGTTTATTCTCCTGGGATATGCTTTTTTCCCCCCACCTTGTCTCCTCCTTTCTCTGATCTGCCTCTAATCCATTTTTTTTGCCTTGCAGAAATGAGGCACCTACGCTGCTGCTTCTGTTGCCAAGTGCTTTGGTAACCCGGGCTCAGGTGAGTCCGGCAGGCACAATGATCCTCCAAAAGGCCACACGCTGTCTGAGCCCCTTCTTGGGAGAGAGTGAGCCTTGCTAGAAAATAATGAGAACTGGCAGGTCTGATGATCCAAAGCCGAGAAGCATATGCCTGGGCTGCCTCTTTCATCTCTGTAATTGTGTTTTTCTACTCCTGTCAATTAGGGCTTTTTTTCTCTTCCTCCTGCCCCGGTGTGTCTCCTTTCTCAGAGCACAGTGTGAGTGTCTGAATGGCTGATCACAAGGGTGGCCCTGGGGTAACTGGCAGCGGGGTAGTGCAAAGAGAGGTAGGTTTGTACAGGATCACAGGATCCCACTGGAAAATCCTACAGTTTCTTTGACAGGAGAGGGAGGACTACTTCTGCCAGAGAGAGATTGACACCTCTGGGCTCAAGGAAGTGAAAGTCTTATTTTCTCTTATCTCCAGAAAAGCCTGAATGCTACAAAGACAAGGCAAGGTTTTTTCCTGCTTCCACTCCAGCCGAGAAGTTTATTCCCAGTGGTGCATTTATGGAGGATTACTCTCAGCTCCTGCACTGATGGTCAGAGAGTGACTTAAAACAGGTAGCATCTCTTTTGGGACAGCAGTGTCTGCAGATTTGAACTTGCACCTTTCCTCAAGCCCTGGCCCCAGCTCTTGGCATCCAGGGCCAGGAGGCTGCAGACAGCAAAGGCTGCTGCCAGAGCCAGGGCAGCCTGCTGTAATTCAGCCTGGACAACCTGTCTCATAGTGGGAAAATGTCAAACTCAACAGCTCAAGAGTTGGTGCAAAAGATGAGAGCTACTGATTTAAATTCTGCCAAATAATGTGAACGTCTCATCCCCATCCTTAAGCAGGACAAAAGCTCATGGCTTTCATCTCCATCACAAACAGCAGCTCGTTTCAGAGGGGAACTCAGGACTGGGAACCTCAGCTGCCAAGCTGGAGGCAGTGACTCTGTGATTCTGCAGCAGCCACCCCTGCAGTCACCAGCTCAGTCACCAGTCTGCATGCACTGGTACAACTGGAAAACATTGAGAATTTTTTCCATGAAGTGGATTTGAAGGTATTTTTGCCCCATAAAAGAAAAAGAGGCAAAAGCTATTAACTTTGAAAAGTATTTTGAATTTCACATTGTTTAAGAAGACCTTTTTCACCCCCCATTTTTTATTTGAAAGGTAATGTTAAAAAAATATACATTTTTAGCTTTTCTTGACAACTGCAAAACAAGATTCAAAAAGAGCCACTTAAATATCAGTGTATGCATAAGTTCCAGTTATAAATGCAGATGCAGAAAGCTGAAAAAACCCTTACTTCCTCTTGTTCTCTCCTTGTACTTTTTGATCTGGTGTTCAGAATTCTGCTGCAAGTATCTGATATTTTGTGATTTGGGGCAGATGTGAGCAGATGGAGAGCAGCTGCTCCAGGATCCTTCTGGACCCTGCATCTTATACTCGAGTGTTTGCAGTAATGGATCCAGCAACATCCAAACCCCCTACAACCTTCCAAATGCAAGGATACTGATTTCCCAGAGAATTGGGCTGTATTACAGATACTGTGGCTAAAGCTCTCCTCTCCTAACCCAAACATGGTGGACTCACAAATTAGACTTAAAAGATTGCTTTGTATGTTATATAAAAAAAATCTGCACGAATTTTACTGCCAGGCTGTGCCCAAAAGGGGGGCATGGGGTGGGTGGCTCTGCATGTCTGTACATGCAGGAACAGAGACAGCCACATGTTCCTTATACTTCACCAACTTTTCACCTGACAAAACACTGCAATGATGAGCTACTGTTGTATGTCATATAATACTCATCTTTGCACAACCAACAAGGTTTATCTGAGTAGCTGTCAGCATCAGACGTGGGGGTAGTTATATATCAGCCTTGCTGCTTAAAAAAAAAAAACCCCATGCGGTCAGATTCACATAAAACAAATTATTCCACAAGACTGAACAGCAATTAAACATGTATTTCATTTTGTGAAATATATTGCAGGTTTCTGCAG
>JAWWLV010000045.1:6370254-6393713 GCA_035041135.1 Platyrinchus mystaceus
ATGTACCTTGCTTGTCAAACAAACAGCACTGGAGGAGAGCAGCTCCGTAGCCTTGCCAGCCCACTTAGTAGAGGAAGATCCACTATTTAAGATTTATTTTGTGAAATCCTCAGATTTCCCCTGATCTACAGCCTGGCATGCTGTAGGGAAACGCCACAGGTAAAGCATCAGCTGCAGTGCATTGATATCCTGAGGTGATGAGATGGCAGAGGACACAGAATGATTCAGGTTGGAAAAGTCTTTTAAGATCATTGAGTCCAACCATTAACCCAACACTGCCAAGCCCACCACTAAATCATGTCCCCAAGTGTCACGTCTACATATATCCTTTAAATACATCCAGGGATGGTGACTCCAGCTCTTCCCTGGGCATCCTGTTCCAATGCTGGGCAACCCTTCTAGTGAAGAAATTTTCCCTAATATCTAATCTAAACCTTCCCCAGTGCAACTTGAGGCCATTTCCTCTTGTTCTATACTGGTAGAAGGGACTGACCCCCACCTGGCTACATCCTCCTGTCAGGGAGTTGTAGAGAGTGAGAAGGTCCCCCTTGAGCCTCCTTTTCTCCAGGCTGAGCCCTCCCAACTCCCTCTCACAGGACTTGTGCTCCAGACCTTTCCCCAGCTCCACTGCCCTTCTCTGGACACTCTCCAGCTCCTCAATGTCCTTCCTCTAGGGAGGGGCCCAAAACTGAACAGAGGATTCAAGGTACAGTTCCTGATGTCCATCCAGGAGGCTGTCCCAGATCTTTTTCAGCCCCGTGACCAGAAGTCCTTGTGATGAGCCCTGGGGACTGCGGTTTGCCCAAGGAAGGGGCAGCAGACATGCAGCTGGGGACAAGGAGCCTGGTGCCACACTTTCTCTGCCAGAGAGGAACTCTCCCTTTGTCACCTGCATCTTCCAGTCTGCTGCTGCCAGCCCTCAGAAAGGCTTGAAGAACGGAGTTTTTAACTGGAGCTCATGACACAGGGTGGAAAAGCCATCACAAATGTCTGCTAGCAGAGCCTGCATGAGCTCAAGGGTGGCAGGACTTATTCTCCTGCTTTCTTCTGGGCCAGCAAGCTCTGCCCACAGCACCCACATGCAGCTTTTAGTAACAGAGGGGATTTACCAGCACCACAGATACTCCCTGGGCTGGATGTGAGGCTCAGGCCACAGGTCAGGGACACCCAGTGACTCTGCTTTAGAATTATTTTATTTCCCTGCAATTTTGTGATAGACACACCTTCCAGCTTTCAGACCAGAGCAGGATACAGCCCTGGACACCTCTTTTTCACCATATTTCAAGCAGTCCTCCCCATTTTCATGCATTTGTAACTTAGTCTGTGTGGGGTTTGTGGGCCATAACAGTGGTGTTTTGGCTTGGAGGGTGTGTGGGGCAGCTAATTTGGTCCGTGTCACATGTGTGAACCCGACTGGAGGGTTGCAAAGTATGCACAGAGGGGAAAGGAGGCACGTGGGATTTGCAGAGGGCCAGCTGCCCCCCAAACAGAGCAATCTCCCCCTTGCAGGCAGATGGCAAAAGACTCGAGGAAGAAGAGAGTGTGTTCACACATAGGGGGATGATTTGGATGCAGGCAGGGAAATGTGGCAGGGTCTGGCCGATTTGGCTGGGCTGCTGCTCGTTGTTATAGCAACAGGAGGAGTCTGCTGTGAGCCGAGAGGATGGAGCTGAGGATGGGGAAGGGGGACATTTTTAGAAAGCAAAGGAGGGAGTTTGAATGGGTAAAAGGAGGGAGAAGTTGTGGATCTGGAAACCAGGATGGAAAATGCAGATGGATGAGTGGGATATGTGGGAACAGATGATTCTCCCCACCTGCAGTCAGATGGTGTCCCACTGTGCCCCTTTCCTGGGGCAGAGCAAGGGTCTGGCTGGGATCCCTCTCATGCTGAGAAGGGCTGTCAGGCTACAAAGGGCTCATCAGTGTTGTCCAGGGTGGCAGCAGGATGAACACCATTGCTGGTGGTGAAGGCAGTGGGAAGGGGGCAGAGGGGAGATATCACAGAGATGTGCTCACTGCTGGAATTGCTTTGGAGGTAAATCCTCTGCAGCGACCCCAGAGTAAAACATCAGTGGTTGTGGCCATGTAAGGTAAAGGACCAGCTACTGGAGAAGGCTGTCCCAAACACAACCCTGGCACATTTGGGCTCATCACACCTCCAAATCATCCTGAGAACACTTTAGATCTCTGCTGGTGCAAAATAGCTCCGGTGACTCTACAACAGCCATCACAACCTCTTCATGGCAAACCAGACTGAGAGTTTTAACACAAGAGACACCAAACATCCCTTTGTGAATCCAGCCCCTGAGTTACTGAGATCTTGAAACACACTCAAGGCTTTTTAACACCATGTCTCAGCGACGTCTCAGCGCAGCGGAAGTGCTAATGACATTTGCATAACAAAAATCGCGAAATATTAATGCATCTCTCCAGGAAAGCACCAGTTTACAACACAGCCGGTCTCGAGAGCTCAGCTGTGCGATGCTATCGGAGAAAACATTTGGAGGGGGAAGGAAAGGTAACCCCTCCATCCCGCTCCGCTCCGCTTTCCCCAGGAGAGGGCAGCAGCAGGCGGGAATTCAGCGCGGGGCTGCGGGACCACCACTGTGACATCTTGGCCTCGTGGGGACCATCGCGTCCCACCCGCCCCCGGAACCCGCCTCGCCGCGGGCTGGGGAAGGGAGGCAAATACTTGCACGGCAAATCCTTTAAAGGGGCTTTTTGTGGCTTTAATTAGAACAACTTGACTTCACCCAGGGATTGCTTTTAAGTATTTTAAGGCTCCTTGCTAATCAGAATGGTCTGGGTGGGAAGGGAACTTAACGATCATCTCGTTCCAAACCCCTGCCGTGGGCAGGGACACCTCCCGCTAAACCAAGTTGCTCAGGACCCCATCCAACCTGGCCTCGAACTCTTCCAGGAATGGGGCATCCACAACTTTTCTGTGCAACCTGCTCTGGTGCCTTGACACTGAATAAAGAACTTCTTCCTAACATCTAACATAAATCTCTCATCATTAATTTACCATTCCCCCTTGTCCTATGATAATCTGCCTATATAAAAAGTCACTCTCCCTCATTTTTATAAAGCCCCTTTAAGTACTAGAAGGCCACAATGAGGTTTCTTTGGAGCCTTCTATTTTTCCAATTCTCTCAGCCTGTCTTCATGGGAAAGATGCTCCAGCACCCTGATCATCCCTGTGGCCTCTTCTGCAACCACTCCAACAGGTCCATGTTTTTCTTGTTCTGGGGACCCCAGAGCTGGATCCAGCACTCCAGGTAGGGTCTCCCAAGGGCAGAGGCAGGAGAGGAGGAATCACATAACAAACTTTTGTCATCCTCCTTTTCACCCCCATAGGGCTTTTCTCATTACGAGCCTTCTGTTTAATTAAGGCTCCGAGATCTAAACTTTGATATGTCCATACTGGTTGCTCGTTCATGCTCTGTCAGACACCCACTCTGAATTTTTATTCCCATCTGCTCCTTCCCCCTGCATACTCAGTATTTCTCTTCTCCACTCCCCACAGACCAAGAGCTCAGGCTGGCTTTCCCTTCACTCTGCAGTCATCAGCCTCAAACACCCATTTTAGGATCCATCCCAAGGATTCCTCGCTAATTAAATGCCTTTCATTACAAACCAGCCCTGGGAAATAATCCAAGGGCAGGGAGGCCTGAATAGGCAGGAAGAGCTTGGGGTGAAAGGAAACAATAGAAAAGGAATCAAAAGCACAATGAGGCTTCAGGGGGAAAAAAAAGGCCCACAGTACACTAGATGTGAGCACAGATTCAGGGTGAGTGCATCATCCCCAGAGCTGTTGTTTAACCTTGGGTACTAGGTGGAAACATTCATCAGTCAGGCACTTGCCTTCCCACTGTCTGTTCCTCCTTTTTAGCACCACCTTTTTCCTCCCCAGATGGCAATCCCTGCCTTTCAGCATCAGGATTGAGTGGGTCTACCCTCAGAGGAGCCTGTAGGTAGTTTGTAGTTCACCTCTAGTCTCATTATCAGCGGCACAGTTTTCTAATAATCAGGGAATAGAGTTCTTGGTATAAACCAGAAGCAACTCCCTTGCTTCAAGAAAACAATAAAAAATGCAAGATCTATGTTTGAAGAGAATTTACTCCTCGGTATTTAAAGTTAATTCAATTTGTATTAGAAATGAGAGGAAAATTTCCCTAACAAACCACAGGTTGTGAGGTATGGGGCCCACCATGCTTAGCAAATTCCCAAAAGCCACTTTGCTGCCGAGCTCAGCTAGTGAAGGTGGTTCCCTGAAATTGTACAGAGGAGAATTCACCTGAGCAATTGGTACCAAAACAAAGCTGGATGAAGGTCAGTGCTGAAACTGAACCTTAGAAAAAATCACCTTCTGGTCCATGGTCACAGTGAAGAAGGGCTTTTCGGGTTTGACAGTGTAAGTTTAAAGGGTCTCTGTCTTGTCCTGTTGCTGCTGATGAAAGCAAATTCCTGATCAGCTTTTCATCAGAGAATCTTTTAGGCTTTATTTACCAAAGGAAGAGTTAAAGGACAGATAACCTGTTGGACACAACCACTCCTTCAGGGAGACCATTTCCCTTGGGCTGGGCTGCCATGTCCTGACTCCAGAGCAGGTGGGATTCAGCTCTCTTTGCCTTTCCATACGGAGTGATGCATCCCTCAAGTGAACCTCACTAAAGGGGTTCAGGCTTGCTGGGTGCTCTTTAATTTTTGAGCACAATGAAGCAGACTTGGCATTTCAATTTCATTTATGAAAGCTTTATTTCCCAATAGCTGAAGAGGGCGAAAGAAGCACGTTTCTCCTTCCCACCTAATCAGGCTGAAGTTTCCGGGTGCCAGCCTCAATCTGTGTTAAATTGCTCATGCCATCCACCCGGAGAGATTGGACTTGGGTGCATAATAGAAGTTAATTCTAAAAGTGATTACTCAGATAATTAAATACTACAGCTGTAGTGGGTGATTCTGGCTCCCTTTCTCAGGTGCTTTGCATCCCCTCCTTCCCTCACACCACTGTGGAGGTGCCACCTCCCCTCCCACAGGTTTGGCCTGGGGCAGGTCCCTTCTCCCCAGCCCCCTGCAGAGGCCACGTGTCCCCACAAACACCAGGGCTGAGGACTCCATGGCTCCAAGCACCGGAGCCAGTGAGCACAGTGGAGAGATGGGCTCTCTATCAGCTGAGGAGCTACAGAGAGATAAAGGTCCAAATTAACTAAAAGTATCCAGTTGCCTCTTGTATGCCAGGGAGCAAAACTCCATGAAAATGAGCAGGTGTTTTTGAGGTGGCTTTCGAATTGCCCAGCTTCAGAATCCTTGCAATGTAGACAACGTTTCCTCCAGGTCAGGAGTGTGGGCTCCAGCTCCACAGGGCTGATTGCTCTGCTCTGATATAAATGAAAAGCAGATGATTAGCTCAAATGCACATACCTGAGGTTCAGGGAAATGGACCCCTGGGTACCCAAAGAACAAGAGTAGTCCCCACTAACCTCAGAGAGGCACCACAGGCAGTGGGATGGACCCAACACAGCCCTTACCTTGGTTTGAAGCAGTGCCAAAACACAGGCTGTGGAACACAGGCACTGGGGTGGCAGTCAGGATGCCTGTGCTCTGCCACCACCGCCAAATGCTTCTTCTGGCCGTGGTTTCTGCCACCTCCATCCTTATTATTGACAAGAGCACCACAAACCTTTACTCTGATAGATGAAATATTCCAAATAGGACACAAACAGTTTAAAGTGGCAGGGGGAGGGCGAGGATGTCTTGTATTTCGACTCCTCCAGGTCTCATTAAGTCTGTGCTCTTCCTATTACCATGCCTTGAGAACCCAACTTGCCCTTCTGTTCTTCACCCTAGAGATGTCAGTTCTGACCCTATGGAAACTGCATCACAGAAGCTCTTCAGTCTCCAGTTATTTTCTGAAGTGCAACTTGTCACCACAAGTGCCATCAGCCATTTTAAGTTACAAACAAACACTACCCACTGACCCTGTAACAGCAGCTAAGGACCTCAAGGTGCTTCTTTCCACCTAGCTATGGCATGACACAGCCCATCTGCAGATGGCCACAGGAGCACAAGCAGAGCCCCCAGCAGACCAGGACTTGCAAAGCCACATGACAAAACCTATTAGCTCAATGCAATGCAAAAAAAACCACACAAAAGGAGGATCATCTTTTCCGCTGGACACGCTACAAAAGCAGATCACATGCCCTCCCTGTTCTCTTTCTGGAGCTGGAGTGAATATCAAAGGATAATTCAAAACACATTTGGATACACTTGAGGTAGGAGAGCACAGGGCAGTATCTCCAACAGGCCATAGAAACTCACCCCTTATTAAGTCTGTTCTTTCTTACCTCCCCCATATTTGACAGCTCCTGGAGTGGGTCCAGCATCATTGCATCAGCAGTACTGCCAGGACCCATTCCACATGCTGAGCAGTTTCTGAAGGAAAAAGCATTTCCTGACATCTGTTCTGAATTCACTGCTCTTCTCTTCCCCCACTTTGTTTCATCCTGTGCTCCTCTCCAGCTCCCCCTCCACTGCCACCTGTCCCTGGCTGACCAGGGCTCACCAGTATGGGTCAAGATCTTTGTGGAGATCTCATGACCCACATTTCTTCCAGCCCTGTTCCTACCCCTGCTGCCTTCCGTGTCTGCTGCTGACACATGATTTTGCTCTTACCGATGGCACTGAGCAATCTGACCCTAACCCAGCAAATCACTTGTGCCTGCACTTTCTTTCACATGCCCAAGTCCTTCCTACTACAGCCACAGGTTTGAGCATTGGCTAAATTAAAAGAACCTTTGTAGGACTTGAACTCAGGACCAGGCTCATTGCTCTCTTCTCATTGCCTTTTGGAATGGAGCTTTTGGAATGCTAACAATTCTAAGGATAGGGAATGATTTCCACAATTATCTGACTCTCATCTGAAGTTTTCCCTCATGCTCCACCTCACCTTGTGCTACTGAACACTACCTACACAGTCCTGCGTTAAAAACTGTCTGCATCAAAAATATTCAAAATATAATACTGCTGAGAGACACAACCAGCTCTTCCTACCGACTAATTTGCCAATCATTTTGCATATACAAACAAGGATCCATTTTTAAGGAACCAAGAGTCATCATGTTCTTGATACTTCCCCCTGCATTGCAGAATTTTAAATAACCCAGATATCTCAGCACACACCCCAACATTTTGCTTTCAGCAGAATATGACAGACACCACCACATACACCAAGCATGTAGTAGATTTTATTAAGCATAACTTTGGTTCTAAGTATTCCACCCTCATTCTCATAATACCTTTAGTTAAAAACAATTATACAAGAGCAAATACAAAAAATATTAAATTATGAAAACAAATCCATTAAGGCTCCCTTTTTATATTTATATATATTTATATATGTACACTCAAACAAGTGCAGATATTAACAGAAGGTTAAAGCCACAAAAATGCTAAAAAATCTATTACTATACTATCAAAAGCAAGAGTTTTAAAAAAGTACAAAGTGGTAAGTGAGTAATTTTCAAATCACTGAAGTATTTGCTGGATTGCTTCAAAAACTCACATAGCTAAAGGGCAGAGCAGGAATTGCTCACTGGCAAGCAGTTTCTCACTTGAGTAGCCGCACAGGACACTTGTGGTGTGACTAGCTGGCCCCCCATTTAAGGGTTGCCCAATCCTGACTTTGAAGACAAGCTTCTGCCTGTCAAATCGACATGGAGGTGGCTGGGGTTCCTAGGCTAAAGGGTTAGCAGGATTCAAAGATGTTTTAACACACACGTTGATGTTCTGTTCACACGGAGAATTAAATCCACTGAAAAACCAAAAAACAACTTCATGCTGTATGTACAAGGGAGTTTTCTGGCCTCCTGTGTTTCAGAAAGAGAAACTCTACCCTGAATCTCAAGCTAGCTGGGGGAGAAAGCAGAATGCCCTCAGCCTTGAGGGGCCCAATCCAACACACCCACTCAAGACAAAAAAAGGTCCCTGTCCCCCACCGACCCCGGTGCCACCGACTTCATTTCACTGTGCACGTGTGGTAGGAGTGCCATGTTCTCCAAGGGGAAATGGCTGACAAGGAATGGTCTGCTCAAGCCAGAGGAGGATTTCCTTGCTGACTTCTAGACTTATCCATACTGAGCAGAAGTTTAACAAGGAGTTGAAAGCAAGAGGCTGATGTTTGGTAGGCTGGGACTGGCTAACACAAAGCATGAGCGTGGTGTGGAAGGCTCCTATATAGTGCTGTCTCAAGAACATGAAACAAACTCAATCAGTGCAAGTGTTTGAATAATGTGCTGCCAGAAAAGAAGATCCTCTCCTGCCAGGAGAAGTGAAGGAGAGAGTGAAGAACCTGCAGCATTCAGGGTGCTCCTTTGTTGAGAAAAATACATGGAAGAGTCCTATGTTTGGCCTTTGTCTTTTGTATGTCCATAATCTGAACAGTCTGTTAGACAATCTTCACATTTAATCTTCTAGACATGAGTCACACTGCAAGTCTAAATCAATGGCAATATGCTTATCACAATTCAATTTACTCTCTATCTGATTATGTCATTGTAAAAAAATGCCTGTATCTTGACAAACTAAAGTCTGTATCTAGGAAACATTTCTAATTGTGAGCATTTTGTCCTAAGTGCTAGGCTGAAACTGTATTTAAAATGTCCAATACTTACAGGAAAAGCAAAAGGAACTCAGAAAACAAACCAACAAACCCCTCCACCACCTTTACAACACAAGCACGTCACTGTTGATATTAATAAAAAGTGTTCTCAAACAGTTATGTCCAACATAATTACAAAGTAGAAATTATTGTGTTTAGCATCCTAAGGCAAAGGCTAGGGATTAGATCCTCAGCTGATATGGATGAACACAGCTTCAGTGAAAGCTAGGACTGTGCAGAACAAGGAAGATGAGGATTTCTCCCCAGATATCTGCACCCAATCACACCAGGTAAGAATCCAATTCTGTAATCCTACATGGGCAATCTGTTCCCCACTCCTCCTCCCAGGCTTTCCTGGATAACTAGTAGTCATAAGCATGAAGGATCAGATTCTGTCATCCCTGGGCAAGCTGAGCAATATTTTATTTAATGGCAAGTCACAGGGGCAACTTGTGGAAAGGCAGAAGATGACAGAATTGGACCTGAAGACTCAGTGGTAACACATTTCCCTTCATTCCTCAGGCTAAAGGAAAGATGGGATAAAATGAGTTTCATTTTGTATCTCACTTTGGGGAAAAAAAATCCATTTCAGTATATTCCAATGATCAGTTTGCCCTGTCTTAGACACTGTTCTACTGCAGAAACTGCAAGATGCTCCTGCAAGCAAAGATCAGTAACTGATGGCGGATAGAATTCCTGATTTCAGTTCCAGCAAATGAGTTTAAACACTACCCAGGTAATGTGTTAACACTGTAATCAGTTCAGCATGTCCTTGGAGGAGAAAGGCCACAATACCAAAGTAAGCTGGATTTCAAAACACAGAAAGAGAAGACAGGTTATTTTGATTTGAGAGGTAAATTCACAGGTAGCACTGCACAGGCCTGTTCACAACAGTGTAAGTTACAGACAGAGATACATCAGCTTCTGGAGCCTCCCTGGTGAAAAGATCATCAGATTTCTGCTCTTTCATAGCCCAAATTCTACATGCCAAACAGCAAGAAATGGGCTTTAAGGCTGCTTAACTTTTCACTGCTGGTGAATTTTAAGCATTTTCATCTTGCCCAAACCTGCCTATCCTAGTGGGGATGGGCAGCAGTGATCAACATACTGTGATCAACATATCCTCCTAGATTTGATAAAAATTCCAACTAAACACAAATTTTTCTGGGATATGCACAGGCTGTAGGTCTAGATGGAGGAAATCTACCTGCACAGCAAAGCTTCATAAGATATCACAGGAGGATTTTTGTTCTGTTTTAAAGCAAAATATAATCTGTGTATCTCCACTCAACTAAGATCACAAGAGTTAAAGCAGTGCAACACTGAAGGAGTTTCTCTAGTATCCCTGGTTAAAATCTCTGAGTAAGCACGTCAGCCTGGTCCGTGACACTGAACTGACAAAGACACTCCTTATCCATTGATCTCAGGACTGTATTTGGCAAGTCGATCTGTTTACGATACTGTCTTTTTAATCCACACGTCCCAGGAATTAAAAATCTCATCTTCAGTAAGTGTCAGCTGGATGCCCTTATTTTCCCTCTTGAGGGGCAAATGTGAGACAACTTGCAAAAGCCTCTCTCTGCAGGAAAGCTGGAAGTCTTAGCAGGTGCTGGCTCTAGGAGTCCGGTGCTTCTGCTGCTTCCTGGACCGTCCTCCTCAAGTTGCCCTTGACTTTGACAAATTCAGGTGCATTTTCCTGCTCTTCCTGTATCTTCTGTTTCTCCAGTTCCAGCTTAAAAGGGAATCACATACAAAAAAGAAAAGTATAGAAAACAGATCATTGAAACACAAGACAAAACATTAAAGGTTTCAATAACTGACAATGCCAAATGCTTTAAACTGCTTCCTTTCTTTGTCTCATGGAAAAGATAGAGTTGCATTTCTCTGGGAGTATCTGTTCTCATAAACAATAAATCTTTTCAAATCCTTGGCTCCAGCATGTTCCAGATGTCCACCTTTGCCAGATGGACAAAACTCTGCAAGCCCAGTGTGAGAACAAGATGAAGCATTTTTGAAGAAATTCTTGGACATCTTCATTAAGGAAACAACAATAATTCCCTTCTCCGGCTTTTACAACAGAACAAGGAATAATGTGCCTTGTGGGAGGACACATGAACACCTACTACAAGCACATTCACAGAACTGATTTCTGATTGTTTAGGTTTGGAGTTCTGAATCTAACTTGAGCCTCTTTAGGAGTATCCGGTTTGTCCATCAGAAAAAGCAATAAAAAAATAAAAATCCTCCTTGGCCCTTAGTTGTTCATTTTTGAGAGCCCATTTACTGTTTTGTTTTTTTTAACCTAGCTGGACTCCTGCCCATGCAGACACTTGGAATTTCTATGGCAGGGCAGACATGGCTGTACAGCACCCACAGAACACAGGCTCGCACGTGGGCACAGAATATGGATTGCTTGGTGATCCTCAGGGAAGGCAGATAAGTTGGCAGAAAGGAAGAAAAAAAAACATTTAGAAAACTAACAAAAAAGCCTGAAAGGAGCTTTTTTTTTCTTTTTAAACAGACTAAGGTCTCCCTGATTAATGGGGACCACGTACAGCTCACCTAAATAATCTCTCCTTTGTCTCTGGTTCACTGGCAAAGGGGCATGCCTTGTTTCAATAAATCACAGCAATGTTCCTCCATGAATCATGCTGTCAATTAATGCCATTCCTATGATGTTTCCTAAGTCATAGGACTGTTTGCAATAGGCAGGTTTTTCCTCTTCTAACAGGATTTTCTCATCTACATAATCTACATTGGATAGCTCAGTTTCAAATCAAATCTTCCCACAAGCTGAACCATTCAAAGCTGTGCCCTTAGGAGCAGATAAAAAAATGACAGGATGATACACTTAAAAATACAATAACGTTTTCCAAAAATATTTCTAAACCTAATTAAAACACAAAAACACCAACCTATAATAAAACCCAAACCCCCAAATAATTACTGGATTATATGTCATTTTTAATAGAGTAATTATTTGGCTTAATTGGTTTCCACTGAGAAAAATAGGAGATACTGTTTTAAAGCATGCATTTATAGCATTCATTTATTTAAAAATAAATGCAGTGCTTAATGCACAGTGACTTCTCTGACGAGGTGTTTCACTGTAGGGATATTTCCTTGCAGGCACACGAAGTGTTTTCTTTCAGAGGCACAGAGACATTTGGCTGGCCCTGTGCCTAGCAAAAAGCTTCATCACAATGAACTCCAACTGCACATCATCCCCACGTTCAGGGTCCGAGGATCTCTTTCTTCATTTGAAAACACCAATGGGCTCACACGTTTTAAGACTACAAAAAAATCTTTGAAAAGTAATCTAGTTTCTCGTATAATGCAGGAGAATCATTTGTTTTTTTTTTAAAATTCATTAAATGCAGTTTTCACGCACTGCAATCTAACAGCCATTCTTAGTGGATCATAGTTAAGACTACAAAAATTGACTAATTCACTACCATTTTAATGGTTAAGTAATGTCAGTGCTCCACTAACTTTCCTGATGGCTGGTGCAGGATTTATTTGACCAAAGGCAGACCCCATATGCAGTTCCTACACAGCAAGTGACAAAAAATGGGTAATTACAGAGTGTGATTTGACTTATCTGCTGTGATCACAGGAAATATTGTGATTGAAAAATTGGCTGCTGCTTCTTTCCTGTGAGTAGCTCAGATGCAGATGTGTACAGGTAGTGTTACTCCCCATCTTACCTGCTCCAGTTTCTGCTGTCGTTTCAGTAGCTCTATTTCCAGGTCTGATTTCTTCTTTTGTGCTTCCTCTTCTTTTTGTTGTTTAATAACTTGATCTCGTTTCCTTTTCTCCATCACCTTCTGAAGCTCTGGTTTGTTCTGAGGTGCAAGACCCCTTCAAATTAAATGAGGGAGAGAAGAAAGATCAGTTTTAATTAGCAGAAATTCACACAGAATTGCAGGCAGGTTTTCTAAACTGAAGCAGTTGCCTATTTAGATACATTGGGATATAAATAAAAGGAAAAAAACCCATGCAGACATTTGCCTGGTTTCTAACCAAAACCCTAAGCTAGAATTTAAGCCATATAACCCACTGTGGATATTTAGCATGCATGATAGTATTTCTCCTGTATAATTCATTATTTTAACTTTCATTTTTAGTCTTCTCTCTATTCTCTCAATTCCAAAAGACTGGATTTAAAAAAAAAAAAAAAATCACAAATCACTACACTAGCAGAGCTAAAACCAAATTTTGGACAAGAGAAACTCCCTTGCTGGCTGATAACTCAGAATGGCTTTGTTCAGACAGTCCTGTCCAGGGTATTCTACCCATAGAATTTTGCATGGACAAAACTAAAAAGCGGTCTGTCACACTGCTCCTGGAAATGGAGGATTCTCTCCTTTCCTTAAAAATATGACAGCTTTACCCATGCTTGGCTGTGAAGCTGTTTCCAGTGAGAGCTCCCAGGCTACACTCAGCATCACAAAGAGCCTAAGACAACAAAAATCCAGAATAAGAAAGTTGCCGTCACCTTGGAGACCAGACAAAGCCTGGAGGATTCTCCCTCTCCCAAGCCTTTGGGTACTACATCAACTGAATGTTTCAGGTCTGTTCAGCACAAATTGCTTTCCAAGCCAACTACTCCGAAATGAGAAAGCTCCCTCTTAGGGAAGATGCATGACGTTATTTATACAGGCATGCACATGGATACTCACTCCTACTCATTTCTGTGACTTCAGCTATTTCTTTTATCTCTGTTATGCTATGGTGGTTTCAAAATTTGTTATGATAAGATTCAAATCTCTCCCTGTTATTCAGGTATTAGTGTCACTTAAGGCAGAGCAGAGAGATCCCAAATCTGTCTTTGTTATTGTCATCTCCCCTGTGAAGATGATTATGTGAAAGTATCCAGCATTAAGTTCAACATCAACCATTTTTTATTTCAACTTGAAGAAATTCAATAATCTGAATAAGCTTTCAGAAAGCATATTTTTACCCTTCCCTACTTTCTATACAACTGTGGTTGCCTAATTATTCATTAATATGCATATCTGACAGCATGTCCAATAAAACATTAAAATGCCATTTTATGGTGGCATCTAGGAATGACTCCATCTATTATGCAACACTCTATCCCTGCACATACCCTGACAGAAAAATCAAATATTTAGCAACACCAAATGCTGTTCCCTATTTCTCATAATAGATTTCATGGCCACAATGCAACAGAAGCTACAAGATCGTGTTCATATTTTATGTTTCATGCTATTTTAAATACATTTTAACACATAAAACTGAAGTCAGGCAGGAAAAGCTGGAGTAATTTTTTTTTTCCTACTACTACTACTACTACTACTGGATCAGTGAGAGCAGAAGCAGTGGAATATTCTACACTAGCAATCAGCAATCAAGACAGCCACAAACCAGAGTCCAGCTGCTAAGTAACATTACTTGTTCCTGCTTTTTCCAGTCAGGCTGCACCATAACAAAGCAGAGGCACAAGACTGACTTAGATGTGCTGCAGCTGTAACAAAGGGGACCAGCAGAGGCAGAAGTAAATGCAGCCCCTCAGTCTAATCAGATGGGGTTGCCAGTTAGATCTGTAACAGAACTGTAACGTCAATCCTATTTCCACTGTCTTATGTAAAAAGGAAAAGCAACCAACTGGCAGATATTGCACTAAGTGGGGTCTTGTATCACCTCCTAGTGATCATTCTGGTTAAA
Organism: Platyrinchus mystaceus; assembly: GCA_035041135.1. Taxonomy (NCBI): domain Eukaryota; kingdom Metazoa; phylum Chordata; class Aves; order Passeriformes; family Tyrannidae; genus Platyrinchus; species Platyrinchus mystaceus. Next base: position 6,384,602 of record JAWWLV010000045.1, read on the forward strand.
TTCAAAATCCTAAAGTTTTGATATAGAGGAAGCAAAGTGTGCTACAACACTGGTTAGAGAAGATTGGGTTAAAAATCTCTGGAAAGGACGGGACCAATACTCTGCAGAGCTGAGGCTGAATCCTAGTAAGTAAAAATGGTTTAAGATAAGTGACCAGTGCCTTGAGGTAGCACTACCTGAATCTTTGTTTGCCCAAAACAACCTCCATTTCTGCAAGTAAACAGCTACACAAGTTCAAGGCCCACAGTGCTCACAGTGGGCATGGAGAACAATCAGAGCAGTGCTGGCTAATATCTTCCAACATCCATTTCTGGCTGTTCAGAGCTGACTGGTCAAAAAGGTGAGGCTGCTGGTGTCTACACTGAGCCTTCACAATAAAATCAGCAGCATGTTGAGCAGACTTCTGTAAGAGCACTGGAAGTCCTCCATAAATATGACAGTTTGCTGTAATGAAGCAGAACACAAGTCTAATACCTACATTACTGAAAAGCCTCCTAATAGAGCTAGTACAGTGGCACTAAGCACTGAAGACTCTCTTCTAAAAAAATACCATTTTTTCTGCTGGTGAAAACCCTCAAAGTATTTAATTTCTGCACCAATAAATAAGACTCTAAAATTAACAGCTGCAGCTAATCAAAATCACAATAAGAGAAGAGGGGGTACTGAGGGCTGCACAACTTCTCTGTGTAATAGGATATTCTCCTGCAAGAAAAGAACTCCATACAATTTAAAAGTGCTTTATGTTTTCATAAACTTAAAAGAAAAAAAAAACCCCAGTCTTAATTTATTGCAGCCTCCACATCCTATAGATTAAGATCATAAGTCGGGAAACTTCAACTATTTTTCTTTCAATGACTATAAACTTCTTGGTGCTAGAAACTGACTTTGATGTTTAATCCCATTAACGAAAAATAGGACAAACACCTATTTAGGCCAGTTTCTTCCAATTCAGTTGGCATTCTTAAAACAGCTCTACTTCTTCATCACTAAAGAAATGCTATATTGTGTATGCAATTCATTTAGAATTAAGTCTCTAAGCCCAGCATTTGTGAGGATTTTGCTATTACACATAAAAAGACCCCTTCTCCCCTCAAAATACCATACTGCCAAAGGATTAAGAAAAAAAAGAAAAAAAGGAGAAACTTCCATAATGTGACTCCTCCTACCAAACAGACAAATCTAGATGTGCTGGAGAAGCCAAAACCACAGCTTTCTACTCTCTTTTGTCAAGGTCCTGAGTCTCAAAAAGCCTAAATGGCTGCTACCTCCAACTTTATTCTCAAATGAACTAAGAAATACTGTTCTTCCACTTCTGTTTTATAGATCCCCAGATCTAGCTTTTGGAAAATCTATTTTGGGTGGCTTAAATGCAGCAAAGCGCTAATTTATATCATAGTTTTCTGTTGTTTTAAATGAAGGAGCATCAACAGGCTTGGTGGCTTTTCGTCCACCATGTGTTTCCTAAATGAGTTCTCTGTTGCTGAAGAGATTTAGTAACAAAACTTCAGCTATTCCTGGGCCAGGTGCTTGTGTCTCTGAAACTGATGAAATAAAGTTACTGTTATTTACATCTTTAAAAGCAATATATAGAGCAACAGCTGCACATCCCACCCCAGAAGGGAGGAGGCAGCATTTGTGTCACACACAAAGAAACACTTGTGCAGCAGCAGAGCAGGCACCAGGCTATGACACTGCACTGGGAGACAGAGCAAGCAAACAGAGAACAGTTTCATGTGAAATAAACTATATGATTTCTTCGATTTAAAAGTGGCCTCATAAACTCAGTGTGCTGGGAATGGTGAAAACCCACGGATTTTATCATCCTGCTGTTAATAGCAAAATTTTGTCAAATACTTGGTGAAGTGCAGAGTGAAAGCCAAATTACAGTGCCCAGGTAACCTACATGAAACGTGACAGGGAGAACTGAACTCCTTCCTCCCAAAACTGACCCTGTGCATATTCACAAAGACAAAATGAGAAGATTTCTAAAGAAAGCGTTTGCAGAGAAACTGAAATTCAATCAGAAATAAATGCTACGGTTAAGAATCAGCATCTTTTAATTTATAAAATCTGAATCAACAAAAAGTGCTGGGTTTTGGGTACAAAGTCATTCTGATGAAACTAAAACTCAGTCTGTGTCTTTAGGGTGGGAGGGCAGCACAAGTTATTTTTAGACTCTTACCTTTTCTGATTCATAAGCAGCTCTCTATGGAGATCTTGATGATTCCGGGATGACTTCACAGGATTAATTAATTTCTGAGGTCTAATTAACTCAGGATTGTCATCGTCTATGTAGTCTGGTTCAGCCATAATCTTTCTTGGAATGGGATATGGATCTTTGGAGTCAGTGTCCTTGTTCACAGTCTCTGTAAAACAGGGGAGAAACTGTAGTAAATCTAAACCAAAAGGCCTTTTAAAGGACATACTAAAACATAAAGGCAGCATGTTCCTTTGCAAAGTTATGCTTTTCCTGGATTTATTTTGTCTGTAGTCAGTAAAGGCTCTCAGAGCAAACATCAGTAGCATCTTTTTAAATAGACAGCAATTTCATAACAGTGGCATCTTCAACAGCCTTCATCCAGTGACTTGGAGACACAACTTCCTACTATTTTATGAGAAACTAGACAAATAATTCAGGTTAAGTGTGGTGAGACCCCTATTGATTTTAATAAGCCTATTCAGAGGAAGCATTTTTAGATCAGCAGTAGTGAGTCCCCAAAAGACATTTTAAATACTGACTATATTAAATGCTATGAATGAGACTCGTTTTCTGCCATCAGTATCGTGTCAGTTCCTGGGAAAACACCTGTGGATAAGCCCTGGAATGTACTGAGCAAAGGCTTCTGTGAGGAAACTGCCAGATCTGCAACTATTGGGGTGGGGGACTGATTTCTGAGTGGAAAGGTACAGGTAAAAAGTTAGGTGAGGTTGTTTCTTCAAAGCCACGGAAAAATCCACAGAAGTCCACTGATCTGAAGGCAACTGATGATTTATATCATTTGGAAATGCAGCATTTTCCTATCCTGCTATAGAAAACTTACCTATAGAAAACTTATCTGCACATCAAATCACAACATTTTGAATCAAAAGCTGACAAGTAAATTATAGTTTTCAAATAATTTATATGTAACCATTCATACCTCTTTCCATTAAAAAGCCTCAATCACAAGAAGTTCAGCATCCAAAACAAAGTACATTCAGAGCAATTCTGCCTGCATCAGAATCTGCAACAGTCAGTCTGATGAAACACTGGCCCCTCAAACAGAAATGCAAAATATAATTTCACAGCCAGTGCGTTTGCAGAGATGCATCAATGGGACGTGAATAAAAGGCCAGAGATTTCCACCTGCCTGACAGGCAGAGCAGCTGAATGGTGCACACTGTACACACGGGGCTACGAGACAAATCAGAGAATCGCTGGGATTTGCTGTGCATTTTCCAGTAAAAGCTGAGTATGTGCTTTAATTTAGACCAGCCCTTCCCTCCCTCTATCACTCCATGGACTACAAAACCTTTGTTCAGTTGCAGTTTAAATCCCCACACTATTTTTTTTCAGTAGGAATCTCATATTGTGGCTCGAGTCTGATCGAAATCCACTTGATATAGTTGAAAGATTTCCATTAATACTTTGGTACATTAAAACTGAACATCACCCAGTTTGGGCTGCTTAGAGGCGAAGAAGCAAAACAACATTAAGTTTTCAGCAGATGCAGGGAGGACACTGGCTTTGAGCGTGTCCAATGGACCCAGCACAGACCTTTCAGCTTCTTTGTTTGAATGGATGATGGGGATGGTGTTTTCTGAGTGCTACATCTCACACACCAAGTTTATGTGGAGTAACTTCGATGAGAAACACCCATGTGAGCTGCTCTCAGGGTGGCTTCCTTCGTGAGCTTTTTAAGGCAAGTTCATATGCAGCAGTTTTGAACACTGTGGGGCTGTCAGGTCTCACAGGGACCTCTGAAATTAATATAAAAATTGTACACAGTTCCAAACCATGTAAGTGTATTGCTGTACATGACATAAACCTCTTACTGACACTGATCATGCAATAAAAATATTTCTCCCATCACCCCTTCAGAGTCTCCCCTGCTTCAATCAAGAGACATCTATCACCATATATACAATATATATACATCTCTTGTTTCAACTCATGCCTGTTGCCTCTCACCCTCCAATCATCAGCCCTGGTGAAGGCTCTGCCTCTGTCTTCTTGGTGAGCACCACCCAGGCACAGGGGGCTGCTGTTTGGTCCCCCCAAGGCTCTGCTCCAGGATGAGCCATCCCAGGTCTCTGAGCCTCCACCACAGCACCTGTGCCCCAGCCCGCAGCCCATCTTGGTGGCCCTTTGCTGAACTCAAAACTCAAATCCCTCACTGTTCAACAGCATCCTGCATAAACAAAAAACAACCCCCCAAAACCCCAAACCTCAGCAAACTTCTCGACACACACCACACAGCACCTGTTATATGCTGTTAATAAAACATTTGTAGAGGTCTGTTCTCTTTACCAGAGACAGTGAATAAACTAACTACAGTTCTTTTTTTTTTCCTTACATAACATTTCATACTTCCTCAGTGTTCATGTCAGGCTTATCATAACTAAAACAACTCAAATATTACACATCCAACCTCCACCCAAAATAAACACCCCCTGTAAATATTTATTTTGCTGTCCTCTACCAGTTCTGTTGCAATGATGGGGCTGTGAGTCTTCTAGAAGCCATTTATCATGAACAGCTCGCTGCTAAAGTAAATCTGAAAATAACCTGCTGCTGCTTCAAGATAAGTCTTGTTTGCTTAGGTGAAGATGAAAAATGGAGAATTACCTACAACTGTCTGTCATAAAAAAAAAATCTACAATTTTTTTTTAACACAAGCCCCTGAAAAACATTTGATTCAATCATTTCTCAAAGTTTGATGCAATATTTTGCAGCACGTAGATTTGGTTTGAGCAAGCCCTTAGGGTGAAATCTATTTATTCTTCTTTCTTCTGTCCCATCTCTATTTTTAGAACATGTATTCAACTCAGAGGTCAGGAATCATGGTTTCCCACTGTAATATGAACTCTACTAGCAGCAAACATGAATGAAAAAAACTCCCCTGAGAAACTGAAGACTCTTTCCATGTGCGATTAAGCTGCAAATGATTCCAGCTAGGATTTCCAAGCCGAGCCAGCACCCAGTTCCCACTCAGTGAATCCTCTCACACCCTTTGCAAACCTCAGCCTGGCTGGAGGCCACTGACCTAGTCCTGTGCAGTCACTGTGTAGTATTATATGCAAACAATACAATTAAGATAGTGTGATCTCTACCCACACCCTTTCAAAGCAAACATTTACAAAAGAACAGGCAAGTTTCACATAAAAAGGGAAAAAAAAAAAAAGGAAACTGAGGCACAAAGGATTCACCACACAAAGGGCAGACAGGAACAGAGCAGTTTAGCCCCAGAGTTTCATCCTGAGATTCAGTCTCATACCAACAAACCAGTCAAGCTCAATGATAGAATCCCTTAAAAGTCCTTACACAAAACTTAATCAATGTTCAAGCAATAACAATTAAAACATTATTAATTCCACGAGTTTCTAGTGCTCATCACCACAAAAGTCACAGCCCATAAAGCTGCTTTCAGATCATCACTAGGTGCTACAGTGGGACATTAATAATCCAAATAATCACTTAACAGGAATATGCTGCCTTAAGAGCATCCGAGAGGCTCCTTTTAACCATCTGTTGTTACATGATCAATTGAGAATGCACAATCCATTTCTGTGTTTCCCCATTACCTTGCTCCAAAACAAAGGAGATTTGGATTCAGGGGATGTTTTAGCTCAGCTTGACTCAAGTTTAATACACCCACTAATTTGGCAGGTGCTTTCCCAGTGCATTTGCTGAATTAGCTATTGCTGCACAAGCAGTACAAAAGCATTTATCTATCTTATCTTGTCGTGCCTGGGTAACTCTCACAGTCATTGTCCATGACTAATCTTAGGTACATATGGATTTTCATCAAGAAAGGAAAAATGGGGGATCCTGCATGGGAGAGGAATTTTAACTCTTCAAACAGAACTGTGAAGTAATTTCAGTATCCTACTTGACAAGGAAAATGCCTCTGTAGAAAAATTACTTCAAATATCCTCCCAGACAGAAGTTTAATGTTTCCAGATGAAAAGATGCTCTTAGAGCAATCAAGTACTACCATACAGGTACCTCAGTCTTGAAGAGCCAAGACCAGGTAGTCACATACTCACAATTCTTTCACTTAATTTCCTTGGAAGGCAAGTAAATTCAGGAAGAAGAGAAGACACCCTTCAAAAGTTGATCATACTGAGGAGATACAACCAAACCAGAGAATGCCAGAAGTGTGCAAATCATTTGGGGGAACTTGTCCAACCAGATACGTTTTCTTCCAATGTTATTTATTTTTTATTCTATCTACAGAGTTGGGGTTTTTTCCACAAAAGTCCCTTAATGGTAGTAACACTGGAAACATGTACAAAGAGAGCTGCAGACAGACCTAGTGTTTTTAACAGATTCCAAGCAGATCTTAACAATGCCAGGTTGATTCAGCAGCTGCCAGAGCTTTTGCTACAACAGGGCTCTCATGGCTTCCACGGGAGAGAGAAGTTCATGCAAACCTCAAACCCTCATGTTTATATGGCATTCAGGGAATTGCATTTATTTTCTATCTGATATTCCTCATACCAGAAATCGTCCTCTACATATGGAATCTGAATATAAAAACTCCCATGAGACACCATATATTTATATTATTACACATATATATGGCATTTTCACCCTTCAGATGATTCCAACAATTATTTCCAGCTGTGAAAGCAGAGGTAGAGTTGAGGCCCCTTAAAAAAGCAGATAAATAAATGCCTAAAAATACCAATAGACATGAAAATAATAGAGTAGATGAGATCCAGAAGTTACATTAAGGCTAAATTAACGTGATTTCCTTTTTGCTTTAATAAATTCTTGAACTAATATCTTCCACAGAAGCATTAGCTCAAACACTGAATAACTTCTGAAAAAGATTTTATTGTCAAAAAAGCTCCAACATCTGTTCTGAGCTGCACTGTAAACCATCACATGATATTTTTTAAGACTTACATTTTTAGCTCTTTAAACCACCGCGTAGACTTGCGGTTTGTTACAAGTAACCCAGAGGCATTCTTTGAGAAAAAAATATTGTTGTACTCTGCCCTTTTCAATTTCACGAGGAATTGAAATAAAAATTCTTCAGCATGTCTCTGCTCAGATGTTACTCGACCAGCACCACCTCCCACCAGCCAGCTCGGGTAGAAAGCAAAGGAGCTACTTAAATGCAGACTGTGCTTTCCAGGCCCCACCTCAGCACCGTTGGCACATGAAGGCTCACACCGCTGCAGTAAGAGGCACTTGACTCCAGAGATTTACCTGATTACTCCTTGATTACAGATATCATTAATAACTTCCCACAGTTCACTCTTTAATTCAAAGCAAGAGTTTCTGAAAACAGAATACAAAATACTCTTCCTAGCCAAGATGCCCAAGCCAGACAGTGTCCAAGGAATTTGGCTCTTATTCACACTGTCTTCCATGGCTGAAAGGCATGATGGGGTTTGAATCATGGTAAAACACAGCCAGACTGCCTGTGGAGGGAAAGGGAGGTCCTGGTGGCTGCAATTCCTCCCAGCACCTCATGCTTTGTTCAAACAAGCTGCCACTTCCCAGCTACAAGAGTTTTGCTACTAGATCAGAAGAGCAGTATCTTCAGTCACCACAATATCAAACATGTTTAGGGCAGTGTGAACCTATTGTGCCACAGGGATCGCTCTCTGAATACTGTCCTATTACCAGGTTACTTACTACACTACTATTCTTCAAACAAAATTAAGATCATTGGACTTTTAAACCCTTTGGCAGCCATCTGGCTTTTGTTTATGGCTCCAGCCTTGCCTTACTGCTCTTAGGAAGGTTATGTCATCCCTGTGTGCCCCACCTCACATACATACAAGAGAAGAGCAACTTAGAAACCACCACAAGCTTCTGCAAGGCCAATCTCGCTACTCCCTGTCATGCACTTCAATATCTTTGGATTCCAACAGGCAAAACTAAGTAGCAAGACTGAAAAACTTGTCCATAACATGCCAGGACAGTTTAACTCACATCATCCCCCTGACACTGGGGTATAATCAGTTAACAACTTCATTAATTCCATGGCTGCCAAAGACTGACAGACCACATAGACTTGTCTCAGGAACAAGGGTGCTGCTCACTTGATCAGGGCAGACCACAGCAATCTCAGTGATGTCAAGGATATGGAAAGAAGCAGAGCTTGCTGGCTACTGAAGCTGTTCCTGTTGTCACTTTAGAGGACATTAAAATCAACAAAACTACTAAAAATCTCATAGAAATCCAGTCAACGCTCATTTTCTTCCTTTAAGTACTGCTGAGAGTAATGTCAACAAAGCACAGATAAAACATCCACTAGATAAGAAACCAGAAGAAAGAGGGTCATTTTAAAGATGTTTGCATTGGCACTGACACCTAAAGGGAGGCAGAGTGCAGGATCTGGGGCACTGCTCCACACTGTTACAATTCTCTCAAGTGCAAAGAGCTGCTTATGGCTCCCATTCAATTTAAACACCACCAGGCAGTCTCTGCTCCTGTGCTTTGAAGTTCAGTCAAGTCTTGGGTGCGAAGGGAACAGCCTCGACCCTCTGAGAGGCTGAGGGCTAAAGAGCAATGCTGGTGAGGACAGAAGGGCTGGTTTCTTAGTCTCTACTTGGAAAAAAGATGCAGGAAGACAGCTTTAAGAATGGCCTCACACTTTCCACTAAAAACCCCAGGCCCAATGAACAAGAATTTGTATTAATCCAAAAGAAATTTCCCTCAAGCTGCAGGATCTAGAGTGAAGCTCTCTGCCACTTGCTTTGAAAACAGCTCAAAGTACCAGCTCTAAGTAGTTGCATTTCCTTCTTTTCTTGCTCGGTTAAAATGCTGAGGAGGTGTCAAATGCAGCTGCATGATGAGAGGTGCCTCTCCCCTCCTACCACAACAGGAGGTATAAGAGTTCTGGGAGAGGAGATGGGAGATCTTCCAAAAGGTCCCCTTTTTGTCAGACAC
>JAWWLV010000045.1:6393813-6442805 GCA_035041135.1 Platyrinchus mystaceus
CTACCACAACAGGAGGTATAAGAGTTCTGGGAGAGGAGATGGGAGATCTTCCAAAAGGTCCCCTTTTTGTCAGACACAGATTAAATTCAGGTACAGACTTTCCCTGCAACAAACTCGTTAGGATCTTATGTTAAATACAGGCAGTAAAAAAGACAGAAAGACACTGGATGAAGACCAGCACACTGAACAGCACCCATCTTCCCTAAATCCTGGTCTGTAATCCACCTGCTGTAACACTGTGATTCCAATCACGGACTATCAGCAGATAAAGCAGATGATGCATCTTACATCATTTATCTTTCCAAACCTTCCAGCATGTTTATTAAAGACTTTATATTCCCCATACTCATTTTGCTCTGGACATTGTGATTACTGAAATCCCTAGAACAGGGTTAGGGATGCAGAAAGCCATCCCAATGGCAAGAAGACCCAGTGTTTTGGACACCTCTCAGCAAAAAGACCCTTAGTGTTTTCATCCCACAGAACAGCATGTGCTGCACACCCCACGCCATCTCATCTATGTCATTCCTTTGAAAGGAGTAAATCATGACTAGCAAAGGCATGAAACTAAATATACAAATAACTTTCACCAATACACAGCACAGGTAATTATTACACTGCAATAAAATGACTTTCAGGAGATAATTGAAATTATGCCTCTTAGGAAAGGCACTCAACAGCACAGTTTGCCACTAGATTAGTCCCTAAACATAATGAGCAATTTATTTATACATGGGTCAACAGTGACTCACATGCAATTCTGAAATGACACATTTTTTAAAGAGATTTTAAGATTAGAAAAGCAAATAAGATCAGTTTATACTCCCTGCAGCTACAATGTACCATCAGTGTTGTAGACCAATCAGTGCGGGCCACTAAATTAAAAATCAGGGCAAGTTTGGTAGAATAAAATTCAACTACATTAAAAAATAGGATTCCATATGAAAATTGAGCCTGGATTCAAAATCAGAAGTCCAGAGGGTGAGTGGACAGTTTCTTCAAGGGCTTCACTGTTGCAAATGTTAAGAACTATCAAACAGTGGCACCCAGTGGTAAAGGACTTCCTGCAAATAGGAACAGAACAGAAAAAGTGTGTGTGGGGGGAGTGTGAAAGGGGAAGACTGACCCAAATCCATGTTTATAACCGCTAAACTGAAGGAGCAAACAGACTAAATTCCACACCATTTTACAAAAAAAATCGCACTTTAAGTCATTCTATTTCTGCAAACATCAGCATTAGAGGACAGTGATTCTTCAAATACATGAGGTTTAACACAAAACAGGTGTATTTCTGAGGGAGAGGGGGAAATCCAGAGTCGGCAGCACCTCTTATTAATTGCTGAGTGGAAATATTTCAAACATCTGAATTGAGATACCTAAAAGGAGACTGGGGAATCTTAAATGCTCTTAAAATCTAGTTCACAGGACTTCAGCACAATTCTTTCAGGGAAGAGAGAAACACGTGGTTGTTTTTACACTTGTTCTCTATTTTCTTCACAAGATCTAGAGAGTAACACGTGTCCCAGTGAGGCCAAGCAACATCCAGGATCAAAAGGGAGTATGTCATACTCCTGAAACACAAATCCTTTTCCCAATGCTGTGATGATAATGAGGATGACAACAATGGAGGGTCCTAGCAAATATTCAACCATTCGAACCATTCAAGTTTATGTCAGATATAATTCAAAAAGGGTAAAATTACCTTTGATATATGTGGAAAAAATATTCTAAAAAAAATATTTTGGAGCAAGAGAAGAGGCAGGTTACTTGGCACCCACGTAAACATGACAAATAGCAAACAGCACAGCAAACACAGTTTTATTAGTTATAAAGAAAATAGGAAGTTAAGAAGCAAATGGAAGCGCAACATCTATGAGCTGAACACGCCCTATATTGAGGCAGTTCCAAGAGCTCCTTTGACTTTTAATAAGTGAAGATTAATACCAGCCTGATAATCCTATAAGCAACAAGCCTGACAATGGTTTAAGAAATTTTGATGACTGTCTAGAAAACAAATTGCTTAAATAAAGAGCACATTTCAGAGTGAGGGGAATAAACCCCTAGATTTAGTAAAAGATTTGTGTTCAGTTGCATGGAGAGACCAAATTACAGGATCATAATTATCCCTTTCAGTTCTACAAATTTAAAATCCATGAGTGCAATTAATAAGTGTTTGCAAGGGGGTCAGAAGATTAAAATCTCTGCATTAATCAGGTAGTTATGCATTCAGTAGCGTGAGCAGCAAAGATGAGACCGAGCAAAGTATCTCACACGCTGCCTCAGTTACTCCAGCGCTGTAAATCCCCAGGTCTTGCCAACCAGAGCACAGCGGGGCTGCTGAACCAGACTTTGCTTCGTGCCACGTGCTGTTCCTTCGGGCACAGCAGCATCCTGCCTGGAGTTCGGGCACAGCACGATCTGCTGAGCTGTCACAGCTCCCCTCCCCTCTGGGGCTTTCTGAATGACAACTTGAAAGGAATTCTAACCACCCATAAAAGAAGCCCATTTTCAACAAGTTTAAAAACACTGACATAATGAAAAACACACAGTTCACTGCAGCTTGCCAGCTTCCTAAACACTCACAGGTAGTTATGTAAAAGTTAAGTACTTCTTCAGACAGAGCAGATATGTATCAATTACCTGCCAATTCAACAACTCAAGTTCCTTTCATTTTCTAGGAAAAAACCCGTTTCCTAAAAGAAAAAAAAAATCAGCACTGGTAAAGATTGCTTTTTTTCTTCTCTTTGGTGACAAGCAGCTCAGAGCAAGCATCCAGCCTCTGTTTTGATTTCTTAAAACAGGATAATTTCTTAGAAACAGAGAAAAGGAAACAAAAAGAAGTCATTTCCTTAAACCTATTGGTACTCCAAACTAACACACTCCCAGCTTAATCACAGGAAAGAAATAAAACATTCACCTCAAGGAGTTAGTCTTGGCTCAGGCAACTACATCCACATTCCAGCCTGCACTGTGTCCACAAAGAGACACCCTTCATTGCCCAAACCTGTTTTATCCACTCAGCTGGCAGAAATACATTTTAGGTATGTGGCTCCTCACTGCAACTCAGTTGAAAAAGAAACCACTACAAAGGAAGGCAAGACAGACCTGAAGGAATAAGGCAAAAAGAAAGAGACAACTAAAACTGATGACCAATCTTCCAAAAGTGAGGGAGAGTAACAAATTAAAGAAAAGGCTGTTCCCCACCCTACTCATGACCTTAACCAAAGGCACAATGCCCTAATGGTCTAAAAGCAGTGACTGTGTGTAACAATGTGTGGCAGCCAGAACAAGCCTCCTGGAAGTGTGTGCTACAAGAGGCCACATGGACCTAGAACAGCCAGACCTGATACACGATTTTATTAAACTGCAACAGTGATTCACAGGAGTTCTGCAAAGAACATGACATGCCACAGGGCATATAGTAGCACATCTTCTGCTCACTGTTTGCTGGAAGAAAGGAGAGTTCTGAAAAATAGAATTTATAGAAAATAAAAATGGACAAAAAATGTTGACACTGGATTACGTCTGTCAAAGCTTGTGACTTGTTAGTTGTGCTCTCGATGAGCAGCTACAATCAGCGGCTTCTACTGCAACCTCGTAACTCAGGAAGCTGTGACACCAGGGCAGGGCTGAGTATCAGCCACTCTGTTGCACATGAAAGAGTAGCAGAGCCTGCCCTGCTTCTCAGACGGAAGGGCGTTGTTCTCTAAAGAAACATGCCTCCATCTCAACAGTATATTGATGTGTTGCTCACACAACTGAGTTGCCTTTGGCTTTTCAGCCTCCCTGGAATAAAGAACCCAGAATGTCAACACCTAAAACAAAAACAGTCACACAAGCTTAGTATGTACCCAAGGGTGACTTTAGTTTACACTCTGGCAGAAGAAATTAAGTTGTGTATGGTGACATAGGACTGTTTCTAGAATGTTTTCTACATTGTCTTCTTTTTTTGGCCTTCTTAGAAAGGTTTAAAGAGGTTCAGGAAGGGAGAAACAGACCACCACTCCCTAATCCCTCAGAAAGGAACTCTTCAAGAAATTCCAAGATAACAAAAAAGAATAAGAAACTAGAGGGATGACCCCAGTGTCTCCACAAAGGGATTGTTTGTTGAGCTTGTGAGCTGGTGTCAGGAAAGGAATTTCCTACAATTGTTACCTTTCTGCTTGAGAGACCACCTGGAGGAAAATCTCAGGCTGTCCTTCCTCAGCAGCACTTGTGAAGAGGGTGAGCTGTGTCACTGGAGTTAGCAGGACCCCTCAGCTCTGCTCCTCACATCCTTCTCCAGGGCTTGTGAGAGGATGCCTCACTTGCTTTATGTGCTACAGAAGTGGAATCGAACTGGGCAAACTTGAACTGTAAGAGCTCTAAAGTATGAAAGCTGAACAAGTGAAAAACCCTCAGTAGTCCCAAGAGGCACTTCAGGGATCTCCATCAAACCACTTTTATCTCAAAAAGTCACATGCTAGTTCCCAATGGTGGAAATAAGGAAAACAAGATGTGATATTCTTGTCTCTTCATGCCCAAAAAAATAAAGAAAAACCTTAAAGAAGCAAAACCAAGACCCCAGTAGAGCCAAGAAAGGGGTTGAAAGGCTTTATCATAAAGCTGAGGCTTTATCATAAGCTGAGGAACAAAAGCAGCATGAGGTCACAGCCTGGCTCTCGCTAGTCAGGGTTCACAAAAGCAGCACACAGAGCCTCCAGAGGAGTGAATGCCGTTTGTCATTTGCAGATAGACAGCCTGGCAGCCACCTCTCTGAAAGGGGGTGCTGTCAGCCCGAAGAGAAGAGGGTTTTAAAAAACCCTCCTCACAAGCCTTGGAGCCCTCTTATTAACATCGTTTCACAGGTGACTCAGCTTACTATACAACAGGCAGGCTGAAAAGCTGTCCTCTAGCTCCCGTTTTAACAGCAGCAGCTTAATTAATAGGATGAATAGCTATTGATGGGCAATCCTAACCTCCATTGCCAGCTGCACCTCTTCACGTTCTGCTCTTTGTTCCGCCTGCTGAACACACAACTCGGGGGGCTCTGAGCACCTGCTGGGCCTGCGACTGAAGAGGGAAACTTTCAAGCCAACAAACTTTCTATGCTGGCAATAAAGTGCACGTGAAGGACTCCCTAAAAATGTCACCATGCGGTGTCCTCAGCAGGACATCATCTCACTGCCTCAGATGTTTCTAGAAGGAAGAAAGAAATGGCAAGAGGTGTTTCTGCCATCCTCTTCCTGTGCTCCTTCAATAGCTAAATGGGCTATTTAAGTAAAACAAAACAAAACCAAAACAACGACAAAAAAACCCCCTCAAAACAAAACAAACAAAAAACCCCACAAAGTAAACCAAAGAAAAAAACCCCAAACCAGAAAAATGATCATTTAAATTCCAACGAGCCCATATGAGCCCCAACAATTTTCAAAAGGTGCTGTGCTGCATCCCAAGGAGCACTGCCTCTTGTGTTTCCTATCACTAAATTAATTACTGATTTTTTCCATGACTGCATAGCCTACAAACACGATATGGACTTACCAGAAAGAGAAGAACTGTCTTTATGATCAAGGGTAAAAGGTGAACTGGTATTTATGTATGCATCTCATGCACTGCTGATTCCTGGGTTGTACCTCTCTACACAAGAGGTGGGCTGCAAATGTGAGCGCTGTTTCTAAAAAAAATAAAAGGAGGTAGAAGCACCTTTCCTTTACTGTAAATTCTTGACCTGTTACTAGTCCCATAAATCTGAATAAAACACACCAACCTGCCACAACACTTTCCAACATTTTGACCCAAGTTGCTCAAGTTCCTGCACAAACCACAACTTGTCCATCATCTTACAATACAATTACCTTCTCAACCTATTTGCTTAACAAGCAGTGGAGAATTCCAGATTGCCAAGTAGAATATTAACACCTGCTTTGTTTTGTGGTTGTTTTTTGGTTTGGGGTTTTTTTTGTTTTGTTTTGTGTTGTTTTTTTTTTTGTTTTGTTTTGGTTTTTTGGTTTTTTTTTTGTGTGTGTTTTTTTTTTTCTAAATTAGACAATCACGTATTTGTCACGACTGACTGAGGAATTATGTTTTAAAGCTGCAAAAAAATTACTGAGTGTGGGGAATTAATCAAAATATGAAGTGGGACTGTTCATTAGAATGGTCTTGGTCACATCAGAAGCCCAGGAGGGAGGCTGCCCCACAATTACCATGAGGAACTGAGTCAGGAAAGAAGAGAGGGGCTCTATTCTGAGCTCTACCAAAAGCTGGATTTGTGATGCTGAGCAAGTTGCTGAGGCTTAAATTACTCTGGAACAATCTGTGGTTGTCAGCAGAAGAAAACATGTTGGATACCAAGCACAGAGAGAGCAAGACAGGCTTTTCTGGATGAGCAAATCAGTAAGAAACATCATAAATTACAACAACACTATGCTTTGTTCTATTATAAGCAGCATTTTGTCAGAAGTTTTGGAGCTGTTTTATGTTAAGCACTTCTTTTTTTTTAGGATTGAATAAATGCTTGTTTTAGAATCAAGAGGCAAAATCCAAATAGATAATTTGCTGAACAAAGTTTAGAAAATTAAATAGATGATGTTTAAAATACAGTACAAAGTTATGGATTAGCAGATAAACAGAAGAAAATTTAGAGAGATATTAGAGTTACTAACACAGAGGCTGTGAACTTGGTGCAGCGATAGAAATGCCAAGGATTTACAAGCTTCATGCCTGAAGGACTGACACCATTTTCATCCCAAGCCTGTTTTTATGAATTTCTTCCTTCCCAGGTTATTACCAAAGTCCCCAGTGTTTTCTTTTATTTGTTATTTGTCTGTAGATTTATCATCCCAACAACAAAAAGAGACACATTAAACATATGCTTTTTTAAGCTGCACTAGTAAACATGTTCTCAGAAATGACTCCAAGATGAAAATCCACATTGAAAAGCCGGAATGAGAGCTGGGAGCCCGAGGGCTTTCCTATCCCACTGCTGAATACAGCACGTTCTTCTTGAGCATGTTAGCAATAAGACAGAGACCCATTTATCAAAATCTGTCCTCTTTAAAACAGCATGTATTCCTCCACAGCCCTGGTGCTCAGCAGAGTGTAAATGCTGCACCTTCAGTCACTACCCCAATGTGGGTTTATATAATGTTATATACATTAGTGTTAAAGATTACAGCAAATGTTTGCTACAGTTAAGTCCCATTTCATCAAGAGAATGTTAATAGTCATCCTTTAATGTGAATGTTTGCAAGCCAGCCAGAACTTTTTTCGTATCATCAAAGATAATATGATGTTAAACATAATATTCTGACTACACTGAACCCAGCAGCCAGCCTGCCCAGAGGATGTTGTCCCACCTGCTGTAACATCGATCCCCAAAAAAGATCAGAAAAGCTGCACAGAAACACAACAAAGGCAGCAACAGCATCCATTTCCAGTTTAGAAATG
This sequence comes from Platyrinchus mystaceus, assembly GCA_035041135.1. Classification (NCBI taxonomy): domain Eukaryota; kingdom Metazoa; phylum Chordata; class Aves; order Passeriformes; family Tyrannidae; genus Platyrinchus; species Platyrinchus mystaceus. The sequence goes on from JAWWLV010000045.1 coordinate 6,401,242, forward strand.
CATTTGGTTATGAAAGCAAACAGGCTGGCAGAATTAATCCAGGAGCCTTCCCCTGACAGATTTGTCAATAATACTTCTTGTTCTCTAAACCTGCACCTTTCCAGCACTGCTGAGAGCAGCAACACCACAGGTACTGATGGCCCCACTCTACAACTGGTAAATGTTTGAACATGGTGAATATGGTTTGAACACAGTGTTTGCTCGTCCAGGTGTGTGCCTTAAGGGTCTTTCCAGCAGAAAATGGTGTGCTCCACCAGTCCCAAACCCCCATATTGCAGAAACTCTAGAGCAACTTGTGCTCTACCTGCATGAGCAAACATTGGCCCTGCAAGGAAATAGTACCCACAGAAGAGACAGACACAGTCAGCTGGGATGGTGCAGCTCCTGCCTGTGCAATGTAGTAGTGAGAATCAGCACCTGGGTCTGTGTGTCAGTATGCAGTGAAATTACTCCACAGTGGGAACAGCTGTGCCAGCATAAACACAATCGACACTGCAGAGAATCCCACCACTTCAACCCTACAGACAAAGCAGAACAACTTGCAGGAAAAGGTTAGGATTCCAGTGACACTGAAGTGACAAGATTTCAATCATATTCAAGATTCATTAGACCTCATGTTATACATTTATTTTACAAAAGGCAATTGGAATCAAAATTAAAACAACCTCACTGTTCACACACACTTGAGAGAGTCACTGTGTTCCATCAGTCTACACAGAGAGCTGAAACATTATCTCCACTTTATATTCTGTATCGTACTAGAAACCAAAGGCCTCTGGGACATAAAATAGGAGAATTTTTGTAAATTTTACTGACTGCCCTCAATGTTGCATCTCTCCAGAGAGACACAGCTATCAGCTCACCTTTCACACAAAGGTAACATCCCGCTCACATTTTAGGTAACTGTTTAGTTCAAATTTTCCAGATAAAAAAAGATGTTGATTGCCACCTTCATCTCAAAGCTCACCTTGATCACAGCGCTATGAACCTGTTTGCTGCAAATTGGGCAGAAGGAGGTGCAACATTATGTGCCTTTGAGCAGGGTGACAGTCACCCCCATGAGAGTCCACCAACACAGCACCATCTGGGACATAGCTAAGCTAACAGCCCCACAGTTTTGGGTTAAACACCCTCTTTCAAGAGCCATTTCCCTCTCACCAACACACTTAATTACACATACACTTCAGGGCCTGGTGGAACAAACAGTGTCTTTCTGGTTGGACAGGGGTGCAGGTTTTGACTCAGGAAGTCTATGTCTGCAAATTAGTTTTGATCTGCACACCACTGTGCTCAGTGCTTTCCTATGGCTTGTATTCAACATAAACATTTACTACCACTGAAAATCCAGTGCTTCCAGGACAACAATGCTTAGTTAAATTCACACAGTGATAAAAAAAATTGCAATAAGACCATTAGAAGTTGGAAATCACTGGATGAACTTTGCCAGACAGCAACAGCAGGTTTAGTAAAGTGCATGCCAGCAGTTCACCCTCAGAAGTACCACTCTCACTGTTAGGGAGATTAACAAATTTGTTAGTTGTTTCTAGTAGAGCCACAATGGGTAAGTTTGTAAAGGCTAGAGCACAGACACTTATCAGGAAAAAGAGGTCTATCGACACCTTAAAAGTTTTCTTTAATGTCATCCAGAGAGTATTTCTATTGGCAGAGGGTGCTGACATCCATTTAACACACCTCGGAACATGTCTTAAATATCCCTTCCCAAAAACCTCCCCTGGGACAGCTCCATTACTTCAACAAGTGACTTGAGAGGCAGGAGGAGACAGTATCTTAACTGAGTAAGGCAGACACACAGAAGGCCACAGCAACAAGAATTTCATCCAATTTCTCACATCTCATTCTACCCTTCTTTACATCAGATACGTCAATGTAGTTCAGCTGTAAATGCCTTCTCTTAATCTTACCCAATACCACAGTTAAAAGCATCAACTGTCTCTGTCTCTGTTAAGACCTTTTACACATCCCACTCTAACCCTTATTTATATCATTATGATTATTATCTAATTATAAACAATGACTTGATTAAAACATACATATTTATAGAAGCAGTCATGTCACCTACCTTTAGGCCTTTAACTGCTGCAGCTAAAATGGGAAAGCAAGCTCCTTATAGCATTAGCATGGTTATCCAGAGGGCAAATCAAAGCAGTGCTAAAGTCAAATATCATCACTCTCGAGCAGCTTCCAGACACTCCTGCCGTCCTCCTCTGGAGTTATGAGAAGTCCAAGGAACTCCTAAACTGCTTTTTAACAGCAGTGGGCAAGGTCCCTTCAAAAAATCAAAATAGCTAGAAATTCCAGCCCAAATTTCATAAACTACAGGAATACTGGACAAATCAAACCTGCCACTGCTTTCTACAATATCTCCAGTATGCCAGTTACTTCCAGCTTCACAAACTGTATGTTTGTGTAAAACCATGGAAAACACTCAGTTTAATCGCTTCCTGTATTATTCACCACATTGTGTGCAATACCTTGTGGATTAATTATCTAGATAACAAAGTGACTGCAAGTGCCATTAATGTTGTCGGTCTGAAGTAGTCATCTAAAGAATGAGAGCAATGTGCCCCTGCCATCTATGGTGTGAGAGAACCTGAACCGAAGAAGAACCCCCTTCTACATGCTACGTATGGGTGAAAAAAACCCACCTTCCTCCCTGTGCAGGAAGGTGACTAAACCATTGTGCAACTGTGGAAAGTCCCAGTGACTGGGAAAACTGAAGAAGGGAAAGAGCTTTTACACCTGGAAGCCGAGCAGTTTAAAAGAATGGAAAGAAGGGTCACCGAGTCTAACACGTCTGAGTTTCCTTCATTTGAAATCCGGTGAGGAGACAGAGCCTGTGAAGTAAATGCTATGTGATGAAAACTATTTTTTAAGGTCTCTGTGTAGAATCCCAAAGACTTGTGCAATACCATCAATGGCTGAACTCACTGCAGAGCCCAGTGGATCCCCAGCACTGCCTGGTGAGAAGGTGGCACACACACACCCCCTGCCAGGCACCCAAACTTGGCCAGAAATGCTCATCTCCTGGCATGGAAGTGGCTAGCTGAACATCAGGCACAGGGCAAGGGTGGAAGAAAGACACGGTCACTCACTCAGTGGGACAATCCACTTCTTTTAACAGTGACATCTAAAAGATAACGTGCCCAGGCTAAGCTGGTCCTTTAGGTTGGTCTAAGCCAATCCAGGCTTTTTAAACAGAGAAAAAAAAAAAAAGAAAATAAAAGAGAACAGCAGTTATCCTGTGAATAAATGCTGAAGAGAGTTGGGGCTGTTCAGCCTGGGGAAGAGTGCATCAGAAATATGGAGAAAGACTTTTTACCAGGGTCCGTAGCAACAGGACAAGGGGCAAAGTGAAAAAGGATAAGTTTAGATTGGACACAAGGAAGACTTTTTAACGATGAAGGTGGTGAGACACTGGCACAGGTTGCCCACAGAAGCTGTGGATGCCCCATCACTGGCAGTGTTCAGTGTCAGGTTGCACGGGGCTTTGAGCAACGTGATGTGGTGAAAGATGCTCCTACTCACTGCAGGGGGTTGGCCTTGATGAACTTTAAAGATCTCTTCCAACTCAAACTCTTCTGTGACTCTATTTATATTAGAATAGGATAAACATGTTTTGGGGGTGCTTGTACTGGTGAACAAAAGCAGTCCAGCACTGAGATACCACACCCAAAGTGACAGAGCTCCTCTCTGGACCCAGAACACCCACACAGGTGAAGGAAGCCCTCGAGCAGAATTACTGCTCTCCCTAACTGCACATGTGGCCACGCACCACCACCGGGAACAGAGCTGGAAACATCTCATTTCCACGTGCCCTGGTTAGGCAAGAGGCACGGATTTCTGTTTGAAGGCCATCTCAACTGCACGGCTGGAAATACCAGTGGAAATATTTCTGTTATTTCCAGACCACCAAACACAAGTAGCACTTGCTAGTTTACTACTCTGGTTTCCAATTTGAGAAATGCCTTTAATGGAAGCGCTTCTTTGAACACAAACCAAATGCCACTGAACATAAACGTGCCTAAACTACGTCTCCAAGAGAGTCTGTTTCCAAATTAACTGAGCACGCTCTGACCTAAAAGGGGGAGAGAGGAGTGCAGAAAAAAAAAAAAAAGAGGAAAAGAAGAAAAGAGGAAAAAAGTCTCTCTTGTGGCATTATTGTTTCTGTGAACACAGGAAGAAACAGGTGTTGGTACAAGAAGAAAGGAAAATAGATTTACATCTCCCAGTCTCAAAACAAAGTGCTATCAGCAAAAATATTACATTATTGAGGCAGAGAGAGAGGAAGTTGCAAAACTGCTTCACGCTTCAAGAAGCTGTGGGGCTTTTCACTCAGTGCTGTAGCTGGGGAAAATAAACATACACTTTAAATATCAAAGAATGGTTTGCATTGGAAGGGAACTTGAATAACATTCAGCTCCAATGCCCCTGACATGGGCAGGGACACCTTTCACTAGGCCAGGTTGCTCAAAACCCTGTTCTGTCTGACCTTGAACACTTCTAAGGATGGGGCAGCCACCACTTCTCTGGGCAACTTGTTCTGCAATTCACCACCCTCACAGTAAAGAATTTCTTCCTAACATCTAATCTAAACCCGTCCTCCTTTGATCTAAAGCCATTCCCCCTTGTCCTATCATCACATACCTTCTCCAGCTCTCCTGTAGCCCCTTCAGGTACTGGATGGTGCTCTAAAATCTCTCCAGAGGCTTCTCTTCTCCAGGCTCAACAACCCCAGCTCTCTCAGCCTGTCTCCATAGCAGAGGTGCTCCAGTCCCCTGATCACCTTCGTAGCCTTCTCTGGGCTCACTCCAGCAGATCCCTGTCCTTCCTACATTGAGGGCCCCAGAGCTGGGGTAGAGCAGGACTTAGCAACTCAGTAACAACAGTCAAACAAATTAAATGCTGCATCTGTTGTTACAATTAAATTATGCAATTACTGATAGAATCATGTATGTTTTCCCCTTGTGTACCATACCCTGGGCAAAGATATTCTGTAGCTGTACATATTTCCTGGGCTATAAATTAAACACAAGCCAAATTCACCCTTTCCGCAATGCTATTAAAAATCGAGGGAAATTACTCCAGGGATAAATCTGGCCCAGTGATGTTTTTCAACAAAAATGAGTTTCAGAATAAATTCTACTAAAATAGGACTGTGTGGAAATACTTGAAACATTTTCACTTGTGTTCCCAGAGCACTTGTTTTAAAATATATTGGAACAGATAGTTCCCAGTATTAAACAGATGAAAAATTTGAAGACAGTATTTTAGAATACTCTATTTTCAGGTGATCAACCTGATGTTCTTATTGTCTGGTTTTGTGGCACATGGTTGTATTGTTGTTGATATTTCAACTGGCATTTTTTTTTGTGTTTTCTGCTTCTTTTTTTTTTTTTTTCCCTGGGGGTGTGGAGGGACTGCAGGGTTTTTGATTGTTTTGGGATTTTGTTTCTTTTGGGGATTTTTTAGTAATTCAATATTTGCAGTCTTAAATAAAGGCCACCCTATATGCAGCTCAGGTCGTGTACCACAATTTGAGGAGCTCAAAAATTACAGGTGTACATGGAAAACCACGCATTCAAGATTTCAATTTTTTTTTTACACTGAGATTACACAATCTGACAAAATACTACTACAAATAGCATCAGGTTGGACTCTCGGGTGGCATGAGCTGGAGCCAGTCTACTGAAATCAATTAATCTTCCTCAGTTTATCTGACTCACTGAGGGAACGTGGGCAATATTAATACTGCAGTTATCCACATGCAGAGCGCTGGCAAGAGCGATGGCCTCAGGTAACCTCCACACACAGCAGCGCGACGCTGCAGGCCTGCACGGACGCACCCGGAACGCTGCTCCCACAAAAGAGAGCATCAACTGGAACGATGGAGACAGTCATAAAACACAAAGTTGCTGAAAGCAATTTATCTACAGCAATTTGCACAGCCAGCAACCATTGTAACCACATTTTTGTAGAAACAGAGAAAACTGGGCTGGAAGGAACTTTGAGAGGCCACTCACCCCTTCTCTGCCCCAGGGTGAGCAGCCATACACCTACACACCCCTGATGTGGAAGTTTCTGAGCCAATTTTTTTCATTCTTGGTCTTAATCCAAAGATGTGATTTAAACCCGGTTGTTCATCTCATTTTAAGCCCCAGGCGTTGACATTTAAGGCTAATAAATATACAGGACGTCAAACTGGCTGGTTAGTTCTGATGTGAACATGGAGTTGAGCCTTTGCTAACATGGGGACAGCAGAAGATATAAACAGGTAGGATTAATGACTTCTTCAGAGCAGGAGTCAGATGTAACAGAAATAAAAAAAACCTGTTCACCAGACTTTTTTTTTTTTAATTCCACTGGAGGAGATATTTTTAGCACATCTGGAAGAGACCACAAAGGTCATGAGAAAACCTGCAGTGGTCTCATCAAGGCCATCCTTTCCTCCACAGGCACTGAGAGGCAGCGGGTGTTCCCACTGCCACACAGAAGAGGCCACTCTGTTCCCAGAGAGAGCTCTTCTCCCCAGCCTTGCTCTGACCAAGCCTACTTTTGACCCCCCAGCTTTTACAAGCTTGTCACAAAGTCCCCTTGCAACAGCAGAGGGGCCTGTACTTCTCCTCCCCTCTGTTTTCCCACCAGAAAGTCAGAGGCTCAGCAGAGAGTCCCACGGAGCAGACAGCTCCCAGATCCCCTGCCTCCCAAACCTCCTGGGGCACAAATTGGGAGACAGAGTCTGTGAAGGGATGAAAGGGGCAGCTGGCAGGGGAAGCCATTAAATGTGTCATTTTGCAAAAACAGCACTTGGATGGCTCTCAGCAGCACAGAAGGATTCAGGACTAACAGTGCTGCTGATGGCTCTTCCGTGCTAAGGTAAAAGGAGAAGGGTCTGGACATCAGATCCTGGTCTTAAAAAAGTTTTGAATAATTGAAGCAAGGCCTGAATTCTTGTAACAAGCCAGTGCAGCTTATTTAAAGAAAATAACGCACTAATAAGAACATTTATTTCCTTTCACATCTTCCAAGCATGGAATCACTAGGATCTGTTGGAAATGTTTCCATTGCTTCTGCCACAGTCCTGAGAACAATCTTGTGCTGGTGAAGAGATGCAACCCAGTCTCCTCATTGAGATTCTGAGCCAGAATATCTATTTCTTCTATTTTTTCCCCCTATATATTTCTTTGCATGCAATTATTCAGAAAAATCATACTCCTTAATCTCCTGGGACTCAGTTTATTGAAATAATTGAGAGGGCTTTTTTCTTCTCTGATGTTCTGTTTTTCAGGGCAAGATTCCTTTTTGTGTGTATGATCCTTTTTCAATTATGCAAAACCCAAGGCAAAAGTGTAATAAAAAATGCAACAACTCTGTTGCTTATTTTTGTGGTTTGACATTTTCATTTCATGTCATAATGAGTCTAATCAATCTCTCCTGCATTACACACATATCGTATTCCTAACCAGTAGCAATTAGAAATAGATAGCCATTTGCTTTCTTCCAGAATTGTAGAAAATTAATGTTACTTGTCACAAAAAAGAGTTCAGACTACAAAGAGCAATACACAAAACACTAAGTATTTTAATTTAACACCATTCTTCATGCAGTTGTCAAATCAAAAGCAACAGTGTTAAATTCTATTATTAGTCATCCTGCTTGGATCATCACTCTGAATAAAGGCATTAATGAGATGGAGACCTGCAAAGCGTTTTCTTAGAAGCCACAGAATCACAAAATTAAACAATTTAGTCCTAAGCATTAAAAATCCTCAGTAAATTCCACAATCACCAAGAAATGGCAAAAGTACTGAACAAGAAGCATCTGTAGTGGCTCTGTTGCTTTCTGTACAAGTGACAGGCAGGGTACCTCTTGGGTGACAAATGCATGAGACTTCCTGTGACCCACGTCAGAGATGCTGTACCCGCTGTGATCAGGAGCCACACTGGCAGATTTCCATCCCAGAGCTCGAATTCTCACAGCTGCCCACACAAAGGACTTTCCGGCTCTTCTACAACACACTTTCCCTTGTTTTTGGAAAGGCAACAAGCACAGTTGTCCCATTTAAACCAGAGGTGTCCTGCATTCGTTCATGCCCTCCTGAAGACCCAACTGGTCTCACATTGGCAGCTGCAATAAAAGCAACTGTTCAAGCATCCAGTTGCTGCAACAGCCAGCTCTGTCCCAGCTGACAGAAAGAGGAGATGGCACTGCTGTCTTCATACTGGTTACTGAAGTCTGGCCTTTAATTTCCCTTGGAAGCTTGTCACTGCCTATTGGGTTTGCTCACTTGGTCTGTCAGACTCTTATTCCTCAAAAAGTTCAAATACTGGTAAAAAAGGAGGTAGAAGCTGGAGTAACACTGAGCTGTTTCATATCTGTATCTCTAGAAGTGGCTGTATCACACACAAAGTCTGTTGCCCTGCCTTCTCAGAGGTCAGAAGGCCACCTCAGTTTCAGTTCCCACTGCTGCCTGTCAGTTCCCATTCCTCGGCTCTCAACCATCTACTCAGATGTGACACCCATTTCATAAAAACATCCACTGAACAAAGTAACAAGACAGGCAGGATCCAAGGAGTCTCCTTTATTACAGAGATCCCTTGAGTGAAATGAACAATTGCAGATTTTGAATACTGATGGTTATTCCTCACTCATATTTGTATATATCTTCCAAGTGCTGAGTAAATCAAAACCCAGGGAGAAACACACAGTGTAGGACAGGTCTTTCATCAGGTGTATGGTCTGAGCAACTTTTCATATATAATTACACTGCCAAGTACTTGGTGAAAAGAATTGAGTGGATGACCGCATATGCTTCTTGTAAAGCAGACAAGAGGACCTTTGTCAGACAAGAATTAAATTAAGATCCACTAGGAACTGTATCATACAGCTTAAAAGAAAACCACACCAGGAACACACGTGCAGGCCTGAAAATGGGAGTAAAACGCTTGCAGAGAAATGTCAGCTGAAGTCTGCTCCTTACATAGGAGATTCAACAGCAAGAATCCATTGCATCCAGAGAACTGGCAGGCTTGCTGCTCCAAATCAGCTGCTTGAGTATTTAGCTTGAATGTTGGACTATTCCTTGCCTTTTCTCTGGTGTGACTTTCAGCCACGCTGCTAAACCCTCTGGTGGCACAGCAGTGCCAAACAGCAACGTGCTTCATGTGGGACCAGAGTGTCTTCAGGGTGAGTGAGGGCCTGGGACAAACTGCACGTGGTTTGTAAGGCACCCTGCAGTGGGGACCACAGCACTGTGCTAATGCCAGAGGCACCTGGAAGCTGCCATGGAATTTTTGAGGACATGGCTCAGTACATTCACACCAGCAGGTTGACATGAGCCATTATCAGTGCTGGCTGTTTGTCGCAGAGAAAGACAAAGAAGGAAGCAGCCAGTGAGAGACAGAAAGCTGTGCAGTCAGCAGAGCAGCAAATGGCTCACACACTGCAGAGGTGCACACAAGACCAGTCCATGCTTGTCAGCGCTGGGTATTACACATAATAACTCCAACGGCCTGCATGGTACAGATACCACGTTAGCAGCCTACACATCTGCCAGTTTCCCTGCTAGATACTGAAAACCAGCATCCATCTCATCACTCACCAGCAACAATTCCCTTTCCTGCTTCAGTCTTCTGTTACCCAGTGTCATCTGGTCCCAGAGACTTAAAATACACAAATAAACAATACCTGATTTATTTTTTGTTGGAATAGCAGAACAAATAACTGATACATTGAAACTTTAAAAAAAAGGCAACAAATTGAACTTCACCAACTGCAAATAACTTGCAAAGCAATGATTCAGCTTAGTGTGTGATTTTACACACACACAGAGACACAGGTTTTCCACATAACTAATGAACAAAAGATGTGCTCAGCTCTCCTTTGAAAAGCCTATCACGCAAGTAAGGCACCTAATAAATAGGGAGACAACTGTAGTCAGATACAAAATGGCAATTTCATTCGAACACAAATCCTGCTGGCACTGAGGCTGAAGACAAACAGTTTCAGGGAAAGCTTCCAGACCTTTCCTGGTGTGAATATTTAATGTTTTGAGAGAAGCAAGAGGTTTTTTGTATTTAGAAGTTACTCCAATAAAAGCACACACTTTTCTCTTTAATGTTTTGCTTTAAATTAGGGATAAACAACTTGTAAGATTGCTCAAAGATCTTCAACCCCTGAAGAAGCAAATCAAGAACCCCACCAGAAAAGCTGTGGGCAAACAAGATTACCAGTCTCGCTTGCAAGTGAGAATTGCCTGTTAAAAAAGGGCAGAATCATGTTTCCATGTGGAACATTTTAGAAGTATTATTACTAAATATAACATTTCAGATTTTTCCTCTCTCTTTTATTTCCAATAATACGCACACTCATCTCTGCTTGTTCCATTAGATAACAAGAAGTAGCAGAGCCAGGCGTGTTCTTGTTCAAAGTCCCCTGGGATCTGAGCCCTTCCTTCCAGGTTCTCCCAGAGGGCAATAGACCACAAGGAAACAGCCAGGCACATGCCAGGAGGAGAAGAATAGGAAACACCTGCATGTGGCTTTCAGACCCATCTTCATCACAGGCCTCAAAATATCCACACAGTTGGCAGAATTCCCATACCAATCTGAACTGGAGAGAAGGGAGGGAAAGACTGAAATATCAGGATGTTCCAATTTGAAAATGTCATTAAAAATTATAATTCTTAGCTAATTATATGGGCAGGGAGGGAATAAAAAAATCGAGCAAAGAGAAGCCATGTAATATGGCACTTAGATGGCAAGGGAGAGGCATTTATTCTGCCACACTGAGATATTTTATATTCACAGTCATCACCGCAGTGCTGAATGACGTGAAGCAAAGTGTTGCTGCTTCTTCCTTGTACCATTTTCAGCTACAGAACCCTCTGCCATCCAAATTCCCGCTCCCTCTCACACCTTTACGAAATGTCATTGCAGCGACTTTCGAGGAATTTGGGCCAAGTTCAAGAATCCCCATCTGCTCCCGCTGTAGAGGGATGAGATCAGACTGTAAATGCGTGGCAGACTCCTCACGAGGAGACAGGAGAATACAATTTGGACACATATAAAAGTCAGTCCCAGCCTTCTCCATTTAAATTAAAAACTTTAGACTCTCGTCTGTCTCTCTGTAATGAAACATTCATATAATCAGTTATTCATCCATTTAGGTTGAGTGCATGTATAGGCAAGCATTCTCAAGACATTTCATTAATCTACATTTATCTTAAAGCTGTTTAGAATTGCAGACGTGCATGTACAAGATGAGCTTTTCAAGACTTAAAAGCAATGAGGTCTTGAGAAAAGTGGCTTTTGTAGCACATGTTCTCAACAGTTATTTAAATAAATTCGAATTAAATATATGTTTAAATCAGCACGAGACCTCTCATTTTTAGACACCAATGTTTTTTCCAATTTCAAGAACTTTTTGGCACTGCTTTGCACTGCATACGTAGGAACGTCACCTGTGCAGGTAGTCAGCTTGCAGGATGGCTCCCCTTGCAAACATACACACACACAACATGGGTTCAAAAACTGAATTTATAACACTTTTTTGTTATAGTTGGTAGCAATATGGAAATAAATATACAAAAGATATCACTCTCTGGAGGTGTTTCTCCACACCTGACTGGCTATCACGATAGCCCAGGGCTGAAGTCAGAAGCATGGTGTTCATCTACTAACTCTTCCCAATTTACCTTCATGGCGCTCTCTAAAGCTGAGATCAAGCTTCCATACTTATTAAGATGATGAATATTAAAAAAAAAAAATTAAAAAGTCCAGAACAGAAATCAAGTTACTTGAGGAATTACATAGAACTGGAAACTCAAGTTGGATCAGTCAGTCCCAGCTGAGCCATGTATGATAAGCCCTTCTCCATTTAAACAAGTCCTACACTTCCAGATGTGTGGTAATTTCAAATCCTGCCTACTTAAACTATAACTGAAGAGTTATGAATTTTCCACCATTGGAAAAAGATCACCCTAACTCTGGCAGAGAATATTAGACTTTTTATATAATCCCAAGTGTCTCTCTTGCTTACATCTATTTATTCTCCTTTTAAGTCCACTAATGGACTTAAAAGGAAAATAAATAGTTCATTCCTTGCCCACAAATGTGGCCAAGAAAACCCAACGTGATTACATTCTGTGTGTGGCTAAAGACTGCTGTTTTAAAACATACACATAAACACACAGATACATATGTACATACATACTCACACATACAGACTTTGTTAATAATCAGAACAGATCTTGATTAATCACCTCTATTTGATATTTTACAGTGTTTTATGTAAAAAACATTCCCCAAATGTGCACACTATTATGGAAAAATGTGAAAAACAAAGTCTGACTGGCAGATTAAAGTTGTAGGCTGAATAGCACATAAGCCTGTTTAGTACTAATGCCAGAAGAACCTTCTCAGTCTAAAAATCTGACATATCATTTGCTTTATTAGCTCTAAATCAACTATTCATTTAATTTACATTAAAAATATGAAAGTATAAATTAAACAGATTTAGAACTGAAGTCATGCAAAGACAGCACTTCTTTTTCAATAGACTTTCAGTTTGGAAGTGAATATTACTGCATGCTGCTGAATTGCTACAACATTCCACAAGGCCAGTGCTGGAAGTCTGTCGATTCAACCATTAAGATTTCATTTACTAAGAGTTGTTTAACCCAAGGCTTCCTTTTCCACTAATTAATACCACAAACTGCCTCCAACTATTAAGAGTTTAGATCTGAGTGCATGAGCAAGGAATGACTATCTTAAACACCCCCTAGAATCACAATTTCACAGATCCAGGAAATTAAACCTTTTTAAACTGGGAACAGAAAAAGAAAGGCAGAATAGTGCTTCACTTTAGTCAAAAAGTCACTGCAGCTCAGATTAACTTAGAATTCATGAAACTCTAGTCAAGAAAGTAAAAATGAAAGTCTGATCCTGAAAAAGTAAGGCCAGATGTTCCAGTAATTTCCTCTTACATTTTTGTGAACCACATGGTTCACAGTCACAGAAAAGTCTATTACAAGTCACAAATATGCCTCCAGAAGAGATCCAAGAGTTTCCCTTCCAAGCTAGAGACAATTCCCAACAAAACAGAAGACACAATTCCAGCACCAAGACAAAGTGAGCCAGAGGTCGTCAGCAATCACATCTAATGGAAATGAGGATACAGAGAACCAGCTCTGCAGGCAGAGCCTGTGGCTGGCGCAGCTCCCAGGGCATCGGGGCCATTAACTCCAGCAGAACAACCTTACAGTCACTCAAGCCCCTGCTCACTGCAGGAGCCTTCCTAACGTTTGTGTTTACTACTCCAGGTCAGTGCCAATAACTTCACAGTCCTTATCTACTCACAAGTGCTACCCCGCTCTACCTTCAACCTGCCCCTCCATGTTCCCACACCACTAAGGACATGCCTCTCACTCCAAGCACCTCAAAACTTCATCCAAGAACATTTTAATCACACACACACAGAGGCTTTCTTCCCTTCCAAGATTTTCAGTGAACATAACACATTAGAAGAGGCTGAAAATGTTTTCTTTCCTAATCTTGAGGAAACGCTTTTCCACTAAGTCCTCCGTAACAGGGCTGCTGCACAGCACCATGGCTGGTAACAAAGGGTTTATAATGGAAATGGTGAGGTAACCTCAGATGCTGCACCAAGCTGCACAAAAACCCTGTCATGCTACTGGAAAGAAAATGCATTTAAAGCCTAAGAGGCTCTGTCATCACCATAAAATGCACACACTGCTGCTGCATGCTCTCAAACTTTATTAAATGGGCCTGGGCACAGCAGCAGTGAAGTGCAGCCTCCCCTGACTTTGTACAGCACATGGGCTCACTGCCACCACCGGCTGTGACCACCGCCACGCTAACAAGGAAGGGGAAGAGAAAAATCTGCACTCGATTAGTGATCACAAAAAGAATAAGGGAAAAAAACTGGTCTGAGCAGAAGTCAGTGCTGGAGGGTTACTCTCACTACCTGGCCATTATATGCTATTCTTTGCTCAGCATTAACACCTACCCATTTCTCCAACCCAGTGATTCTCATTCTCATCCTCATTCCTCTGTTGTTCCCAAACCAGCCCTTCCTCAGAGAGGTCTATCAGCTGCAATGAATGCTGGCCACTGTATTTAGAGTAAAATTTGGAAATTTTAAAATTAAGACAGTAAATCACCACTATCCTCTGCACATAAGAGACAAGTCCAGATGTGACAAAGATAAAATGATGCTCTTTTATTAAGTCGGTAAAAGAAAACTGAAGAGAAGTGAATGAGACTTAGCTTAGTGAACATCTGAAATTTAATAACACTACATTAATAACCCTGATGAGGACTGCTGTTACAGAGGTCTCCAGGAATTAAACACAGGATAAGTTTTATTAAAACTATACTTCCACCTAAAGTGCTATGGATTATTTAAGATTTATCTAAGTGAGAGCAAGGAGACCCCAGCTAATCAGGAAAATGCTGTAATAGCCTATGATTCAGAAGCCATCAATTTACTTTGTATTCAAAGACTATGTGCAAGATACCATAAAATGAAATAATAAAAAGCAGTAAAAGGACAGAGCTTATACAGCAAAAGACCCAAGCACTAGCAAAGAGGGGGAAGGGGGTGGAAGGAAGGATGTTTTAAAGACAAACTACCTGCATGTGCAGTTATGAAATTATAGCTCCCAACTTCCCTATCTCATTACTGTGAGAGCTGCAGTTGAAACAAAGCGATGGAGAATAACAGGGCCACGTTGCCTCTCTTGAAGATAAAACTCCACCATCATGGAAAGCTAATAAAGAAAATAAAAGCAACAGACAAGATTAAGAAAGCAGAGAATGAAAAGTAATAGTATTGATTTAAGGGGTTCATTTTTTATTCATGGGTATTCTTTCCTGTGGATATCATAGAAGCATTTTATGCCTAATAGGTGCCATCACTGTGCAAATGTTTTCTAAGCAAAAAAAACCTAAACAAAACAGAACCCACTCTTTACCAAGGCAATAAATGGCTTCAAAGCAGACAGCCAGATGCAGAATTCGAGAACCAAAATGAAGCATGGACAATGTGAAACAAAAGAAAAAACTTATTCTCAGCGAAAGCCCTTCTGCATTGAAACAATTTAATAGAAGGTGGGTGCTATAGACTATATGTTTTCATTTGGTAACCCTGGGTAAGTTCTCAGAGAAGGTGTGTGTATTACTGACCACCTCTCCGAGGGCTTCAGATGAAGAAAAGAAACCAAAACAAAAAAAGAAATCTTAAAAAATATGCACCTTGTGCCCTCAAAGGACCCTTGAAAACTTAATCCAAACCCATTCTGGGAGTGCCACTGAACAGCAGATGTTCTTCCCACTGGGTCTATAACAGTGACCCCAGTTCACTGTATTTGGTGAAACAGCTTTCTAACAGACTACAGGGGAAGGCAGAGAGAGTTCAGCTGGATAGGCAGCGCTAGACAGGATGAACACAGGTCTGTGGAAACTCTTAGAGAAATCACCAGGTGCTTATTGTACTGACACGGCACAATACTGAAAATCACACACTAAAACACTGACAGTTAAAAGATGATGCTTTCCTAAAAGAAAAATCAATATACAATAATCAACATGATTAAAAAAAAAAAACCAAAACAAAACAACAAAGCAAAACAACCCCCCCCCATTGAATATATAAGTCCTAATCTCGGAGCCTTACTGAGAGCCCAGTTGCTTCCTACTTCTCCCCCTTCCTATTCCCACTTCTAGTTTAAATTCTTACAATACTTATGTCCTGAATATTTAAACCCAATTCACAAACTTTAACTATAAAACCCTAATTCAGCTAAAAGATTAAATCCCACTGTTTAAACTACAAATTTTAATCCATAATTAATATGTAAAACCAGTTCTCTATTTATTTTGCATAAATTGTTCTCCTCCTCTCCCAGTTTCCATGAGACAGAATGTTGTTTCCCAGTACTTTACTTCATAATCTCATGAGCAGTCTCTTCTTCCCTCTCCCATCCATCAGGTTTTGTATTCAGACAGAAATGTCTTCAGATACTTCCTGGCAGTATCCTGGAAGCAGTCACATCCAGTTGGAATTGAACACGTTATTTATCTACTGTGATTTTGCTGATATCAAATATTCAGGTTAACAGTACAGACAGTGGCGGTAGGGAAATTGTAACAGCTTTGGAAGGATGTAACATACTGGGTACCCATTTCCTTCGTTTACTGAGCAAACATGCTGCCCTTGGGCAAACGAGTGTCAGATGGCTAATAGTCTCTGTGCCCAAGGGAGCCAGGAAGCAGACTGTTAATGAAGCCCAAAGGGTGCTGGAAAGAGGCACTGGGATAGGACTGGCAATCTTCTTTCAAAAACCAGAGCCTCACTGGTGCAGCTGACCTACATTCTGCAACTCAGGGTTGAAGGCCCAGTCAGAACATGCATAAATTAAATTATGGGTCCATTTCAGTGGGATCTCCAAGCATCCCGTGCTGCTGAGAACAAGCTGCCTCCTCTCATGTACTACTCCAGCACAAGCCACAGATGCTAAATGTGATCCCAAACCACTCTATTTTAACTTGCATAAGGCCCTTTACAGACCAGACTGTACCTTGCCAGAGCTTCATGTTAGCTTGCTATTTATTGACTCCAGTGGTGGTGAGAAATCCAAGGTTTTAAATGACCAGCATAACCCTCGCCTTTGAAATCTAATTCAAACCAGTTTTAAGACTTTCTTCTTATGAGTAATTCCCTTTAACCAGGCATCTATTAGATTTAAGAAAGAAATCATAGCAAGCTTCAATTTTCAAACTCGTTTTTACCCAATGTAATCTTTCCTTAAAAGACCACAAATTTTCTTCGTGATCTGCACATCTAAATATCTTCCTGCACAGCCAGGGGCAACGTCTGCGTATCGAAAGCTTGCAGTCTGTGGGTTTCACATCAAGAGCAAAGCACATGCAGGCTCAAAATAATCCCATGCCTCCATTTTTCACTTCAGCTAAAAAGGATTCAACAAGACACATCAGAGGAGAATGCACTGGTGTTGATTTGTATTCCAGAAATGAACAGATGCTAAAAAATGAAAACTATTTAAGCAGAAATCTTGATTGCTATTCTCTGCAGAAGGGTTGCTGTAACATGAGCCTTTTGTTTGCTGAAGAGGCAGATAAATTGCACCACTAATTTGTCCCATATAACACACACTTATTCAAATCTTTATAACACATGGAAAATGACTCAGTTCTAATGTTCTAAGTGAACACACTTTCAGCTGTTACTCCTATCAGCATTGCATTAAGAGAAGTAAGTGAAGGCAGAGTAGGTCCACAAAATCATCAAAGCAAAACTGATTTTATTTACTTAGATAAAAACCCTGAAGCAGGCTGGGCACAAAGTGGAACAGACATTTTGTTTATAGATCAAATTTATGAAAGCAATTATTATCTCAAGTTCACAATTTGATTATTATTGGTCCTGATTCCAGATTTCAGAACTACTGGAGTTATCTTTTTTTCTATCTTAATCACATTCCTGATTTTTCATCACTTTTTCTCAGCTTTGGAATAAGTGTTTATTGAACTCATTATTTACTGAATTCATTGAAAGAAATAACAAGAAAATATCTCCGAATTTGACAGAAAGAATGCTGAAAAATTTTGCTTGTTTCTCAAAAAAACTTGTTCTGACCTCTTAACCAACGAATTTCAACAGGTCACAAAGAGGTGACTAGATCAGGGGGAAGGAAAGTTAAGGTGCTTAGATCAGGGGGAAGGAAAGTGAAGTTAGACTTCATTATGGTTAGACTAGACATTTATATAAAACTTATTTACAAATAAGAGTTCTCACCATTACTTTTATGAATACCTAATCCAGATAAAATTAGTGTTTTGATCTGCACAAACCTAAAGACCTACCCCCATTTACATATACAACAAAATACTTAAAAATTGTCTTAAAGCAGACAAACCAAGGCATTCCATCCTAAACCAGGTCTTTGCCAACCCTGAATTTGCAGTTAGCATTTCAGTCTTATCGTCCCAACTGAGAATCTAAAATAAACTCCCCTGACCTCACCCTGGACAAGACTCACTCCTGTATCACAATGATGGAAAGACAAAGGCACAAACACAGTGGATGCTTCCATACCTCACGGAGCCACCAGTCAGACCTGCAGTGAAGACCACAGCAGTGTGGTTTTACCACTCACCAGAGCACGATCAGATTCACGTCAGCCTTAGGTCTGGCAGAAAGCCTTCAGGCTCTGGTTACCTGCACTATTCTTCCTTGGAGAAGCAGAAAACAACTCTTGGAGGCACAAGGCCCCAGGAGCTTAAGTTTTCCTCTTATTCTTGTGACAGCCCAGCTACCTGCACTCAGGCAGTGGATGTAGGTATAGGATGGCCCTTCTTTCCTGGCCTTTCTTTTATCCTCACCTTTACTGGCAACAACAGAAACCACCTGGCTCCCTGTATCAGATAGCAGAAGCCATCCTAATTACCCCGCAGCAGCTGCCACCCACTCTCCCACTCCCCTCACTTCTCCCATCTCCCTGCACCAGCCCAGTAGTTGCATCCAGGATGCAACGGGAATGCAGCTCCGGTTTGGGAGGTTTCAGTGCCAAGAGCAGTCCAGCACAGAGAAGTGGAACCACCTTGTAATCTCAGCCTGTGTTGGCTAAAAAATACCAGGCAAACATGGGATTGCGTGCTTTTGTGTACACATCAGGATAAAAGGAGGCAAAGATGGTCAAAAAGATATGGCTGCATAAGTGACTGCAGGAGCACAAACGCAGGTGTGCCAGGGGGATGTGCCAGAGGCTCGGGAAGCACAGCAGATGGACAGCCACGACAGGCATGTTACAGTGAGGGCAAAGATTAGAGCACTGTAACAGAGAAACATGAACTGGTTTAACTGGGTCCTTCTCCTTATAAAATAGTTATAAAAAGAAATGTGAGATTACAGGACCAGCTGAAACTGCCGTGCTAATAAAAGACAGGAA
Source organism: Platyrinchus mystaceus (assembly GCA_035041135.1). Classification (NCBI taxonomy): domain Eukaryota; kingdom Metazoa; phylum Chordata; class Aves; order Passeriformes; family Tyrannidae; genus Platyrinchus; species Platyrinchus mystaceus. Next base: position 6,420,251 of record JAWWLV010000045.1, read on the forward strand.
ACCATTGATCTCAATAAGAGTTATTTGCTTACAGAGAAATGAATCTGCAGGGCTAAAATATCTTATTAGTTATCATTAAACTTTTTTAAACTTGTACAGATCCTTGTGAAAGTCAAAGACAGCAACTGGAGAGAACCCACACCCAAATGATTCTACAGTGATAATGGGTTTGCTGAAATTCTGAAGGCAGAAGATACCAAAGTGTTTCCTGCATAAATACAAGGCTGACCATTTTAAAAAAATCTTTCCACAACCTGCCAAAACAACTTAGACAATATCACACCATCTCAAAAAAACCAAGGGTAACAAGAAGTTCAGAGAAAAAAACCAGAAGTAAACACAATTTAGTTTTTTCTTCACATGAATGACTGTGCAACTGAGGTCCCTTTAAACCTAAGCATCTCTAACAGATTAGCCAGTAGCACAGAAAGCCAAAAAGCAGAACTAGAATACAAAAGGAGAGATGGAATTTACTTTAACAAGGTCTACAATAGATCCTGGCGCATCTTTGCCTCGGGGTGGGGGGAACCACACACACACAAAAAAAAGACACCACAGAATTTTGTAAATATGGGTTGATGCTCACATACCACTCAGTCTAACATGCAAAAATTCACTCTGTCTCATGAGCTCAGATGCACACACATACACCCAAACCTACTACAAATTTATGCCAGCTTTTGCCAGAACCAGTCAGACGTTTTCCTTTATGTTCAGAGCTGCTGAAGTACTATTTCATCCGCACCCTATCATGTCCAAATTCTCCTGGCTTTTGAAACGATCCACGCTTCCTATTTAAAGCTTTGAGCTGGAATGGATGGTTAACTCATTTCACAAAGAGTTTGGTTATACATCTCCCTTAATGAAAAATTTAAATTGTTTGGCTAAGAAGCAGTGTCTTTTTACCCCAAGACGCTCCTCCAGCAGCAGTTCAGTAAATAATGCGAAACACAACCAGGGAAAGGAACCAAAGTGTTTTGTAACACAGAGAGGGTTTTGGTTTGTTTTCACGAAGTTCAAACAGAAGAAGTTTTATGACTTAAGTAAAAGGAGTGCAAAAGGGTTTGGAGAAGGAAGGTTTCCATTAAACAGATCAGGACTGGTTCAACAGTAATTTGAGCTCCCTATGAGCTCACTTTTTGCTGTGGCACAGTCAGGAGCAAAGCAAAAACTTCACAAAACACAGGAGGGAGCTGATGACAGATGAGAGGGCAAGAGGCAGTGCAGGGGCCAGCTCTGAAATAGTTACTTGTGCTATATTACAGCCTGCCATGACAGAGCCCTTCCCACACTTTTAAAGCTGCAAATGTAAAGAGCACTTTAAAGAAAATTTAACTTGAGTGGTGAACCAGGAACTGAAAAAAATGGGCTGGAAGAAAATGATGGATTTTCCTGTGCCTCAAGGAGCAGCCCTGGGAAGGTCCCAGCTCTCAACAGAGAATCCCACTTGTGGTCACCAGGTCTCTCCATCTGCAGGGAGTGGATTTCCCCCACCCTGTGCAGGCTGTCACCAGAGGCTGCTGTCAGCTGTGGCAACCCCCCTGCAGGGACACGGGGATGATGTAAGGCAGCTCAAGTGCCGCAAGCTCAACTGCTCTGAGGGTCTGGCTGAGACACCCCAGCTTAGGGAGTCGTGTTTCACCTGCATCTAAGTCAGCTCTGGTTCACAGCAGAATAATCATTTTGGTGGTGAAAAGCAACTATAAAAAATGCTTTCTTGCAACAATACTGCCAAGAAAAAAGCCGAGCCGGGAGACTCTCTGACAGCATCTGCAATTTATGGGAAATGGGCAATCAAGCAGCCCTCTTGGGCCAGGCTCAGTGGTAGGTAATGCTGCCTGGAGTTCATCTCTGGCCTCCAGCACCCACATTGCACAAGGGCAACCTGAACCCAGTCCCCCTGGTTCCAGCAGCAGGTGATGAAGGTGACCCTTTGGAAAGAGGGCACCACAATTCCACAGCATCAGCCCACAGGAGGGTGACTGGGTGAGAGTCACATCAAAGATGCAGCCAACAGGAGTCCCAGCTCACACCTGGTGCCAGGGCTGCACTTACAACAGTGCAGATGTTGTCCCTGCACTCTCCCTTCCTGTGGTACACACAGGATGGCACCCACGGACCACTGGGCTCTGGAAGGACACGATAACTCCTGGTTTGTCGGATGGGGATCTAACAAGGCACCACTTCAGCTCAGGCAGCACAGCAAGTCTCCCTTCTGACAGCTTAACATTTGACCTGCAGATCTGTGCGTAATCAGCTCAGTGTTAGAATCTGCAGTTAAACCTCATTCGCTGTCTGAGCCCAAAGATTAGAGACAAAAACCAGAAGATACAGGAACAAAAAGTAAAGCAAGGCAGGCAGAGTTGTTGTTTCCCTCCTCATTACTCATGACTGTAACTGCAGCCTAAGGACATTCACTTGGCAATTAGCACCGATACTGGTTCAATCACTTCTGGAGAGGTGGGCAGGCTGTTACTGTTCTCCAGCAGAAAAAGTTGAGAATTACCACAAACCTCACAGAGCAGGAAGGTTCATTCCTCCTGGTGCAGGAAAGATGAGTTGCCATCTGCACTGAAAGCCCAGCTGCCCAATTCCTGCTCAGACAGTTTAAATCCTGAGTTACTCCCTTTGCATGAAGATCTTACATCAACAGGAACCAGGTTAATGGTACAGGAGGAGACAAGGCACAGGATTTGCTGAACAGGATTTTTTCTCTCCCAAGAATTCTGCAGGTGGCATGCTGCATAGTGCAGTAAATCCAGACAACCTTGCAAGTGTTCAAGGCCAGACTGGACAGGGCTTTGAGCAACCTGGTCTACTAATGGAAGGTGTCCCTGCCCGTGGCAGGGGGTTGGAATGAGATGATCTTTAAAGTCCCTTCCACACAAACCTTTCTGTGATTCTACAAACCCTGGGCAGGCCTTACAAGAATGTCAGCAGGAATTCTGCTGTGGAACCCATAGTTTTTGCATGTACAAAGGTGATTTTAATATGGACTGGCTTGATAAAGGTGACTCTTTAGTACACCAATGCAAACATGCAAATGTAGGGAAATGCATAAGCTGAAGAACCAAGATTTCTTTGCATATTGAGACTTGCTAGGCAATTCTTCTTCAGCTTCACTGTGGGATGGAAATGGAAATGTAAGTATTTTTGATAACCAGTAATAATGACTAAGGAGAGTCTCTGATTTTTATATATTGCACGGGCAAGAGACCAGACAGAGCATTTAGTTAATTAAAAGTTTTATTGATAGTAGTAAGTGGTACCTTTCTGACATCCTCCTACCTTTTTCTGCCTGTACAATGTGATCCTTAGCCTTCCTTTATGTACAAAACAAAATGAAAAGAAAAAAATAACTATGTAACTTCCTGCAAGAGACAAATAAAAAGAGCTACTACAAAAATAAATAAATAACAACCAAATTTAACATTCCACACAGCCATATCCATAGAAAGACTAATTTGCAGATGAAATGGGAAAGAACCTTGCCTAGGCTACTAAGGAGAAATGCTGCATTAAAGAGATAAATTTCAAATAAAAAAACAAAGGCAGGAAGTAGGAGAAAATAATGAGATCCTTACAGTCTGCAAGTCGGCCAAATGTATCAACCCTTGTTATATTTGGTTTTCATGTGTTACTCACTAGGCATGTTCATGCACTGGGAAGAATACCAGATAAAACATGTGGTTATTGGCCCGCAGAGATAACAACGCTGGAACTCAAGCTCCGGTCTGCAGCAGCTTTCCTTAATAAGTATTCCCTATTTAAGCAAAGATTGATCCTACATGATGTGACAGGCCACTGATACAAATAAATTGCTTTATGATATAATTTGTGACTGTAAAAAAAAAAAAAAGCAGCCAACATATATTCACTGTGGGCTTACTGAGTTCCACAGTAGTGTGTCTTAAGTTTCCATTTCATGTAAAATCAACTTTTATCTCTCTGTGATACAACCCAGCAGTACGTTGTAATCAATTTTTAATCTTTCAACTCAAAGGCCTGAAGCCAGTTTACAACTACATAACAATCTGAAATAATAGGAGTTTCTGATCCATTCCAATTTTCAAGCTTTTGTGTTGCACATGTCATTGAACTACCAGAGTAGCTCATGCAGTTACAGAAAGCTTCTAGAAGGGAGCGATAAATTAACATTACCCTTTATTTTTGTAACCAAATGAGGGGACCGAAATATATCGGGCTTTTTCCCCACTTTCAGCTTTGCAAAATTTAATATGGTTCATTGGTCAGAAAGTCAGCAAGAACGAAAGCACATCTACTGTTCCCCATCTCGGCTACCCGCGAGTTGGCAGTTAAATAACGCTGAAGGAAATCGGTGTGGTTTCCGTGCACAGCAGCCTTTCTGAAAAGGTAGCAACCATGTTGTGAAGCGTTCACACAAGAAGTAGGACAACTCTGGGACACTATTCTGATGCCCACATCTTAGTGGAATCAGTATGGCTCTAGCAAAACCAGACTGCCACCACAGGGAGTTCCCTTAGTAAAAAGTCAAGCAGCAGAAACAGAGCAGAAAACACAGTCTCTCTCCAGAGAGCCTGTGCCATAACCAAGGAGCAAATATAGGGCCAGGTCAAGATTTTAAGAAGTTGGGAATTTAAACAACCTTCTCAGATTTCTTGTGTAATAATTTAAATGTGCACTTGCATCCCTCCTCATAACTTTTGGCTAGTTTCAGCTGAATTTTTAAAGGGTTTGAAGGTTTTAAAGGGTTTGAAGCCTTCATGAAGCTCTCCTAAAATGTAAACTGGTGGCTGAGCAATGAAAGACTTCAGCCAGGAGTTCAGGTTCTGACAGGCTTTGTTCCAGTGCTGCCAGACAACACTTACAAGTAACAGCCCTTTGGAAGAATGTTAAAAGCAACAAACAAGCAAACAAACTTTTGAATTTGAATCAACAGGAAATGAATAGTCAGAAAAATAAAATCAAGGTTTATGAAAGGCAAAACTGACCACATGTGAACTGTATGACAGAGGGATGTAGTTATGCAACATAGAGGAGTCAAATGCGTGATGATGGAGTGAAAGATTCATACAGGCTTATCTCATGCAGATCAGCTAGAAAGTTTACAGCTTCAGGCTGTAGCAGAAATACATATGGTACAAACAGATATACCAGCCTTTTTTTGTTGTTGTTGAAGTTATCTCACATTTCATTTTCTTTCCAGTCTAATATTATAGTCTGATCCACTTTCTGTCAAAATTTATCAAACATGAAGATGAAGAAACAATCAGCTCTAATGTACCTACCTACCTGCTTGCATTCCTTCTGAAAGTAGGTGTCCTGTAATACAGTTTTGGCTTCTGTTTAAAATACAAAGACCTCTTCTCTTAGGAAGAACACACCAATATGATGAAAGAATCTGAAACTTTAGTCATGTTCAAAAACCACTTTCAGTCATTCTACAAATTTCCTGCTGTTTGTTAATTACAGAATTGGCATCTACAACCTAAGGCATCTTTCACTTTAGGGGAAAAAAGACAAACTACTAACCTTTAACAAATTGTCCTATATGGGATAAAGTAACAAGGTGTAACTGCTGCAATGAGATTAAACCCAGTGTAATCCTCCAAACCCTAGATTAAATTATAAAATCTATGCAAAGGTAAAGAAAGCCCTTTAAAAAATGTTCTTCTACCCCTCTTCTAAAGACTTCAAAGCAATAACACTTAAATCTAGTCTAGACTTTCAATGTCCCGAACTTGAATGATTCAAGCTTTTCAGCTTCCATTCAACCACTCTTCATTCAACAGTTTGTTTACAGAAAGATATTTAAATTGTTATAAAGAGCACCACGGCTCACTGTAGGGCCTTTTGATTCTCTAGCATGCAATGTCACTTATTTACTTTAGGTTTTCCATTTTTCAAGTGCTGACTAGTTCACATTCAAATGAATCATAAACACCAGAGCAAATAAGACAGTTAAAAGGCAAAGGAACCCAATTCAAACAACATCCAGTTCAAAAGACATTTAGAAGCCCAGAATACTAAGAGAGGTTCTCTTTGCTTTTTAACTTGGCAAGCTTAGAAACGAAAAGTTATCATTATAAAAGTCTGAAGTTGCTTAAAGTTATACAGAAATGCCACTAAAAACTTCCTACCTCTCAATTTTCATCAGTGACACAAAGGCATTGACTGAAAATGCTAGATACTGCAATTAATTACATTCTTTCCAAACGAGTTTCCAGAAAGGGGCGGGGGGCAAATCCCAAATCTTGTTACAGGACTGCACTGCTCTCCCAAAATGCACAAAACTGAAGTGGGGCAGTAACTGTGTGAGTGCTACCACCCTAACAGAATGCAACTTAAAAGAGCAAATGAAAACTGTGCTTTGAGATCCATTGTCCTTTACATCAAAAAAGCAAAGGTGACAACCCTTGTGATCCAGAGAACTTACCAGAACCAAAAAACACATTTATGCTACGCTCAGTGTAAACTGCAATGTAAATTAATATTTGACCAAAACAGAGGGAAAACTGCCATTTAAGCTGCAGTTGGTGACATCCCATAAAATGATGCCAATCACTTGTCTTTGAGTCAGCTCCATTCCCACATTTCATACAAATGCTCTGAGTGACTCACACCAATAATCTATGTGGGAGATAAGTAAAGGAAATCTCTAACATGATTTTGCTGCAGCTTTTCAAGATGAAGTATAATTTGCCTGGTTCTCTTTATATGAAGTTAATTATTTGAAAATTTAATTTAAATTCCAATTTGTCTTTAGGAATTTTCTCAGAAGCAACAAGCTTAATGGGGATAATGCAGCACAGACAAAACTGGCAAGTAAGGTAATGATCTGGTCTAACCAGTTCCTGTTTTCAGTAAGAAGCAGCTTTTTAGGCTGCCTACTTGCCTAAAGGCAATTACAAGAAGATAATTTCTATATTAGGGTAGTGAGTTTATGCTTGAAATATAAAGTTTATATTATCTGTTCATTATGTTTCCATTTGCAGTGTTTCATCTGTTTATTTTTCTCTCGGTTCAAAGTCCCAAGTTCAAATTCTATCCTTGTATTAATTAGTTATAGCTGTAGGCAAGTCAATTCAGCCTTTGTTTCTCAATCTGTAAAAGAAGGACAATAATAAATATTTATGTACTTTAAACAGATATTGGAATGATTTGTTTACCCTGACACAGTTAGTTTTTCAAATACACCACTCTAAAATTCTATGCAAAAATTACCTACTTTAACCACATTAACCTGAACGATTGCAATTTTTGTCAATGGCTTGTTGAACTCTCATATCCTTTCCCTCCTTAGGGAGACCATTTCCTTCAGTACACTTCTAAAGCCTCCAATTTAGCAAGCCATGACACCCTGAGCTGAGTTCATGGCACCCTAACAAACAAAAAAACCCACAACACCAGTACATTGATTACAAAGACATTTAATCTTAAGATTTTTTAGCGTGCAGAATTTTTTTCCAGTCCCGTTCCTGGAGGAAAATATCCAGAGGAATACAAGCTCCTTATGTCATTGCTTTTACAGTGATAAGTTACCTGTGATATTCAATGTTTTGCTGACCAGTATGTGCAATCTGGTGCTTTCTAAATCGGATCCTTGTCTGACTTCCTCGCACTCTAAACATGTGCACTTAGAGAGTAAATTCACTACAACTGTGGCTGTTTTAGCAACCAATTAATCAGCTTCCTATTAGGAAGAGGAAATACCCTAAACCTAAGTGAGATTTTGGAGACAAAATAAAGATGAATATCAAGACTTTTGAAGCATCAAAGTTGAAGAGGAAATCAGCTGAGGTTTCTTCATCATTAGAGATAAAATAGGAATAAAAGAACTCAGCACTGGTTCAAACTTTAATACTTAATTCCGTGAGTGCTGATGTTACTTGCAATAAAGAGATTAAGATGCAATACTAAAATGGAAGGAAGGGTTTGAAATGATCCCTTAAAGCAGTTATTTAACAAAGCACTATTATATCAATACATGCTATGCCAAATTTGATGGGACTCTTCATTAATTCAATTTCAATGTTGAAAAAAATAAACTCTTTGAAAACACACACTCCTCTACTTTAAAGTTCATTCCAAACTTTTGCCTTTTAGTGCACAGAACAGGCATTACATGTGCAGCCCTCCCTCTGTATGCTACCAGATGCTGGCAGTCAAAAGAATGAAACATTAAAACAAAGCCTTCCATCAATTCAAAAATAAAAATCCACAGGAGAGTAAAACAGGTGACAGTATTGTGCTTCAGCAACCAGAGTTTCCTTTTCTTGCATAATTCTGAGACAAAGGAAAGGGAAAAAAAATGCTTCAAAGAACAACTTTGCTGAAAGCTGATATAAGGATGCTTCAGCAATTAAAAATTATGGACAGCAGACACCCAGACCTTAATTAGCATAACATTGTAAAGCTGGGCATCCTTCTGGGGCAAAGCTGTGTCTGTCACACACTGAGCCGACAGCAGCCTCAGCACCACAGAAGAGCCTCTCCCTGGCAGATGCTGCCTGCAGTCATCCCGTGCTACCAACTCTGTGACAGCTTTGAGGGAAGGAAGAACTACTCAGCCATAGGAAATCATGGCAGTAGATTAGGAAGAGACTAGACAGACACAGGAATTACAATTTGAGCAGGAAATTTAGCTACTTAGGTACCCATATGGCCCATAGCTACAGCATACAAGAAGTCCCCCAGGTTTTAAATACATTACTCTCTTTTTAAGTTCTTCACCTTGTTTCTTTAAAAAGCTGTCTCAGTATCCCTGACCTGACTGACCTTTGACTCTGCATTTCAAACTAGCCCCCAATTTTTAGAGTTGTCTGCTATAAGACTTCACAATTAAAGTGACACCAGTTGCAGAAATTTTCTAGAAAAAAAACCACTGGCCCAACTTTTATTAAGCCTCATTTTCTTTGAAAATAAGATTTACTATACAGGCCTGTGCTTCTCCCTGCAATATTTTTGGCTGAAGCTGGCAAATGGATTACATTTAGCTAAAGGAACACGTTGTCTTGGATCTGCTAATCCTATTAGTTACCTGGAAATAGGTAACAAGGTTGAGGAGATGCCTTTTTAGTGCTTCTACAGAGAAAAAGTAGCCCTAGCTATCTGGAAATTATATAGATCCCTATGGGACAGCTTACAGTGTCAAAACTTCTTCCTGCAGTGCAATAAACATGAGCAACGAAGCACCTTTATATAGATACATAAAGATACACTGGAAGTTTCAGTAAAAAGCTGTCTCTCCAGCAAAGCAGCTGCATTCAGTGCAAAACTGATCTCTGATGCAAGAAAATTTTTTCTATTTCAACTCTCAAAACTACTGAGCGGGTGTCACAAAAAAACCCCGACCCACACCAATATGCTTCACCTTTTTGTGCTTCAATATCCATTCACACACTCTTCCTTATTTAAACTGCAAATTCCTCTGGGCAGAGACTGTCTCTTTAGGACAGTGCTAGGCAGGAAGGGCCCTTAGGCAACTGGAAAACAAAACAATACTTGGCACACTTATTTTCTGACTTCATGTGCTAACTTGTCTCACACTCTCAAGCAAGGAAATTTATATTATTCTGCTTACACACTACATTAAAAAAATACATAATCAGTCATTGTACTTTGAAGGTTCAGCACCTTTGCATGACTATGAAAAGGATGTAGCATCTAACACAACCAGCTGATGCCTCCAACCTTTCCCTCTTTTTGTTCAGTTTCATGATTCACTAACTACAGAGAAAGCAAGAGAGGCCCCATGAACTCAGATTTGAACTTCCCCAAAAGAGGGTTTTGATACAGTGGCATCTGTAACATGTGCTTCAGCCTTTTAAATTAAATCCTTCACTTGAGACCGGCTGGCACAGACATTCACAAACTCCAGTCTTCATAACAAGCTTCGAGGCTGGCTTTCTAGTTTCTAAACTTCAGAAAAATACTTTATGAGACTTTTCGACAGGATGCAGCTTCACACAGAGAGAAAAATGCTTTCTGCTCTTCAGAGACATTCAATATCTTTAATTCTACAGCTAGCTTTTAAGGTATTTTCTGAAAAAGGAAGATTATGTTTGCTCATGTTTTGTGTAAGAAATTTATGACTTGTTCAGTGTTCTTGTACTTGAGAGAACAAACAGATCAATGAAGAGTACCAGGCACGCCAAGACTGTCTTTGGAGAGCCACCCTGCTCCCACAGTTGCCATCTGTGGTAACAAACAGCACACACAGGACAACCCCTTGCACAGCTGGGGTTTCCTTCCAGAATACAGCAGACTCTGCTCCTGAACACTTCTGATCTGTATCACTGCACTGCTCACTCTGACAAAGGACACAGGGGGATGGTGGGACAGGGGAAGGCAGGCCGTGCTCACCTTTCAAAGGTCACCTCTTTGCCTGGCAAAGCCCACTGCCCACACAGCCGAGACCTCAGGTACAACACCCAGCATTCCCGTTTGCTTCTGCACATTACAGAGAAATGGCCTCAAATATACTTGAGGCTTGGAAGAAAAAGGTTGGTTACTTTTAGAAGTACCAAAGCACCACCTTCCCAGCCAATGAAAATCCCAATACTACCATGACTCTTTCCCTATCCTTTCCTCCATTCTCACCCAAACCTGGGTATAGATTTCTGACAGACTTTTCAGCGAGCAGCAGTGCTGTGTCAGGTATTTTGAGAGTTAAACGTGTATTACAGCCTGCATTATATGTCATAGCTCATCCTCAAGGACAAGTAACCTCAAAATTCTAGGATTAAAAAAACACCCCAATCATAGTATCGTAAAAGAAATCATAACCCAATCAAACTCCACCTTACTCTCTCCAAAAATTGACACCACAAATCCCAGTGGCTTTACATGGAAGTTATCCTTCTTTCAGCAGCCAAGTCCCTAACTGCACCTCAGGGCGAGCCCAGGCACCCACTCTTCCTTCAAGTGCACCAAGGAGCTCCTCCACCACAGCAAGTCTGAAGGACATTGCAAAAATGCAGTACAACATTCAGCAAGTCACCTTTGTCCCCAGTGACATTTCAGAGGAAACTGAGGTAGCAGAGACATATTTCATTAGAACCAGCAGAGCAGTGCACACATTTGAAAGGCTGCTCAGCAAGTTGCCCTGCCAGAAAGAAGAAAATTTCCTTTGGCTCTAACTAAACTTTCAGCTCTTCAGAGGTACTAAACAGTATAGTTGTACCTCTGTGGTCCTCCTAACATGCAAAGCTACTCCAGACCATTCATTCTGATCCCTGTCCTTAAGTGCTCCACTCAGCTAGAGGTGCACTTCATCCAGCTGACAGCATAAACTCCAGCTTCCCTGAAATCTTTTCAGCTTGTTTAGAAGCATCCAGCACAGGCACTGGCCTAGATTAGGAGTGCAGTTATGCACACACGAATGGTCTTGACCCACTTCTCGTCACATCGTCCTGACTACTCAGAGCTGTGAACTCTATTTATTATTAGCACCAGAACAAAAGCCTGTGTATGTACATGAGGCCTGACAAATACCCACTCACTGTACAGGCAAGGAATGAAAAGAATTGTTCTATTATTTCCCATCATCATCATCCTCCTCTCGCCAACCCACTGAGTGCCATTGCTACTGAAATACCTTTGACTGGCAGTGTTTGCCTCCCCTTCAGAGCAGATGCCACAGGGCCTGGTGAGTGAGTTGGCACTGGTGAACTGCACGTCCTTCAAGATGGACAGAAGAACTCTTAATATTCAAGTAAGCAGAAACAGCTTAATGTGGGTTTCCCCCTGCAAAGCAACAAAGAGTTTCCCCTCCATAAAATATACTATACTGCAAAGCAGAGATTCAACCAAAGCCAAACATGAGCACAGTTTCTCCTTCAGAAACATTTGTGGGTTTCAGCTCTACAGCTCACAAGAAAGGTAAGCAATTCCCAGGTACAAGGTAAAAAAATAAGACTCATCCCATCACTAAAAGCAGCAACATCACTCTCCAGTGCATTAAAACATCCCTGATAGCAGCAGCACTTTTCATGCTTTGTCATCACAAGCTCTCTACAGGACTCTAATGCAGCTCACACTAAGGGGCATTAAATGTAAAAGGTTGAGATTGGCTAAAGGGCAGAAAAGAGGTTTTACAGTTCATCCTGAAGGCACAAATGCTGCCCGAAATTGCTGTGTAAATGTAAAAATAAATAAATTGAGCTTGTCTAAAACAAAGGGATTTGTTCCACTGTTCCTAAATGACTGTGCTATTCCTCTTTTTGACAAGGAGTGTGTATGTGCCCAAAAGGCAACCTTCTGCCTTCACATTGCCAGAAAAAATTTTGAGATGTAAGCAAATACAAGAGTTTTGCTTCTAGGACAAATAAAGCTTAATAAGGCAAAGGTTATTGCATTTGTGCTCCCTGATGACATCATGCAACTAGGATCCTCATCCCATCTAAGCAAGCTGATGACCTGCTCAGTAAACTCCATGCCAGACTAGACCTAGCTACCACAAAACCTGCTCTTTCAGCTGTAGACTCAGGCTTAGCCATTAGAGTTAATACTGATTTCAAGAGTTATTTTAATATAGGACACTGATTGGCAGACAAAGCACTTCACACAACTTCTCCAAAGTCTTTGTGACTTATTCTTTTACAGACACAACTTGGAAACGCTGTTCTCCCACCTGTGAGTTTCCTTCCCTTCAGTACACAAAACTTACAGCACTGGCCTAAACACAAGAAGTAGTCTGTCAGCTCAAAACATGTTTTGAAACCAAAGTTACAACTGTGACAGATTTCGCAGTGATAACCGTCAAGCACCGAGCACAACGCTGTAAGGAAAAGCGTTACTTCAAACTTTTCTCGGTCATAAAACACAGAGGTAGCAGGTACCCTCCAGTGCTTCAAATTGTATAGAAAGAGTAAGAAAAGACCACATCCTTCCTTTTCTTGCAGACACCAATGCCCCTGCTCATATAACCCCTGAAAGATTTCTCCCACAGCAGAACTGCCACACGTAGCTCCCCACTGTGACGCAACACCCACAGCCCTTCACACCAACACCCTGAAGCAGAAGAGCAGCCACGTGAGAACAGCAGCTCCGTGAGTGCCTGTGCACAGCACAAGGAACAGCAGCCACCCCTTTAGAAACCACTTTTAAAAAGAAGCACAAGTCTGGTCTCTCAGGGTGGGGATCTGCACTCTCATCACCTCACCCAGCTGGTGTGGTCACAGATAGGCAGTCCTGGTCTTGCCATGACCCTCTTGGCTCTGCAAAGCCTTCTCTGCCCTTCTGCTGGCACGTGCCACAACTCCACACAACTGTACAATGGGACAGATGAAGGACCTCCCCAAAGATCCAGCCAGAGACCCATCTGTAAAAACAGCACCCTCTATTTGAAGGCAGGTGTAGAAAGGAGAAGAAAAATGTCCCTTTTTTTTTCTCTCTCTCCTGTGTATGTCAAATGTCTTTGTTTATGCATTTATCATTACACAACCCTTCTGTTTTTCACAGTCTAAAAAAGACCTACATGCACAGGGGTGGGGGAAGAGCAGTCAACCACTGGTTGCATCACAGCCAGGTAACCCAACTGATTTTCATACCGTGCCTCTTCTCTTCTCCTACTCCTTCTTGCAGGGGGGAAGAACTTTCATTTCAACACTAGCCAGTGGCTCAGGAGACATGAGTTCAAGTTCTTGCACCACTACCCAGTTCCTGTGGGGTCACAGATGACCCATATACTTGCTTCTGCTTTTATTCCCCATCTGCAAAGGGAAGGTGTCTTCCCCACAGCGGGAAGATGGGGCACCTTTCCACTTCAGCATGGTTTTAGAAGATTAATATAAATGAAGCCTGCTCAGAGATAAGCTTGGCAAGAGCATGCAAGATGTTGGAAGGAGAAGTATCACCGAGAAATGTGGTTGTAGCCACGTAATTTACATTTCTCCCAAAGATATGATATGTTTTTCCTATCAAATTTGCAGCTTTATGTTCAGGTTAGCATGTGACCAATTCCCTTTCCACAGCTGAACCCTTCCACTGTGTTATGTCAAAACAAAACATCAAAACCCCAACTTACAAGCTTTTCAAGTAAACACAGAAGAGCTGCAGGCTCTTGGCAACATCATGTTAAGCTGCAAACCATACTTCCACTGATACTCAAAGACAGAGCAGGTCTGGCCAAACCAGAACACACTTTAGACTAATCACCGGATTGAAGAAGCACTAAGCACATTTTCTTCCCCTCCACATGAGACAGTGTATGAATTTTGCTCTTTGATTCTAAGTCAGAACAGCATCAGCTGTGAGTTGTGTCTGACATGCTCTTTTTGTGTCCTTATGAGATGCAAATAGATACAAAGTTGTTCAGCACAGAGACGTCAGATATAAAACTGCTCAGCACAAGCTGAGCATTGAAATTTGGTCTGTTAACAACTACCACAGACCCAGAACAGACTTAAGAGTTGGCCACATGTATTTAATACTGTTAACCACATACAAAGATAACATAGTTTTATTCAATAAAATCTTTTTTTTAAACTTTGATGGAGCCAAGGTTCTGTTAGAGCCAATTACTGGTTAAACAGTTCCACTCTTCTTCCCACAGCTAGTAAACATGAATATTTTCTTCCATCTTTCCCCATTTTTCCTTCTGTTCCACTTTTTAGGTGGTTTCTCTGTCCTTACTGATGTCATGAAGGAGTGTTCTCAAAACCAGTTGTTTCTCAGCGTCCTGAGTATGGGCTTTATGTAAAAACCGAGTGACTCCCCCACCCCCAGCCCGGTCTATTAGTCTCCCTCAAGCCAGGCTGTTCCACTGTGTGACTCTGACAAACAATCTGCCACTTCAGCAAATGCACCAACCAGAGCCACCACACAAATCAGCCTGCAAAGGAGAGCGTGTGCGAGAAGGATCTCCTAACTGCAGCTGCCACACAGCTCCTCACTTACCCAGTCGTGCAGGGGTGGTGCAGGGTTCAACACAGGCTGCCTCAAAACATCTAAATGCTAGACGGTGAATTGGAGTTCAGAGAAGCTTCTTAATTTTGAAGAGAGAAAAAGGATGCTAAGACTGAAAAAGAAGGAAGAGAGTAAATTAAGGGATATGAGATCTGAAGCAGAAAGGAGAAAGCAAGTGGGAAATTATTGTGAGGACCTGATGAGATGACTCTCCCGCCTCTAACTTTTGGGAAGCATCAGCATACCATTTTAACTAACAATACTCAAGTGCTGAAGACGATATAGCAACATTACTCTTGAGCATTACGGACACAGAAGTGACACTTCACCTGCCAAAATCATCCCTGGCAAAATTCCACCGACATCAGTGGAACTACACCAAGCATGAAATTGGCCCACAGTTGCGTTAAGACAATAAAGGCTTTCTTTCAGGAGATATGGGGCATTTGTGGTTCTTTATAATAAAGCTCAGCAAACAACTGTTTATTGTCCCTGAGCAAATATTGCTGACAACAAGCAAGCAGCCATCACATTTGTAGTAAACACTGTCTGTCCATATATTGCTAGGAAAACAGCCATCAGTAAAGCAACAGATTCTCAGTGTCCTGCTCATATCACAGGGAATCTAAAGACAGTTCAAATGCCTCTCAGATCGCCTACCAGATCCACAAGCAATCATTCTCATATTCAGCAATGTTCTTCCAGACTCCTACTTCTCTTGCTAAGTCCATGGAAGTTGAATATCCTGACTAGTGCTACAGGACTTAGCACACACATAGCAGTACCACAAGGCAGAGCAGCTCTGCTGCCAGTTATTCAACAATACTCCTACCACAAACTATACACAGCGACCACACTAGGCTCACAGAAGCATCTTTCCCTCCTTTTGTTGCATTTTTGTGTGACTGTGCGAATTCTCAACGAAACCCCAAAAGTTCACATGTTCCTGCCTCACTCTTGAGTTTGCCAGAAGCATGCCCTGGACTTATAGACTCTGCTCCAATGCCAGCCACGGCTGTACACCACACTCACACAGTATTGATTTATGCCAGAACTCATTAAGCTATGAAAAAAAATCCAATGGCCGAAGCAAACAAGTAGTTCGGTCTCACAGAGCTCCTGCGCTGCACCCTTTCCCCTCGTGCACCCCCAAAACACGTTCATCCATGCACTTATCCTGGACAGCTGTGCAGCCGTTCACCCCAATGCACAGGAAAACCTGGATATTTGGACTCTCCTGGTCCTTGAGGGAAACTTTGACAGATCCAGGTTGGAGCGGTGGGAGCACAGGAGACAGCAGCTCCTCGGGGCTTGCCCCGCTCCAAGCTTCTACTTGGTTTAAAGATTTGTAAGGAAACAATCCACTGCCCACACCAGAAGTTCAGCTGCTCTGAATACTCATTTCACAGGGCAGCACTTATAGGAAATAAAACATGTATAATTCTTATCAGCCTTACCTTTTCTTTCCATCCACCACCACACTCCCCCGGCCCCACCAGCCCGCACCCATTGACCCGGCCGGGCTCTGGGGGTGCTCCCAACGCTGCAAGAGTCACCAGAGAATCAAAGCTGCCCCACGGAGAAGCCGAAACACCCAGGGGCTCCAGGGCCCCGGAGAACCGGGGACACCCGCGGGGGGGCGGCGGGACCGGCAGCACCTCCGGTGCTCCGCACCCCCTCCTGGCTTGTTCCCCCTTCGTTCCATGCAGAGCCGCGATGAACTCCTCGTGTTTCCCTTCGCGACTGAAGGCGAAGAGACGTGGCTCTGCCGCGGGACCCCCACGGCCCTGGGGTGCCCCTCGGGACCCCCCCGCTCCCCGCTCTCCTCCCCGGCAGCCACCGTCTCTCAGCCCCCCCGGGCTGGGCTGTCCCGCTGCTCCGCGCCAGCGCCTTTGTGTGCGGAGCAGACACAGAACCTACCTCGGCGGGGCGGCTCTGCCCGCCCGGCAGCGCGGGGGTCGAGGGCAGGGGGAGCCGAGGAGGGAGGCTGGGAAGGAAGGACAGGAACGGCAGCCGCCCGCTCGGTGCCCGCCGGAGTGTCCGCCCGGCCCCGCCACACGCGCGGAGCCGGCCCGGCCGCGCCTGAGGGGAGCGGCGGGGCGGGCCGGGGGCGGGACCGGCGCTGAGTCACCGCCGCGGCCGCCCCGCCGCCTCCTTTGTTGTCAGGCGTGGAGAAATCCGCGGTGGCGGGGATGGCTGGGGGGAAACCCCGAGGGAAACGGGGGGAAAAACGGGGTGTGTGGGGCGGCGGTGAGCCCGTGAGGCGCCTCTCCCCGGGAGGGACAGCACGGTGGGGCACCGTGAGAGACCGGACCCACGGGCGGTCCACAAAGTCCTGCCGAGGCCGCCGGTCCGCGGAGCGGTCCCGTTCACCTGCAGGAGACACCCCTCTCTCCTCCTGGAAGAGAAGCATCTTCCCAGCTGTGCCTGCCTTTAACTTTGCCCGAGTGGTTCTTTCCCATTTCCCGTGTCCGTGTGGATATTCCCACCGGTCATTCTGTAGGAATCAAGGTCCCCATGCAACTGAGAGGCCAAGAGGTCACGGCCAGCCAGCCAAAATGTGCCTCAGTGTACCCAAAATCTAGTCTCCTAATGAGTTACTACACGATGGGAACATGAGAGAGAGCCTGGGACACAGCATAGCGTGCACAGACTTTGGGAGTGAACCCAAACAAAGAAAGACTTTTCGGATGAAATGCGTGTTTATACACTGGGGTACACGCTGGGATTAAATAGATTTCTTTTGTATATTTATCACTAGGATTATTTTGTGTTTCTTCAAAGCAGATGACTTGAATCACAGCATAACAACTGGAGTCATCTCAGGGATGGAAAGCTTCAGCCAGATCTCAAGAGCACAATAACTTGAGGAGCTGAGCATTCAGCATCACTGGGGCTGCACAGGCAGACCCTTCCCCTCCAAAACCCTCAGCCCCAAAAGTCCCAGCAAGAAGGTTGGTGGGTGCTCAGTAGATGGTGCTGTTTCCACCGACTTTATCCTAAATAACCCACTGCCCCCAAAATGTGTTGTCCATGTTCACAGTGTCAGCCCTGACAATGGGCAGCTTCATTCCTCAGTGCCTTTTCCTTTACAGGAGTGTTGTGAGATATAGTTGCTTTGTATGTGGTGCTCATGGATACTGTATGGAGAGAAACCTCATAAAAATTGATTTTTTTTTAATAAATGTGGTAAAATGATGTGCCTAGACGAATGAGGCAGTTTAAATATTGATTAGTTCCCTGTTCTGTGAACAGCCCTCAATCTGAGGTAGGGGAGGGGGAAATGGTGTGCGACCAGGCAACTGTAAACAGCAATGAAATAAAATAAGCTGCAAGGCCAGCAGAATGCTGGATTTCCCTATCTTTTGCATTCTTGACCTTACAGACCTCTCCATATCATTTCTGTATGCAAGCATTAACCGTGTCTATTCTAAAGACAAACTGTAGCCCTGATCAAGTTTTTATCTCTCTTACTTAGACGCTGCACAGGCAGTTGTCCCTGCTCTGAAACTTGACACTTTACATCAGTGTTTCCCAGCCCTTTCTCTGCTCAGACAGTTATTTTGCTGTGATATGTGCAATATTCCCTGCAGATCCTGCACATCCACACCTTTAAATGGAATGTAACACTTTGCTTAAGCAACATTAGAAAAAAATTCTGGATATCTTGCCACGGTTTGTCAAAAGAACACAAGTGTTTTACACAGTTGTAACTACTTTGTTCCAGACTTGCATTCAGTTCAGGTGTGTGGTACGTGGCATCATTGGCAGGTGCAGATTTAGCAAAGTCCCTCCCCACAGACTGTTATCTTGTCCTCCCTGAAATGACTGTAATGCTGTGAAACCCCTAAGCTACCACAGCTGTATCCAGACTTGAAAAGTATTGCTGGACATAACCAAGAAAGGAAAAGATTTAGGGGGGCAGAAAGTTGAAGGACTCACCAAGAACACACCTGAGGACCAGCGATGGCTGATATGAACCTGCTATCCTGGTGTCTTAATTCCTCACTCAGTGCCTCACACAAGACACTGGTCAAGTGATAGCTCTGAGTCAAACATCTCACAAGCAATTGGAGGGATATCTTGAGTCATCCCATTGCTTGGTTTTGGTCCAAGAGCTGCCTGGTAGCCCAAACCCCTGAGCCAGTCCAGCTCAGCTCCAGCCTGTGAGTGAGGAACAGGGTCATATGAAGAGTCAGTATTGTCTCTCATCTGTGAGCCACTCCAGTTTCTGGCTTTCTCATTCCTCCTTTAAGGCACATCATGTATGTCTCTTGCTTTTTGACCACATGAAAATTACAGTGTGTGGCTCATGTGATGAAGAAATTTGGCCACAACTGCATTTTACACATGACAAGCCTTCTCTTCCCCAACACTGTGGGTACTGAAACTCCAGAAAGTGCTCAAGAAGGCCTCAGGGATCCTTCTAGATGAAAAGCAATATATAAATATAAGACATTACCAGTTTATTTTAAATGAAAAACAGTGTATTGGAATTAAAAAAAAAATTAAAAAACTGGCTGCACTTTGGAACCTCTCTGAGACAGAGTGATGCACTGGAAATACTTAACATGATAAATCCCCTTTTTATTAACATTGTAGGCAAAAGTGCACAGTCATTCTATTGTATAAGTGTCACAGGACATATGTGGTGTGTAGTTTGGCATTTTGGTATCTCATGAATGAAGTATTATGTACTTTAATTGCCTGTTGCTGCTTGCATTTCTTTTTAGTCAAACTGCAGAAATAAAAGCAAAATCATCCTTTAATTATTTGAGTTGTCCTCTTTGTGAGGCAGGGAATTGCATTTTGCTCCATGCTTGCACCATACCCGGCCTTTGAGTGTTACCACATTATAACCTTAAATAATAGTAATAACAACTTTACTGTGGCAGAAACAAAGTGGAGTCAGCTGCTGTGGGATTCCCCTTGCTTAATATTAGCTGTCTGAAAGCAGACAACTCATCTGAGCAGGTCATGTGAGCTGGGGGAAGAGGTAGGTACCTCCAGAGGGAGATCCGTGCCTCCTTCCTCAGGTGTCTGGATTAGAACTGGATTAATTTCTTCCGGAAGTGCTTCTGCTGGTTAAATAAGGCAGTACCTGAGCAGCTTTAGCTAGATGCCTTCCTCAAAATTTCTTTAGCTTTGTATAATTCCTTTACCCAAAGTGGACAAATGCCTCCCAATTGCCTGTTCCCATTTGTAAACAAGAGTTGAGCTCTGCCTGTACACCAGGATTTTTATTCCAGATAATACGGTGAAGCACTCACATGAATCACAGGAGAATGTGGTTTTTCTTTATTCCCCTGTAGCCACTTTAAATGTTATTTTTTTCTAGATTTTTAATTTAATAGAAGTAAATCAACTGAAATGCAGGTTGTTATGAAGGTTTTTCCATACCATAATTCTGCAGAAACATCAGTTAAGTATCTGAAGAAACATCTGCTATGCACATAGATATATGAATATATATAGGAGCTGAACAATACGACTTTGGAGCTTGCAGAGTTTTCTTTAGACAAAGCCAGGGGCATAAAAGGGATTTCCTCCAAGTTTTCCTGTGTATTAGTAATGAAGACAAGGATGCCACCTTTGTTTCATCCCTTCTGAGCATTCAGTGAAAGGAAATGGTTCTGGATAGAATCACGAAGAGCAGTGGAAAAAAACAGACTACACTCCACGCTGGCACTCAGAAGTTTAATTATCCAGCATGCTGCATCTTTATGGAAGAAGGAGACAGATAAATCCCATATGTTAATAGTTGGCCCCCTGTGGCTGACCTTTGGCTCAAATATTCCATATTGTGATTAATGTCGCGCAGTTGGATCCAAAACATGCTCATTCCCCAGGCTGCAGGAAGAAAAAGGGGATTTAATTTACCTTCCAACAGCAGAGTTTCATTTGATCCCTCTTTCGGAGACTGATTTTACCCCTGCCTGTAGCCTGGCCTCTAAAGAGCTGTTCTGTGCTTCCTCTGCTAGGACTCTTAAAACCCAGCTTCTCATATTGCCTCCACTACTGGCTCACTCAGCAACCTGAACTAAGTCATTTTGCCTCAGGTTCTGTCCTCTTGCTCAAATAGAACAGAGAAAATAACCGTAACTTCCTTGCTGGCACAGTTTGAAATTTGCAGATAGAAGACACTAAGCAAGGTTCATCTTCAGACAAAATTGCATGTTGACCTCTAGAATCTAGAGGCCTCACAAGATTAGGTCAGAAAATCATATATATGCTTGGATTGTGGTTTTCTGGCCACCTTCTGCCCTAATCTTGCAGTTCTTATGTGCCATAGGTTGTGTTTGCCTTCTCGTGTCAGGATAGTAATTTTACGTCATGCTAATAACACAAACTGTACCCCTGGCCCTGGCACAGGTTAGCAGGCACCAAGATCTCTGAGCTTATGTGTCAGTTTGGTCCTGAAGGACACAGGATCCGTGGACAAGGTGCACATCCCGTATATCACAAATACACCGTGCCGAGAACTTCATGGCTCTTTTCTGAGGAAATCAGATCCTCAAACATACAGCTATAGGTGGGCTCAGAGTTGTAATGAAGAACATTTTAACAGAGTCAACAGCATGTCACTGGCATCTGCTGTAGGGTCAAAGCCTTGAGGTGCTGCGATTAATAATACCAGAATTCCTCCCCACGTGACTTCTCTAGGGTGAGGTCTGACACAGAAAGTCTCATCCATAGCTAATTAAAGCCATTGCTAAAATTGCCACAGCCCTCAAGTAAGTTTAGACAGAGCCCTCATTTCTGCCTGCCTCCTAGATTAGATGAAGCAGCAAAGCCTGAGGAAGGCTTGGAAACTGCTCCTGCTCCCTTGGAGATCATAAGGAATTTTGCTTGGACTGGGCCTATAAAGACATGCCCAGCTGTCTTCCCATGAATGACAGAGAAAAGTCAGTGAAACTACAGCTGTAATAGCTGGAGATAAAAAAAATGTGAGACAAAGCCTCTGAGGAGCTCTGTCCCTACTTCCAGCCAGGACACATACGGACTGTTGTGCAGGCTGGGCAAATTTTTCCATTTGCAACCTGGTTTATTTACCAAAGATGACAGGCTGTACTCAGGCTGGCCATACAGCTATTGGAGCAGACAATCTCATATAATTTCCCACCACAGCTGATAATTAAGTATGCTTTCCTCATGAGAGGAAAGAAGGACAGATTTCTCTGTGCTCTGAACCCTAAAGTGCATGCACATTGCAAGGAACAAGTGGTTTTATTTCTTTGCTTTGTGTAGGAATGATTGCACTCCAAAGACTTTCCATGGGCCACATATGTGTTTTCAGAGGACCACGTATATGAATTGAGAGTCCACAGCATCTTCCATCACAGGATCTCCAACTGCTGTTAAACCTAACGACTTGTTCTGGTTTGGGCTGGGATAAAGTTAATTTTCTTCCTACTAGCTGGTACTGTAAGATATCAACAACCATGCTGTTTGCAGCATGTCCATCACCAGAATGTATAAACATGTCTAAGTTAAAGATGACAAACTACAGATTTTCATTTTTTGAAAACTGCCTACCCTAGTTGGAGTTAATGGGAGACCTAGAGATCATCACACCAAAAAATAAATGGGAAGGGAAGGGAAGGGAAGGGAAGGGAAGGGAAGGGAAGGGAAGGGAAGGGAAGGGACGGGAAGGGAAGGGAAG
>JAWWLV010000045.1:6442905-6457916 GCA_035041135.1 Platyrinchus mystaceus
GAAGGGACGGGAAGGGAAGGGAAGGGAAGGGAAGGGAAGAGAAGGGAAGGGAAGGGAAGGGGAAAAGACCCTAACACCTGCTGTCCTTTGATATCTAAAAGGAGAAAGTTTAATTTCTAGCTGTTGAGCTTCCTATATTTCTGTGTGGGTTTTCCTATGCAGAAATCTATGAATATGGGTTATGCTGTGCCAAGCAGAGAGCCTTGAGCAAGCTCAGCATCTCAGACCTTCTGTGCAAGCTCTGCAGACTTGTTGGGTATATGCCCAAGTAGTTTTGAGTGTGTCTAAATCCCTTTGCATGGGCAGGTTAGACCAGCTTATCACACCAAAACAGTTGTGGTGTGCATCTAGAAAATGTTAATTTTAGCCAAGCTGGTCTGGTTTTCCATAATTTCCTAGAAAAACAGAAAAAGCCACAAGATGGCAGATAATTTAGTGAAGTATTAGGGTTGACAGAGACATCCAAGCCAACACACTGGGTCAGTAGCAGTTCTGGGATCAGGAGTCAAAGCTCCTGGTTCTCACTGTCCCAGTAACAGACAGGTTGCACACTGGAGTGTGTCTCCACCCCAGAACTGGTTCAGGTCTGTGATCTGCATGTGGCATCTCTGGTTGACTCAAAGCCATTTTAGGCAGTTACACCATGAAGTTCTGGCTGGATTATCTCTGGCCCTGCATGCTACTGTGACTTCTGGGGTCATTCTTCCTGGGGAAGTTGTTCTAAAATAAGTTCAAAGTCACTCTCATTCTTTCTCAGTGAGTCATTCATCATGGAAGTGCTTGTCTTGGTCCTCCAGACACATGGGGGAGAAGTGTGGGAAGAAACTGAGGAGACCAAGTCAATATGTTAGGATCCCAGGGGAAAGCAGAGCCATAGTCTGCACTTCAGCTGTGGCTGCAAAGCCCAGTGACAGTGTATTGTGTATGATCAAGAAAGAAAATATGGGAACACTGTACCAGAGCCTTCAGCAGTGGGTAGTGAAGGCACAGTGTGAGCACAATAGGTCCATTTCAGCTTAATCAGTTTACAGTCTCAGCTGAGTCTCTAGTCACCAATTCTACTAACAAAGAGTAATGACAGCAACACGAGCAATTAACAGAAATAGGTTTCAAATTTTTTTCCTGGTTTCACACTTGAAATAAATCATTATTCTGTCCTTAACTCTTCATTTTTATTGTCTACCCCCTGTGGTTTAGTAACCAGCTGGCATTCCTTACAAAGAAATCAGCAGGTTGATTGACACTGTGGCTACCCTGAAGTCCTCTGAGGCTTTCTTATTGACTGACCATATCTTAGATAAGGTTGCCAGTAAATTATAGTTCTGCTTAAGAGCATCTGCCTCAGGGCTGCTCTTCCCTCATTATAAATCCTGATCTAATCCTGCGTGTCTCTTCAATTATTGGAGAGTACAATTCAAGAAGTGGTTTCCCCAGTGAATGTGAAATAAGATAAACTATTCCTAAGTAGGGTAAACATGAATACTCAGAAGTGAAGCTAAGCATTTCCAGGCCAGTCTCCTTCTGATTTTCATGTGGTTTCCAAAGGAATAACATGTCACCACTCCTGTTAATGTTGACTGTTATTTCATCACAATTAGTTTTAAAAATCATTTTGAAAGTTCTACCTGTCAGTAGAACTTCTTGTAAGTGTTTCTGTCAGCAAGAACCCCATGTATGACAACTCAGGTGACAACCTTAGGAAAGGTCTTGGATAAGTCACTCACTTTAGAGTTCCCAGTCTGCCACAGAAAGTCTTGGGAGATGTTTCATCACCAAGATACAGGAAAGACATTTAATTTAGGAAACCAATGAATGTGAGAGAGCAAATGGAAAAAGAACTAGCTTATCTAAACATTTTTGCACATTAGGCAGATAAGTTATGTCCTGGATTGCTGGATGTGTTCAACACATCAGTGCTGATGGAGATGAGTTAGTCCATCTTACAGATCCTTGAACAAAAATACCTCATTTGTGGAAGCATCCTACCATGGTGAATAAAGGGTGAATAAAAGAGCCTGTCAGTGCTCCTGTTGGATCAGTACCTGCTCCAAGTTCCAGTAACTGAGACAACTGCCATCACTTTCTGTGGTCTTCCACACACATCTCAGCACCAATGTCCAGCTTTGCAGGTCCTGCCTGAGCTCTGGCCTTTCTGGAACCTGCCTTTCATGAGCACCCTTTTGCTGCAGAAAGCATTATGTTGTTGCATGTTGCCTTTATACAAATCTAATAACTGTGTTTGAGCACTAGTAGATAGGAGATTTTTGTTTACAGCTTTGTATTTTCTGTCAGCAAACCCATGACACATCTGGATAAATAGAAAGGAGCAGAAGGGGTTTTTTCATTCGGGGCAAATGTGCATCTAGCAGTGAAATTAATGGAATCTGTGAACCCACGCCAAGGTTATGTGGCAGTTTGACTCAATGTAATGTTAATGACTTATTCTAATTGTGCATTAAAGCCCCAGATTTTGTTTCTTTCCACAGCATTTCTCTCTGCCTAAGGGAAGTTTGTTGTTCACCAGGCTACAAATATAGGGTGACTTTTGACATCTCTGGTGGGAAATCAACAGCGTGTCTTGATGCTGTTGTCATCGATGTGAGCTGTTTGTTAGTTTATTAATTTTTTACCAAGGAAGGCAGGATATCTTGGGATGTCAGGTGGTAGAAAGAGGAGCATTGATCTGAGGGCATGGTGGGACTAGACACAGATCATCCTTCCTCAATCTCAACCTATGTTGCCAGTCCAGAGAGCCTGTCCTATGGACCGGACTCAGGACTCATAAGATCCCCATGGGAACCTCTTTTCTTGCACTTCCTCCTGATCTGTCATAAGTATAAAGACATCAAAAGACTGTAAGAGTGGCTGCAAGTATTCAAATTACAATTCTGTCTAGACCCATCTCTGGCTGTGAATAAAAGTTACTTCCCAAGGAACACTACAAGAAAAGAGCAAACATATATGATACCCTAATCACAGCCTCTAGACACCCACAGCTTCCTGAGCTGGCTGTAGATTTCTACTCATTTCTACAAATAGATGAAGAGTTATAGATATAACTGTTGATAGATCTTTTTTTCCCTTGAACCAGTCCAGACTCACCTTGAATTCATGTAAGATTTTGGCAGTATCTTTTGTTAAGAAATTGCAAAGCTCAGTGATGTCTTCTCATTCTAGAGAATACTATGCTACACTAGTTAAAAATATTTTTTGTAAATAATAAACACTATCACTGAGTACAATTTTTCATATAAGAAACGTCCATAGGCTTCTCTTGTGTTGGATCTCAGCAATATTATTTAACCCAGGCCCCCTCAAAATCAGCAAGAGATTTTTTTTTAATTTAGTTAGATCCACAATTCCCAGGAGACGGGAAAAATAGACCAAATTACAACTTAGTCAAAGTGAGGTTTGACCTCTCCTAAGTACCCAATATCCTTTATTACAGTCTGGCTTTGTAATCCTACTTTAGTTTCTAGCAGGATTCATCAAAACATTAATTTCACTTCAAAAAAACCTACAGAGTGTTTCTTAAGGAAAGATGAAAGGCTGAATGGTGAATGGAGCTGCTCCATTGCAAACAATTACTGAAACAAATAGGTCCAATAAAAAAGCTCTGCTCTCATTTACATGGCTACAGAACTCATCTAGCTAAATTGTGGGCCCTTTTATCAAAGGTTTTAATCTGGATGATCTCCTTGTAATTCCCTCAGATTTATACCATTTGTATCCTGGTTTTGATCAGCTGTTTCTTCGGTGCTACTCACCAAGGCAGAGGCACCCTGTAAACACAGTACACTTCAGTGGACTCCCTTATTTATGTACTTACAGATAATTTCAATATTTCCCCAAACAAGACGTGCCACCGTGACCCACAGAGTCAATACATATTGCATTTGCATTCTTTTATAATGCAAGGCAGTTGTAGAATTACGTACAAATAGACCTCCAGGGGCCTGACCTCCCAGCTGTATTAAATAAACCCCCTTAGCACAAAAGAGGAAGAAAAGGAAACAAAGAGCTTCCTGCTGGCTTTTCCTGGAAGCATAGAAGTGAAATAATTCACTTCAGCGTCCTGTGGAAAGAAAGGGTGGTTAGAAAACATCAGAAATGAACCTTTACAAAAATACAGCCCTAGAAGGGAGAGAGTAAACATCTTGCCTGTGGAGAGGAGTGGAGTTTTTTCAGGGCATTCACTCACCATCACAGCCCTGAAGAAAGCATTTAGTCTTTACTCAATGTCCTTGTGCTGTGGAAATCATAAGGGGAAAGCGTACCACTGGGATGGACATAGTTCCAGGGTGGGTTTTGGCAGTAGTTTATATAAACTCCTCTGAGATGTTTTATACTGAGCTGCAGATTTGTGTCTTTATTGGTACACATACAAATAGTCAATCTGACTCTAATCTGATAAAAGGAGCTGTTTAGACATAATTTCTGGTTTTCTTGCAAAATATTTAAATGAAAGTTTCAAAACAATTTTGTATCAATTTACAATCAAACATTTTTTTCAGGATTTGTTTATATATTAACCAAAACCCACATGCCTTCCTAAAACTTTTAACAAATATTTCCGTTTAGTCAAAAAACCTGTTTCTGGAAAAGTCTTCTTCAGGAAATACCAATCTTCTAAAAAAACTGATGTTAGACTTTTGGTGATTCTGGGTAGACCCTGTAATGTGAGTGATTCTCAGTTTGTTCTGCCTTGTGGGCATCTTATGCATCTATGCATTAAACCTGGACAAATGGCATTTCCATTGCCTTTAAAACCAAGTCCTCCCCTCTGTGTATCTCACTGTCTGTGTTCCCTGGATTTAATGGCAGTGGAGGGATATCTCATTCATGTCCTGTGATGAGTGGTGTTTTTCCATATGTCTGTTCCCAGAAAGACAGAATGGAAAATCAATGTTTTTTTTCCTAATTTATGTATGTGTTAACAGGATGGATCTGGAGAGGGAAGCTCAGTAGTGCTTACTCATGACCCTTTGGTTTTGTCCACCAGTGTCACTGTCCTGGTCTCACAGCATCCAGAGAGGAGACACACATTTTGTCAGCAATTAAATTAATGGAAAAAGGCTGGCAAAGGTTTGCCCTGTGGCTCATTTCATTTCAGAGACCATTGAAATCTAGGGATCAGAAGGAGAAGCTGAAGCTTAGCATGTGTCACCAGCCCTCTTAGGACCTGCCATGTCTTGCATACAAATGTGATTTGACCAATCCAAACACTGAATCTGAAGCCCTGTTTGCATATGACAGCATATGCCAGATTTTTGTTTGCAAAATCCAAAGTGGGAATGACTGGGACATAATCAAAAGCCCCTGACTGGGAAGTGTTAGATAAATGGTTCTGGTTCTGGTTTCAATTCATCTCCTTTGTTAATCTTATTATTCAGTGACTGCTTAGAGCCATCTCATGCTCATTTAAACTAAATACATAACCCAATTAAAACAATCCTGAGCTATTTAGATCTACAGAATTAGACTAAATTTCAGTGCTTCTGACAGTTTAGATCATTCAGAGCTCTAAAGCATGAATATTTATATTGTTAGTTTATCTTCTCTCATCTCAACCACCATTACTAAATTGTACATATGGGTCAGGAGATTCTCATATTTCATATATGACACAACAGTTCCAGCCAATTTCCTTAATAAACCAGCACCTAAATGACTGGATACTGTAATCCCCTAGGATGGCTCTGTGTCTGACTACAGGATACAGAACTTGGGTCTGCAAATCCACTTGGGTGCCTGGGATCATTGGGAATGTGCTGAAGTGATGGCAAGAAAGGACAGAGGAAAAAGGTGGGGCTGGAAGAATTTGGTTCATCAACACAGCTTTCCTAGCAGAGCTGGAGCCTTACCAAGGCCTGATGGCTTTTTTTCTGCTGTAGGAAATAATCTGCTAACTAGAGAGTTCACAGTGGAAGGAAACAAGGAGAAGGGGGTAGTTAGACTGAAACAATGAAATGCTTTTCTCATCAGCTGTGCTTAAACCCAGCTGCAAGTTGATCTGTTTTGCTAGGAACAGGCAAGCAAGGTATTTCCAGGGGATTCTCACAAGGCTGTGATTAAAAACAAGGAATATGCAAGAAATTAAAGTAAGAATTTAACTAAAACAAGGACAAGAAACTCAAGGCAAAAGGGGACCTTAGCAAATAACCCCAAGCATAATTTGTTCCCTGGATTTTGTACCATTTATGTTCACAAACTGTTCATGAGCAGATTGCAAAATTAAAACAAGCAAACAAATGAGGAACCATTTATTGATTATGGAATAATTAATATACAATATGTTATGAGTAAGAGATAAATCTTGGTCTCCTAACTGTATGAGCCAGGATTGTGTGAGTCATACTTTGAACAGTGTCACTTTGTCACACGAGTCAGATGGCTCTGCAAGGACTCAAAACCAGCACAATTCATCCCAGCAGTGAACAGAAAGCTTTGATGTATCAGCAGGGACCTCGTGGAGCTGGACAAGGTAAAGGGGAAGACAACTGAAGTCAAGGGGATGGAGCAGCTGCCTCACAAGGCGAGGTGAGAAACACAGAGATTCTTCAGTTTGGAGAAAAAGCAGCTGAGAAGGGATAAGACTGAGATTTGCCAGTTCACAGAGGTGGTGGGTAGGTTCAAAGAACAAAGTTAGACACACGTCCCTCAATATTGTAACAAGTATAGCAACCCAAGAGCACCAGCTGCTTCTTGAGGAGACCCATGAGCTGATGCATCGCTGCCAAGGGTGCTCTGCCTGGAGATGTGACAGCACCAGGGAAGCAAGTTCTCCCAGATAAAGCAGTGGTTATGGCCAAAGGGTGGTGGAGAAAGACTTGCAGCTGGACCCCTGATCTGAGCATTCAGGCCTTTCTTATGTCCTTAACTCATTTGATGTGTGATGCCCTTCACACAAGATAACTAAGCTGCAAAAAAAAAAGAGTCCCAGTTGTACAAATTTTCAAAGGTGTGAAAGAATGTGTGTGAATATGTTTGTTCAGCCTGAATAAGAGAAGGCTTTGGGGTGACCTAATTGCAGTCTTCCAGTACCTGAAGGGAGTTAGGAACAATGGAGAAAGTCTATTTATGGGCAGAGAAATTGTGGATGCCCCATCCTGGGAAGTGTTCAAGGCCGAGTTGGATAGAGCTTTGAGCAACCCAGTCTAGTGGAAGGTGTGCCTGCCCATGGAGGAGATTGGAACAAGATGATCTTTAAGGGTCCCTTCCAACCCAGGCCATTCTATCATTCTGTGACTATGGCACCAAATTGATTTTGGTTTGAACAGTTTTTGTCAGATTCCACCTCCCTGCTCATGTGCTTGGACTAGTGCATGGATTCTTTTCCAGTCACACAGGAGCTGGGCTTCCCAGCATCCCACATGCTATGAGTTAGAAGTGGTGGAATGAGTAGGATCCTACTACTTTTTTCAGTAGAATGAAAGAAACTCAAAAAGGCAGCAAATCTAAATTTAATTGCATGAAGGTTCAGCCATGGGACATTCCTGTGCCCAGCTCTTTGGGCAGTGGCAGACATCACGGGTGAAGAGTTCATTGATTATCACTCAGCCCTCTGCTCTGTGTTTTACCTTCTCAGTTTGCTTTCCTGCTTTCCTGGTACAGCTTGAAGGTGCTTCTCTTTCTCATCCATGCCTTCTCCTTTTGCTCCCTGGTGCCCTCTCACAATCTGAATGTGCATTTGAACCTGACTGACACAGGTCCCTGCTTTGTGACAGAGCCTTGACTTTTTTCTTCCTTTTTAAAATATTTTCTTTTGTATCTGCACTGTGGGTGTGATTTTCTGTCATCAGGTATAGGAGAGGATATTTTGTGCCTCTTGCAGGGCTTAGCAAAACTGCAGGCACTGGTTCCTTTGTGCCCAGTTCTGGAAAACAGAACATACCTGCAATTATGCATCCATGGATGCAAATTATAAGGATAATGCTTAGACAAGACTAGGAATTTTCCACTGAGGTGGATTTTTGCTAGGAAACAAAGAAAACAAAGCTGAACCACCTGAGCTGAGGGGGTGTGGGGGAATTTTCACAACAGTTTCAACAACAATGACATTTCTGGGAAACCCCTCATGCAACATGACAGTCAGCTTGTACCACCTCAGAATAGCAAGAATTCAAAATTTAGAGCATTTTCATAAGATGAGGGAGCCACTGTCAAATCCTGCTGTGCCTAATTGACTCTGAGGTCTCACATCTCAGGGCATGCCCTGCCTGTGATGTTGCCAATGACTCCTCAATGTCTCCGTTTGAAGTTGTCTCATCTAAAATATTGAGTCAGCTTTAGGAAGTCTGACTGAGTGCCTCAGCACTCATGGGACTTATTAGGACTGAGGTTTGCAGCTGGGTTTTCATTTAGACAGGGCAAAATCAGTTCTCCCTTTAGATTGAAAATGGTGTAAAACTTTTCAAGCCCTAAACACATTATGCATCACCCTATGCACTCCCATCTTCTTGAGGCAGAGCCAGAAAAAGCTTTGCTGGTGTTGTTTTCTTAAAATGTCTGTTGATAACTATAAATAATTTTGAAATTCGGGCAAGGGTTAGTCCAGTTAGTAAGAGGGTGCACACATGCATTTTTCTCCATGAGAGAAAACAGTCCCCGTATTTTACAACCCATTTCCCTCTTCTTAAAGACTGAAATCACATGAGAAGAAACCAGCTGGTCTAGCCCCCAGCAGATAGCCCTGGCCAGCTGTAGGGGAAGGAAACGTGGTAGTGAAACCGTATGAAGAGGTGTCTGCGGCTGTACATCGGGCTTCTGCTTCCCTTTCCGGGCTGCAATACAGCTGAGGCTGGAGACGAGGCCAATACTGGGAGTGAGATGTGTCTCTCACAAAGTTGCTGATGTAGTTCCTTTGTCATAGATGTCCTCTCTTAGTTTCAAAAGTCCTAGTCCACATCCAGGACCAGGTGCCAGAGTTCTTTCCACCACTGATGCTGCAGACTAGTCCTGACCTATTTGTAAATATGATGGTGAAAAGCTTTGTTGAAAGGCATGAGGAATTTGGAAGGACCTTTTATTCTTTCTTCTTTTTTTTTTTTTTTTTTTTTTTTTTTTTTTGTGGTAAGGGCCTCTTGCTTCTAGAGAACTGATCTGAACAAGAAACATTTTGACTTGGCCACTGCTCAGTCCTCTGAGCTTCATTGCTCACTGACAGATGACATTTCTCAGCCTTCTCAAAAAAGAACAGCACTAAATTGAAGTTCTGCCTCAACCTGCTTCATTAGAACATAATGAGGCAAAATTACAGGGTTTGCTGGCACCGCTTAGCAATTCAGCACCGTGATGAACCTCAAAGCCAGCAAAGCAGAGAGCTACCAGCCCGTCCTGCAGCACCTGGCACGGACTTGGGCTCAGTGCAGAACATCCACTCAGGCTTTTCTAAGGAGTCTGCCATCATGATAGCATCTGGCATACTAAAAGAATCCTAAATGGCCCCAAAGGGACCAGGGGCAAACAGAGCAGATGTGGCAGCTGAAAGACACTAGAGCAGAGCTGCTCCGGCATTGCCGTTCCTAAGGGCTGCAAGGGGCATTAATGGGCCCCATGTGCTGCAGGAATGCAAAGCTCTGCGTGGGACGGGAGATTTATGCTCTTGACATTGGGGGGACTTCCTGGCTAAGAGCTAATTGCTTTGGACTGTGTCTCTGCTCTGAATTACCATCACTTTATTGAACAGTTAAACCTAAGGAAGCAGCAAAGCTAAAAACGGACGCTCGTCCTGTGTAAGATGCTACTGGTTTAACCTCACATTTCTGAGGATGTGGAGCATGCAGTGTTTTTTTTAATGAAGTTTGTGTTTAGTTGTCATCTAACTGTCATTAAAAGATGAGACTGGTCTCATTATGGTTGTTCTCTAGTTTATGTCTTCAACAAGGGCCAACAGTGAAGGTGTGTGGAAGAACGTAGGAACAGAGCAAAGCTATCGTGCTTTCCCAGTCCTAAACAAGGTATGGCATGTTCTGAGCCACAGATGGTGTCTTTGTATTTTAGTAACTTTCAGTCATTTCAGTGATTTCTATGAATTTGTCCATTAGTGAACTCATGTAAATTGCTGGTAGTCAAAACATCCCATAACTCAATCAAACATGGAGTGATTAACTGTCTACTTTCCTTTGATTTGTACTTGCTGTTTGGCAATACTACTCTTCTTACATGGTTTTTAGGTTGTTGTGTGGGTTGGGACATAGTTTAATTGACAGAATTATTTACTTGAGACTGACAGAATAATACACTTGAAACCAGACTCAGAGATCCAACTGTCCCATTTTTTGTTCACCTTGGACTGCTGACCATCACACCTGAAGCTGAGCTCCCCATGGTGAAAGAATCAATGTGCTTGAAGGGTCTGCTTGAGTTGAAATCACTTGAAGACATGGACATTCAGTCACAAGTTCAATGGCCCAAGAACTTTGTTTTTATCTGTGTAACCCATTGAGGCACTTAACAAAGGTTTGGATGAGAGGAAATGTGAAAGCTGATAGAGGGACATACTGCAAAAGGAGAGGAAAACTGTGAGAGGGAAAATGAAAAAAAACTGGAGAAGACACATGCACAGAGGCGCAGTAATGGAGGGGGATGTCAGTGGGATGGAGGGAAGAAAAAGAAACATAATCTTCAGTGATTTAGTTTGGTCCGTGCTTAGTTTGCAATAGTTTGTTTTGTGTGCAAAGAATTAAGAAAATCACAGACCATAAGAATGAGAAAACCTGAGGAAAACAAGGTCCCTTCTGAAGGGACTCTCCCTCTGGCCACCACATGGTTAACAGAACCTTTAGTCCCCAGCCCCTTATAAACACATAATTGTCAGGCTCTAATGTGAACCTTGAATACTTGTAATTCATTCCTCTGGTTCCTGAACGTTCAAACAAGACAGAAATTTAGTCGGGTAACTTATTTAGGAAAGCCTTCTCCTCTTTCCTGTGCTGCTCACATTGCAGTATATTGCTGGCATTGTTTAATGTGTTACTGGCAAATAGTATTGCTTTGTGCATTATAAATAGAAATCAGGCAGAAAATGGAATTAAATGTGGACTGAAAGGCACAAATTCCTGAGCAGAACAGTCTGTGTGTCTGACAGGAAATAGACAAACTTTGTTAAGTTTGCTCAGGACCAGCCTAATTTGATCTCGTATTTTTATTTTTTTTTTTAAATGTGGTTTTATATGTCCACAAAACGTAACAGCTTCTTGAAACCGAAAACAGAGACACCAAAATAAGATCTCTCCAGGGCATTCCAAAGTATTTAAACCTGAGCTTTTCCAGTGTTCATGTGCAACAGATAACAGCAAACAGCAGGTTAAAAATGTACGATGTTAGGGTTACACAGGCAGAAAGTAACAGCAGACATTTGTGAAGGACACATTAGCAACAAATCCCTGACCTGCATGGTGGGATCAATTGTACCCTGTTAAAATTTGCCAATGACACCAAACTGAGCAGGGAAGTAGACACTTTGGAAGGCAGAACAACCCTGCAGGAAGACCTGGATAGGCTGGAAGGGTGTGCTAACACAAACCTTTTGAAGTTCAAGAAGGACAAGTGTAAGGTCTTGAACCTGGGAAAACACAATCCAGGAGTGCAGCACAGGCTGGGACCTATTCAACTGGGGAACAACTCTGTGGAAAGAGACCTGGGGGTCCTGGTAGACAACAAGCTCAGTAAGAGTGAACAGTTGCTGCTGTGACAAAGAAAGCCTGCAGGATGCTGAGCTACACCAAAAAGAGCATCACCAGCAGAGAGAAAAGAGTCATCATCCCACTCTACCCATCACTTGTCAGGCCACACCTGGAATTCTGTGTTCTGTTTTGGTCTCCACTGTGAAAAAGAGGTGTGGGCAGGCTAGAGAGGGTCCAGAGAAGGGGCACAGAGATGATCCATGGACTAGGAAGTCTGTCATATGAGGAAAGACTGAGAGACCTGTGTTTGTTCAAACTTGAGAAAAGAAGGCTTAGAGGAGACCTTATCACTATGTTCCAGTGTTTAAAGGGTGTCTACAAAGCAGATGGAGACTTCCTTCTTACAAGCTTTCACATAGAAAGGCGAGGGGTAATGGGTACAAGTTATTCCTGGGGAGATTCTGATTGAACACAAGAAGAAAACTTTTCACAAGTTTTGCAAGTTTCACAACTTTTCACAAGAGAACAATGAACCATAGAAATCATCTCCCCAGTCAAGTGGGGATTCTTTAACACTGGACACTTTAAAGATTCAACTGGACAGGGTCCTGGGCCATCTAGACTATGCTTTTGCAAAGAGGGGAGAGTTGAGATGATCCTTAAGGTCCTTTCCAACTGGTTGTTCTGTGATTCTATGATATTCCAATTGCTTAAACTATATAAAACATCAACTGTGCTGTAATCCAAGATTCTGTGCGTGCTCTGCTGGTGGGGAATTGTACCCATCTTTCCATCAGGATTTTCCATCAGGCTCTATACAACTCAGGGATCTATCACATAAAATAAGAAGCAGATGTAAAAATCCTCACCGAACTTCTCAGAGTCTTCAGGCTTATTTTTGTATATCTTGATTAATTTTATTGATTTTCTTCTTAGTGTTGCTTCCAGTTGTAACTTTCACAAGAACATTGTGAGCAAAGAATGTCAAGTTTCCAATAGCATCTGTCATTTTCTGCTGGGGTAGCAAGGCCTTTTGGAAGATTAAGATTAATCCTTCCTGCTTCCTGGCTCCTAAAGATAGCATCCAAGCTCTCCCCTGAACTGCACTGCGAGTTCATTCCACTAAAGCTAAAAGCTCTCCTTATCAAAGATCTGTTTGTACCCCTCCCTCCCTTCTTCCTCAGCTTGCTTCCTCTTTGGCATTTTAGAAAAAGATTTAGCCACCCTGAAGTTTCCACATCAATGCTCAACACTGCTGAGTTGCAAGAATCCAGTCTGGTAATGGCTAACTGGAGATTTCCTCTGCAGGAATCTTTTGGCTTTTTCTAAACCCTCAAAATCAAAAAATGTTGGGTTAGAATCAGATAATTTTCAGTTTTGTATTGAAAACCTTGAAACAGTTTAATTTTTTTCCATGAGATTTATATCAGAAGTTTCTTATAAAATGTATTTAGTTTGAAAACACATTTTGGAGAAGCCCAGCTTTTCTCTCCAGTTCTGCTGGAAAAGCAGGAGGAACCAATGTCAGCTTCGCTTTGCTGCAAAAAGCTTTTTCAAACTCTGCTGGGGAGGAAGGGCTGTGTGTATCCCCAGAGCACAAGGAGAGGTACGTAGAGACCTGAGCTCTTCTTTAACTAGGCTGGACATGGACCTGTCCTGATCTGAAAGTCAGGTGGGTGAACATTCCCAAACTCCTCGTCTTTGCAAGTCAAGTGCTCCCATTTTCCCACTTCGTGTAGCAAAGGAAGAGGCATCGAGTGGTGACATCCAGCACGGGTGCAGCACTGAGGCACCGAAATCACAAAAAAGGATTGAATCATGCTGAGGGCTGTGCTGAAGTCAAAGAGTGTCCTGTGCAGACCCAGACACCTGGGGTGCTTATTCCATGATCATGGCCCAGATTGGTGTATGTTATCCTACACTATGGCAAAGCTCCCATTGGTCTTCTTTATGTAGGATGAGGATGTGACTGAGCTGGGACTGAGGGAACACTTAAGGCACAAGAGACCTTTATAAGTATTTTAGGTACAACCCCTTGCTTTAAAATTGTAACAATGATCTACACTGATAATTTATGCTGCAGATTGATAGTAGAAGTATTGCGCAGTCAGTGTGATATTGCAAATGGGAGTTTAATCATTGCTGATTACTTTAGAAATGTTGTCTTGTAAAAGAGACATAGAAATAAGTGGTAATCAAGGGCAAAGGGATTGCTGCTGTTGATTTAAAAGCTTGCTGAGGCAGATTCAAAATCCCTAAGCCAGAGCATTTGTTTTAGCGAACAAAAATGCAGAGAACAGACTGGTGGAGTCCTTGCTCGAACAACTGGCAGACAAATAGCAATAAATCATGAAAAAAAATATTTCCTAAACTTTTCCTTTTAATAAATTAGGTGTTGTTTGTAAAACAGCTTGGCAGAACATGCTAATACAGAACTGCTAGCTATGTAACAAGCCAAATCCATCTCTGCATTTCAGCCCAGTTGCACCAGGGATGAATTTGGCTCTGTCTCTCTACAAACATGAATCAAGCTGTTTGCATTTTGTCATTACAGTATCCTTAACCCAAGAGGATACATTTCCTTGGCAACAGCAATTAAGAGCCTGGCAAAACCACCACATATTATCTGCATAATTTTTTTCTTCCTTAGCAAAAGTTGTATTTTCCCACTCCTGCTCTTCCCTAAGTAAGGAAGATTAAGGGGCCCATCCAGTTTCCTGTGAAATCAAAGATAAAAATTCCACTGGTTTTGACAGCAACAGCAGTGCTTTCTTCATTTAGTGATTATTTATTTGATTTATGGCTGAGCCAGGCAGCAATCCCAGCTCTGTTGGCTCTGTGCTTGTCTTATAAAACTTGTCTTGTCCATGGCCATGTCCATTTTCTTCCAAAGAGAAGAGGAAGGTGATGCACTGGTGATGTGCTGGGAGCCTTCTGAGTTCCCAGGTGTTTGTGGGAGATGGCAGCAGCTGACAGAGATTTCTTCAGGAATTTCACCAAAAGTAGGAGCTGCACAGGTATTTTTGGATCACATACATCTAGTTAACCAAGTGATTCACTTTATTTCTCATAGGTTTATTCTCTATAGAATATTTCGAAGAATGTAAACCCTCTTCCAAACCCTTATCAGACTTCCCTTCCTGACCCAATGCAAACTAAGACTAAACTAAGTGTATAGCTAGTAGTTGCAGGAATTTCTATCATGGCTTTTCTCAGCTAGATCTTACAATTAGGATGAGAGAAATCACACGTGCATCACTTACGTAAGATGCTACTTAACTGAGCATTGGCAAACCTCTGCTCAGATCAGTGCAGAATGCAGCCCCTGTCTTTAAGGAATATTCTATGCAAAATACTTTAGTCCTCTCAAATTCTATTTCCAGA
>JAWWLV010000045.1:6461454-6472150 GCA_035041135.1 Platyrinchus mystaceus
ACATACTACAGTGAGTACTTCTCACATTGAAAACAAAAAAATGTCCTATTCCTCTTGATATTCCCAGCAGGCAGCTGCACCAGTGCTGAAAATCAAAGAGATGCACAGGAAAGATAACTTGTCCCTCCTTGACCTGAGGCTTGTGGCACAGAGATTGGTTTTCCGGGGGCAAATCCCAACAGCACTGAGTGATACTTTTATTTGTACCCTGAGCTTTAATACCCTGAAGCTACCCAGGATGACATGAGCTCTCCTCTTCTGCCTCTCTGGAGTATTCTCCAGGGAAGTAGGTGTAGATCTGCTTCATGGACACTGTGCATGGCTCTGTTGGGACATGGTGGGCACAGACCACCCTTGGTGGATCGTTCTTGGTCTTGCTCCTTTGCATCGGACCAGGCTTTGCCTGGCGCCGGTGTTTTGGAGCCAGATGGTCCTGAAACTTGTTGCTTCTTGCAGTTGGGCTCTGCCAGCCTGAGCAGACGGATTGGAGGGGCCTCGACGAGAGCAGGAAAGCGTGTCTGCTGAAGCGTAGGAGCTGTTTTAAACACATCAGCAAAGTCTAACGTGGAGAAGACCCTGCTGCCTCAGAAGCATATTTAGCCAGTCTGATACAGAAACCTGACATATTTTACAGTGCACATCATTTACCCTGCTTCAGGCAGGGCCAGGGACTGGGAGGCTTCATGCAGTTCCAGCCATTAGGAAGGAGAGCCCTTTCTCCAGCAACCAGTTGAGGAAGACCCGATTTTTCACTGCATGATCAGTTGAAAACCAAACACCTCATCCGTATCTTTATTTACTCATCCCTCAGTGCTGTTGGAGTACCTTCAGATACCTCATGGCATCACTCATTTTCCCACTCTCCTCACTGAAATAGGACAGAAGTTTTGGCAGGGGGTGAAATGTGAATTTTCTGCAGCAGAGTTTAACCTGTTGACACTAACTCCTGTTGGCAGCAGCCAAGCCTGCAGATGCCCTGTCTGCTCTAACCTCAGAGCATCAGGAGCTTCTGTCCCTGCCTAGGCTAACTAACTGGTGCTACACCCAGGGCATGCCTTGGTGCTGGAGAGTGTGGGTGCTATTGTGCTGTTTATAGCAAAGAGAACAGAAATTAATCTCTCTCTGCTCTTGTCAGTCCTTATAGCACAAATATTACACAGTGGCCAGCTCTTTGTAGTTTTCAGTAATACTCCTGGGCTCTGTGTAACACCTCAGGGGCTTTCCCTGTCTCTTCTTGGCCCTTCAAGATGCGCTGCCACTGTCTGACATCCCACTTTCTGCAGGATGGAGGCAGGAAATACTCTGCTAATCTTTTCAGCTCTAAGGATGCACTTTCCAGTCTGAACAAACCCCAGGAGACCTGAGGTTTTGTTCTTACTGCATGACAAGCATCAGGAGCCATAGGTGTGTATCCCACCACACCATAGCTGACAAAACAAATCTTTCCACAAAGTTTTCACCACCTGTCCAGCTTCCTCCCTGCAGGAAATCCAGCCTCCCCCTCTCCCAGAGATGATAGCTGGACCTTTGTTTGCAGCTCCCCTGTCACATATAAAACCACTGCTGACTGGTAAACACAGTGCCACTAAACATGGAAAGCAACACTCAAAGCTTGTTGTTGCTATTACTTTCCAGCAGCATCCTAAAGCCCCAGTTGGGACTGGGGGTCCTGCTCTGTACCTGCTCTGAAGAACACACGTGTTTTCTGCTTCTTACACACTTGGTTTAGAGGCTGGTTGGGATTGTACACTGAGAGAATTAGGGCTGTATCCAACCTAGATCCAAAACTGACTCATCGGGAAGAGTTTAGCTGAGAGTGTGGTGTGAAAATAGACAAAAGGTACATGAGGATCACTGCACTGGATCTGACCTGAAGTCCAGCTAGCTGAGGATCCAACCTCCAAATAAATCTAACACAAGTGGCTTCAAGAGCAGATAAGCGTATCCCTTCAGCCATGAGGATTATATTTTCCCTTCTAGAAGTGCTGATAGTTTAAAACCTCTTAAATTTGGTCTTTTCATATCTCTCCTGCCCTAACTAGCTCCATACAAGCTCTGTATCTCACTGGTAAACAAAAACGTCTCAAGGCTGAAGAATTTGAAAAATTTTAACATTATATGAACCTCCATTTACCTCCTCGATATACATAGTACTTCATTGTCTTGAGTTAAAAGAAAGGAGACTGTAAGAAGAAGAAATAAGAGGATTAAATTGGATATTAGGAATAATTTTTTCACTGGAAGGTCTGTCTGCTAGAGGCTGCACCACACAAAGAACACAAAGTCACACTCTCCAGGAGGACAGAAGAGGGAATGTCCTTCCTTACACAAGCAGACTTGGAGAGGGATAGTTTATCTGGATCCTTCTATAACAGACCTCACCAAAGTATGACATGACACGTAATATTTTTTATATAAAAGCTAATTATTTTTTTCTTTTCTAAAGTTGTTTTCTAAGAACTGTTAGCTTGGAGCTGCTGGAGAATCCCAAATGAGAAAAAAAAACCTGAACCAAGCCTATAGTGCCAAAGTGGCTGCTCTCCCACTGAGCACAGAGGAAGAACTAATCCTGGAAAGAATCTGTAGGATACAAAAAGCTGGAGGAAAGCTCCTTGGAGGAGCTTCCAGAAGAGGATTTCTATCTAGCAGATCTGCCAGAGACTCAATGCTCCCTAAAAGTCATGCTAACAACAGATTGTTCCCCTGGAATTTGCTTTGGGAAATGACTTTTATGATTAAGAGTAAAATCTTTAAAAGGCCAGAACTTTTGCTGACTCTGTTTCTTGGATAGTGATATTTTAATGAAGAGCATTGGATTCTCCAGTAAGAAGTTTTTGATGCCTAGGGATCTGTGGTGGTCCAAAAGTAATTTAAAAATAAGTGATTTACATTTTCTATTAAAAAAAAACACCAGGAGGTGGGGAAAATTTCACTGAGCACAGTGAAAGAACTCTGGATTTATATGGAATAAAATAATAACCAGGCTGAACTGCCAAACCCTTTAATGACCATGTTCCTTTTCCAGAGATGGAAAAAAAGAGAAGGACTAGCACCTTTTTTTCAACTTCACATTTCCAGGAATCTCTTTGCTTTGTTTTTCACATCAGGATTAGAAGAGGTGGGGGTAAGCTATCGAGATAAAGGTCATCCTTAAGTATATTTAGTCTGATTGGAAGTAGGAAATACTATAAATCCCTCCAGATTCCCAGCTCCACTTGGCCATTTTGAGAAACACAGATAAATCCCCCAACATCTGCTTGCTTATCAACCACACCAAAGGGAGATATTGCAAACCATCTGCTTTTTGGAAAGTAATACCCAATGCAGTTTGTTCCTGCACTGGCTGGTGCTTCGTGCCCTGAACCTTCTCCATGTCAGTGACTGAGGGCAGGGAAGGGACATCCCTGGAGAGGGACATCCCGGGAGAGGGACATCCCGGGAGAGGGACATCCCTGGAGAGGGACATCCCGGGAGAGGGACATCCCTGGAGAGGGACATCCCGGGAGAGGGACATCCCGGGAGAGGGACATCCCTGGAGAAGGACATCCCCAGCTCCCTGGCATCTGGTGGAGCTGCCAAGGAACACCCTGCCTCTTCTGTTCACCTTCAGATGAGCTGTGCTAAAGGCTCCTGCTCTCAGGAAAGCCAGGTCAGGACTAGTTCACCTAATGTGAAAGGATCTGCTGCTCTCTGATCCCTGACATGTTACATGGAGTTTGTGTTTCGGATCAACCCATGTGTCATGGGTTGCTATTTTAAATTATATTCAAGATGTGTGCTGTATATTTGCATCCTGTGCTGCAGGAAGGGATATATTTGAAGTTCTTATTTTTACCTCAACGTAAACAAATGAGCCATAATTTGGAAGAGCATCTGTGATGATGCTGATGCTTTAAGCAAGAAGACTCAGTTTCTTTCACTGGAGGGTAAGCCACGTTGAGGGAGCTTCTTGTAATAAAACACCCACACACCTCGAGTCCTTTCTCCTTGTTTACTTCCAGCACTGCCCATGGTTTCCATGTGCAGATGGCATTGCAGAGAGGAACACTCATGAAACCTAAGATATGGGTTCTGTGCAATGGATGGAAACAAAATCCAGATCATCCTACCCACAGCCTCATGCTCCTGCTGTAAGGTCAAGACTGCCTTGACCATTAGTCGCACACACAAAAACTGCAACGTGCCTGAGGGAGGTGGAAGGGAAATAAATCTGAATCATGGAGTATTTTCTGGTTTGCAAGACCCAAATCCGTCTCAGATTGAAATTCCCTTGGTACCAGTGGGTTACTTCAGCAAAGTACTTCTTTTGACCCTGCTTCATTTGTCATTTTTTAACCTGCGGCTCCACTTCTGCTTAAGCAGCTTTTTGGCCAAGGGTAGAAACACCTCGGCCAGTTTAGGCTTTTCTTGTGTCAGAAGCTATGTTAGAAAAAGATAAAGTTCCAGATCACAAAATATTTAGTTCTCTGGTAGTTGAAGAAGGAAGTTGTGGCTGTCTGGAGAAGCCCAGCAAGCAGCAGAGAGCCATGAGCAGAGGAGAGAACCACTGAACCAGGAAAACTCTGTCTATTTTTCAGCTGAGTAACAATGCAGTTGCTTCAGCACTGGTTAAAAATACCTGTGGCTTGATCCTGCCGGAATCAAAGGAAGTCTGCCCTGGGTTAAAAAAGGCATTTAAAAAAAAATCATTTTGCAACAGAGCAGATGTTTGCCTCAGTGTCACCGGCAGCACAGGCTGGCCTGAAAGGCAGCAGAAATGAACACACACCCATGTCTTACTGGGCAGCTCACCATCCAGCACCGGCATTCTGTCTTCTTTGTCACTATAAGCTGATTTAAGCATCTTTCCTGGTGCAGAAGCAGATGAGCAGCATCTGAGCAGTCAGAATCCTTAATATCTTAAATTACTGCAGCTACATCCACTTGCCAGTTACCTGCAAACCCTCTGAATCCTGCTCAGAAATGTGCTTTCTGCTTTGCTTGGGTCATGGCCAGTTGGCTTCTGGTGCAGCTGTAACCACACCACGGCAGCAAGAAGAAAGGAGCCACCCTGAGGGTTTTCTTTAGCAAGAAGCCAGAACATTGTTTTTCCTTCGTTTCCCTTGGTTTCCTACTTTGGCTTTGCTTTCAAGGTTTGTGGAGGAGGGATGGGTGATTTTCAGCTGGTCTGTGGAGTTGACCTTTCCCTGGACACCCTGTCCCTGTGACACTCACAGCCTGTGGCAGCACTACTTTTGGAATCTGTGCTGGGAGAAGTGGTGGATGAGGGGGCTGGTGAAGATGCAGTTGCAAAGCAGTGGTGAGAAGGCTGACAAAACCTGCTCTTTGCATGGCATGGGAATTAAACTAAATCCATTGGCACAGATCCCTGTGCCACAGATGTTTAGGTCATGGCCCAGAGCTAAGGAGGGACCTGTCACCAGAGAGCATGAGGAGGAGAAGGGCGACAGCCCAGTCTAGCCCAGAGAGCAAAGATGGAGCTGGCTTCCTACAGACAGGTTAGAAGACACTAACACGAGGAGTTCGTGACAAGAGTTTCTCCTCCTCTTTCACTCCCCATGCAGCAAAATGTCCTCTCCCCTTTCCTCCTGGTTCTGCCTGGAGTATTACTCTTTCTTCCACTCTTTGCAGCTTGTTGGGACCTACCCATTCACCAGGAAGGTCCTCAGTAATATAAAGGTCTTTTTGAGGGCAGAGTTAACCCCTTTTTGCAGTAACAGGTCACGGGCAATC
Source organism: Platyrinchus mystaceus (assembly GCA_035041135.1). NCBI lineage: Eukaryota > Metazoa > Chordata > Aves > Passeriformes > Tyrannidae > Platyrinchus > Platyrinchus mystaceus. The sequence goes on from JAWWLV010000045.1 coordinate 6,467,188, forward strand.
ACAGTGGAGGAAGGTATTAATCTAGTCCCTACCTAGAGGCAAGTCTAAGGAGGTGCCAAGGGGAAAACTACCTCAGCCTCACTGTGGAAGGCCTGAAAACCAGCTTCACAGCCACCTAGCACATCTCCTACCAGTTTCCGTGTCCAGCCTCTGGAACTGGACTGGGTCTGGATTGGGAAAGGCTGTTCTGTGCTGCAGAGTCATCTGCAGACAGATGCAGATGGCAGCTGGACATCAAAGTGGTTCCCAGAGCTTTGGTCTCTCCTCCCAGTTCCTCTTGGCATCTCGCTGGTCCTGAACTGAGTTTTGTTCAGATATTCATCCCTGGAAGTGTTCAAGGCCAGGTTGGATGGGGCTTTGAGTAACCTGATCTAGTGAAAGGAGTCCCTGTCCATGGCAAGAGCATTGGAACTAGATGATCTTTAAGGTCCCTTCCCAAAGCATACTATGATTCGTTAAAAACAACTCCTTTTGTTGATTTTTTTTTTAAAGCATATTTTCTTCATGAACTTGCCTTTATTTAGTCGTTGTTCTGTTTTTAAGCCAGGAAAATATGCGGTTTTCATTTTTGAAAAAGACACATTCCTGTGAGCAATGTTAAAAAACAACAAAAAATCATGTCTGAACTTTTCAGACTACAAGGAAAATATTTGTTTTTCATCTGCTCAGAAAATTAAATAAACCATGCCCATGTTTTTTTTTAGTGGAATTTAGATAAATCGGAGTTCAGAGGGCTCACTATTGATCTCCAGTTGACTCTTCATACACCAGTCCCAGATCTGTGTGCTTTTCAGAGCATCTCTGCTCACTAATTTGCCTGTTGGATCACAAATGCCAGAGCCAGGAGGTTCACTTTCATTTCTCTGCCACAAAAAATAAAAGCAACCTTGCGACTGATTCTAACTGATGAAGGGTAAGAGCTACATCGGTACAAATGTTTCATTTCATTGCCGCTCCCTTACAATGCTGCCTTCAGGACGTGCCACAGATGTTGCACATGAACCCCGTGTGTCACTGCCAGGCAGACTCAGTGCTGACATTAGCGGGGAAGATGAAAGAGCTCATTTTTTCCCCCTACATTTTTTCCACAGCTCTATCAGCTCAAATGCCTCATCCCTCAGCATTTTAGTCCTGCTACGCTGCCCTGACCAGCAGCTGCTCAACTGATGCAGTGGCGTTTTCCCTTCTCCAGTCCCCGCATCCTAAATCTCAGCATCTGCTGACAACCATTTGCACAAGGGCTTGTATTATCATAAATAAACAGGGAGTTCAGGTTAGAGCTCACATATGTTCCAGCACTGAATATTACCAAGCAATTAATTCACTTGCCCAGAAAATTTTAAACACCCTAAATAGATTCCCAGGCAGCTTTTTCCAGGGGCCTTTTCCATCTCTGCTCTCTTGCTTGCTGTCTGAGTGGGCCCATATTAAGTACTGGCTCTACTTCAATCTATAACCACAGATTTGCTGAGAATATTTTATTTTATTGCTCTGCACATAACAAACTAGGCAGGGAGGGGAAGGCGGGAGAGACCCTGCACAGCTGAAACTTGTGCTGGACTCTTTCTTGTTTTGCCTTGTTATCCCAGAGGATATAATCCCTCTGGGTCCGACCTTGAACACAAGGCTCCCGTGGCATCAACATGTGCTCAGCACTTCTAAAGATTTTGGGAATCTGTGATAATAAGCATCTGTGCAAGAAATATGGATGCTCGCTACTGTGCACAACTGGAATCATCATTACCTGGGATCTCCTACCTGTTGTAAGGTCAAGTCCATGTCTCAGAAGCTGAGGGAATTTCACTGTGGCATCCTTCTACCCAGCCAAGCTGCTACATTATGTGTGACTAACAGAATTGATACAATTTTGCCAAATCACCCCAAATATAGGTACAGTCTGCTCACAGACCAGATTGACTATCCCTCTGAGTTTTGATTCTATAAAGCTGATGCAATAGCTAGATTTGAGAAGTGACAGGAATACTGATGATGGAGGCTTTCTTAGCAGGCCTGAGGTCTTCTCTTTTCAGAAAATACCTCTTGTCCACTCCCCTCAACACATCTCTAGAAGCAGGAGGTGCACAAGATTCCTGAAAATAAGTCTGGAGAGGTAAAGGTAGGAGAAGCAGGAACTTCCCACCAAGACAGGCTCAGAGTGGCAGAAAACAGACACTGCCTGATACCTTTTTAACAGATCCCTTGGGGATTGCCAGTGATTTTAACAGCCAGATCTACCAGACTGGAGTTAACAACCTTCAGTCTGGCTGTGATTTATATTCAAAACTTTGTAGGAAGGTTTCATGGCCCATCATTTCCTGCGAGTGAAAAGAGAATGAAGTTCTTTCAAGGAGGAGAGGGACAAATTCTTCTTTATTCATACTGTAAGAACCTGTCTCTGCAGTGTATGGATTGAAGGAGAGATCAAATATTGCATGTACTACAGTCACTATCTTTGCAGGGGAGAAGGTCAAAGCCAATTTCAATTGCATTAGCTGCAGATGCCTGACCCATAGAACTGGTGTGTTAACAAATTGAAACAAGTCCCAAGACGATAGACAAGCTATAACAGACATGAAACAATTCCCAGGCCTGTTATCACTGATATCTCTCATTTGCTGTGATCTGAATGGCAGCACATTATCATCCCAGCTCAGGCCAGTTTAGAAAAGACTGTTTTTAATTTGCACCACAGAGTGGATGCAAGCTCTGTACATCACTCATACCTGGTAAGGGCTCATTCTCCAAGACTGGCAAATTCAGCTGCTTCTGTGGTGACTCTTCTTCTTCTTCATCTTCCTCTTCTTCTTCCTTTTATGTTACATTTCCCAAGAGAAAGCAGGAAAAAAAAAAAAGGAGGGAAAATGCAAACCATTAAATTGTTTGTCAAAAAGAGGCAGAAAACTTTGAATGGTACTAACACCAAACAGAAACATGAATTACATCAAAAACATCTTTCATCAAACAGTCTTTTAATTCATACCTGGCATGAAAACAGGGCTTCCAACAGTCCTGTGTCAGATATCACCTCCCCATAATGCCAGTAGTACATACAGAGAATGTGAAGCTCAGAAATCATGTGAAACCTCACAGAACTACCGAGCATTTGAATGATAGAGCTGGCTGGAGCCAGCTCTAAATCCAAGATTTGATCTTGACACTAGAACCCAGTGTTGCCTGTCTCATGGTCCAGAAGACATTAGCTTCTCTGTCCATTTCATAAGAGAAAGCTTTACTAGAATTATTCAACTTTTCCTTATTAAAATACTAATTTAAAAATACTCCTTTGAAAAATCCATTGATGCCAAACAAAGCAAAAGGCTGAATTATTATTTTTTCAGAGACTTTGCCACTTGGTAAGTGAATGTCTTCATCATTCAGAGGAAAAAACCATTTACAGCTAAAGTTTGGACTCACCATCTCCCAAAGTTCAGTTAAGAGAAGCAGCCCAGTACTTTTCATAAATGTCTTTATCTAAATAATGGTGTAACCTGCTGGCCTCTGATGCTGAATGTGCAGGGCACATACAGCTGCATCCAGTGCAGAGGAAATAGCTTTGTTATTACATCTTGCAGAACAAGGGGGGGATCACTGTAGGACTGTGGAGGTGGCAATGCAAATCCCTGGCTCCATATCAGTCTTCTTACTTCTACTTCTTACCCATGTCTTGGGCAAGCTGTCTCAAGAGGGATCCCTCTGTCCTCAGATTTACCTTCCTCAAGTCTACTCTAAATTTGCCCTTTAGGCTCCAGGGACAGGCACCTCCAGCTGGTGACTTGTCCCGTGTAAGCGAGTCACCCAAGATAAACGAGGTGAGTCTGAAGAGAGTTTATGATGAACCAGAGACTGTCCTGGGACAGACACACAGATCTCAGATGTCTTAAGCAATACCAGATGGGCCCTGCCATCTATTTTATCAGCAATAGTATGTCCAGCAGGAGCAGGGCAGTGATCACCCAGGACACACATAGAAGGCAGATAGGAGGTGAACCTCAGCATACCTGGACATCTCAGGTTGTGCCAGGGGAGGTTTTAGTTGGATATTGGGAAACATTTCTTTACCAAAAGGGTTGTCAAGCACTGGAACAGGCTTCCCAGGGAAGTGATGGAGTCATTATCCCTGGAGGGATTCAAAAGACATGTAGATGTGTCACTCGGGGACATGGTTTAGTGATGGCCTTGGCAGTGCTGGGTTAACAGTTAGACTTAATGATCATAAAGGACTTTTCCAACCTAAACGATTCCGTGATTCCATACTGTGATGGACACTGAACAGATGCTTCATGAATGGAATTTTGCAATACAAAACTACAGCCAGATACAGTCTGAAATTAACATTGTGAGGTGCAGTTGAAGCTGAGCAGAGATCAAGATTTTTCTTTTAGCACTTTCAAGTCTCTTGGGGTAATTCCTGTCAGAAATATCCTGTGATGTAATAGGGAAAAAGGAGGGACATATTCAAGAGATCTGGATGGAGGTCTGAGAGTGTGATGGAATCAGGTTTCATGGTGCCAGGCGGGAAGATGAATGTTTCTCTAGAGAACTCAGAGCAGCTTTGATGACACAGTCCGTAATCTTTCTTTGGTGTGAATAGCTTTCCTGTATTTAAAATGCTAATTGTCTTTTTTTCCTTTAGTGTTCTTCATTACAGCCAATTGGACAGCTTGACCTCATGCAGCGAATACAGCCAAGCAGATATTCATCAAGAAACCAAAAAGCTGTGGTTTCATCCAGCTTGTCAAGATGAGTAAAAATACCATAAGCAGAGCTTTCTCAGCAGCAATGGCAAAATGGTAGAGCGTGGATCATGCATTGTGTCAGCAAGTTGTTCTCACCACGGCGTGGCCCAGCCGAGGGATGGGGTTCCACCCTGTGATAGTTTTAGTCTCGGCCTTCCTTGGTGACCAGTTTGTAACCAAGGAAGTGGCCATATTACCCAGTATTCCCTACGATTTTTACATAAGCC
>JAWWLV010000045.1:6473695-6483989 GCA_035041135.1 Platyrinchus mystaceus
GCAAGGAGCCACATCATCTGCAGGCAAAGGTTTTGCGTGCCCTGCACCATTTCACTCCCCCTCTTCTCTCATCCCCAAGCAGCTGCCTGATAGCTGCCTCACCACCTTGTTGACAGCACTTGCTGCAATTTGAACCTTTCCCACAGGAAAACCCTCAATGGAAAATTCTTCGTGTTTGGTGAAAATTTAAAAACAACAGTATTCATCTGTCATTGAAGGCTGTGACTCTTGGAACGTTGCCAAGATGCCTCACAGGTGTTTAGTTTGGGTTTGAGCTTATGGATGAGTGGGGTATGCTATAGGTGCTCCATTCTCATAAGAGATACTCTATCTCTAAAACCATCTCCTATTTTCGGGAAGTGCAAATTTCAGACAGATTTTGGGGAGATAGAAGCCAGATATCCTGGAAGATACAGATCAGGATGCAGTGGAGACCTGAGATAAGGGAGTTACATTACATGAGCCTTTACTGCAGCATGCCAAAATTTTTGGTAAGGGAGGCATTTATTGTAGTTGCAAGATGGAACATCAAAGCATCCAAACAACTGTAACTGTCTACCAACTGGGGCCACCACCTTTTCCTGGCAAAGTTTATTCAAACTTAATTATCTTGAGTGTGGTGAGACTCTGGCACAGTTTGCCCAGGGAAGTTGTGGATGCTCCATCCCTCGAAATATTCAAGGCCAGGTTGGCTGGGTCTTTGAGCAACCTGGTCTAGCGAAAGGTGCCCCTGCTCATGGCACGGAGAAAATGGAACCAGATAATGTTTAAGGTCCCTCCCAACCCAAACCATTCTATGATTCTCTGATCTCAGACTCATGGAGTCTGAAGAACATTTCCCTTTTATGTACTTATAAAAGGATTGGAAAAGGTTTTGAGGAGGGCAGTAGGAAGGATGCAAAGGATCGGTGACTTCACACGAGGCAGCTGAATAGACTACACAGGGCAGAAGCTGGATAGGGGTTCCTGAATGCACAGAAACCTCTAGCTCACGTTGTCCCTGAGCTGACTGCACATGTGAGAATGCACCACATACACCTGCCTGTTCTCCTTGTGTTTAAGAAAAAACTTTAACTTACACTGCACGAAAGAAAGAAAATCTGCTAAGAGCCAGATGCAGTGTCCAGCAACAGTGTTTCAAACACAGCAGTAACCAAGGAAGTAATACTTACCATCTCTGGTTTTTATCCATTAAAATTACCACTTCGTACCTGTAATGCACTAGCACTGATGCTGCACCAGACACCAGCCCCTGCAAATACCCCAGCTGCATGCATCAGCCCATCCCAAGGAAAGAAAATCCTCTCTCTAAGTTGTGTTTAGGATCAATAAGAGCATGCCATCATGGTAGCTCACAGCAAAAACCCAATTGCAAGAAATGCCTTTGTCCTTCCCAGTCCTGCTGATATATAAATATATCAATACAGAAAAAAGTAGGTGCAGCTTTAACACATATTGAGTCAGTCCAGGCACAGCTGCTCACATGTGAGTGCACATCCCTGCATTTGAAACCAAAAAATTATAGTGAAATCTGCTTAGAACTCAGCAGCGTGGTCCTGAATGACTTTCTCCATGCACCTCCTGAGACTGTAGGGCAAAATGACCCAGTCCCAGTGTGCTGTTCAGCTGGGAAAACTTTCTCCCTTTCTCCCTTCCTTATTTTCTATGACTGCTTCACATGTCATTTGTTTGTGGCTGTCAGTGGGATCACTGTGCTGGTGGGAGTTAAGAGCAATGCAGGATTCATTAGTCAGGAGCTGCTGGGTGAATCCAAGGGGGACTGTCACTTTTCTGCTTTTTTATTTTTTAGAATAAAACAATTTTTATATCTATCAGAAAAACAGCTGCCTCAGGCAGTAAAGGGAAGCTAGGAGAGAAGCTACATGGGGTGACACACTCCCTGCCAGTAAGTGCTGTGAATATCTTCTCAATACCAGCTCCCAGGGACCCTTCTGAGGGAAAGAAGGATGCTCATATCCCCAGGGCTTACACCAGGCACCCATTTAGCCTGGCTTGGGTCCCAGGTAAACTTTTCCACAGAGCCAAGGCTCTGAAGGATGCAAGCACTAAGCCCTGTGTCTCGCCTTGCAAAGGGCGAGAACCAAAACTGGGGTCATGTGCCCAACCCAAATGGATCAGAAAACAATGGGGGACAAGAAGCCCATGAGTGCTCCTCCCTGTTGGGAGTGGGCTGATAAGGAAGGGATGGAGTGGTTCATGAAATGCCAAGGGGGTGAAATAATGTCTTGAGTGAAAGCACGGTGATGGGCAAGAGCCATATTTATGGGTGTGCAGGGCAAGTAACATTTCATATGTACTTCAGCACTTCCAAGATAAAAAGAAAAGGTTTTCTCATGGGCCTTGTGGGATTGATAAGAGGATTTATAACAGCTATGTTTCTGGCCCATAATCCTTGGCAACGTGTGCATTTGCTCCGCATGCCAGCTATGACATAGAGACGAGCTACATGATCAGCTCATTCCACTGTGTAATTTGGGCTGTAACAATTACAGCTGATCTTTCTGTGTTTCCCCTTGGCCCAGCAGAGCATGCAGCTGTATCACCCTGCAGGGAAGTTTTCATATGGCTGAGAGCAGACGATGGTTGGGGCAGTTGGGTACAAGACTCTCACCCCAGGACTTGGCTGTTCAGCTCTCCCCTTTTCTCTCCTGACCCACCCTCCTCTAGAAAGTCACCTCTGGTTTCCCACCACCACAACTGGTTTAAATTCAGTGACACCCTTCTCATATGAGAGTTATTTGGGAATCTGTCCAGCAGGCACTCATCACCTCCATCCCTCTCCTGCAGCACAGCCACAACTCAATGAAAATTTGGGCAGAGATTTGACACAAGGGGAGAGCGTCAGTGAGCAGAGCCCTTTGCCCCCACAAGTTGGCCCCACAGAGAGACAGAGCTGGAAGGGCCCTGCCTGAGGAAGAAGCATCTCTTAAATACAAACCTGAGGTTAAGAGAGATCTTGTAGCAACAGACTGAGGATCACTCCTGGATAAGAGGGATTCTTTCACTTTGGCTATTAACAGTTTGTTTGAGCCCGAGACATTGGCTAGATGATCCTTCCCTGTGCATTAGCATGGGTTGTATTGGTATGCAGGATAGAGCTCTAAGGTTTATTTCTCTTCCCAAGGTATTCCCTTGCTCCACTGGGGTTGCTTCTAGGCCTTGTGAGATGTGGTAACAGCATCCACTCTTCTCCCCCGTGATATGAGGGCTGTGCCTCTCTACCCAGATCAGATCTGGGTGTGTTTTGGCTCTTGTGGACAAAGACCTGGTAAGATTTAGAGGCTGGCAGCTGGGGTTGGATGAATTCAGTCTTGCAGTCACATCTCATGTGTGGTCCCTGGTGGCTCCCGGACACCTCCCTAAGACACAGGGCCCAATTTTGTATGCCTGGATGGGTCCAGTGGGTCCCTGAGATGTCCAGCCCTGGAAAGGATACCCAGGTCGCACACAATTAAAAAGGAAGGCCAAGCAGCAGATGAGTGACCATCCTTGAAGTTTGAATAAGGGATCACTAAACCTTCCTAATTCACCTCCCCAAGTCCATGTCAAATGGAAGGAGACAGATGATATGAGGAATATGGCTCTGTTCAGACTTCCAGCTTCGATCATCACCTGTTTCTGATGTGCCTCTCCTGCTCACAGACAAGACACAGAATTTTCCCCTTGGCAGAAAATCTGCCTTTGTGCCTCTCTGACACAGACTGTGCCTTTTTGGTCCCTGACAAAGAACAAAACCCACCGAGTCTCCAGGGATAAGTGTAAAGCTTGGAGAAAGCTGTGGGATCCTGAAAAAAACCATTGATAACAGGATGCACAGGAAGGATGGAGGATGGGTGTTCACACACGTGCTGTCTGCTGCGTCTTTTCACTGCCCACCAGGCCATCAGTGAGCACTTGATCTGACAGATGGTTTTCTTCAGCCTGGACAAGTCATGGGGGACATCACACCCACCCACACTTCCCAGCTTCCGCTCCCAGGCTCTCCTAAATCCCAGCAAAGAACTGCACTGCCCTTTCACACAAATGCCTGGAGACTAGTAGCTGCTCTCAAAATGTCCACATCCTCCTCTGAGAACTGTCAAATTACTCCTTCTGAGCAGAAAGGACTTTCTGGCTCGTCCTGACCAAAGCCCTGACCCCTGACACAGACACAAGCTCCAAGTGTCCCCTTCATGGACACTCTCCTCAAAGTGGCAGGAAATAGCACTGTAAAGGTCACTTTGAATCCCATGCTTATAGCATGATCATCACCACACTGAGCTCCAAATAATCCAGAATAGTCTGTGAATTGTTCATGCACACCTGAAATTGTCCACTAGGACCACAAGAAGGTGACAAAAGCCAAACCAGTCTCCCTAATCCGGGACCCAGGTTTGGTGAGGCACAGCAACAGCCATTCTGGGTGCCAGATGTATTCTCTACCTTCAAAGTGGTGGAGAATGGAGTCTAATCCATCCAGCTTGGCACTGTTTGTATGACTGACCTCAATAAACTCATGTGTAAGAACTTCATTTGATCAGGGCTACAACTGGCTTTAGTGGAATCTCCAAAAATATTTATTTCTAGGCATATAAAACTTGATGTAAACTAAAAGAAAAAATCCTATCTTTTTCCCTCAACAAAGGCAACAGACTAACGTCAAGGCCAGAAAATGGCTGCTGGGCCACATGGCCATCCATCCCTCACCCAGGTCAGAGGTTCTTGAGAAGGTTCCCCTCACCTTCAATTTAGGGTGCGGGTCTAAGGCAGGCACATTTTCCCTTAAACAATGAAGTCACACAGCCCAAAAGCATGTGGGAGCCAGAGGCTGTTCTTGGCTCAGAGTTTTCAGCTCTAGAACAAGCTTCCAGATGTCATGGGTTGGTGTATGCTGCCCATTGCTGTGGGGTCTGAGCTCTGTCTGTAAAAAATCAACAGCAAATCACCGGACTCTTGTTTGCTTTCTCTCTCTCTCTTTTTTTTTTTTTTTTTTTTTTTTTTTTTTTTTTTTTAAATATACAAATCAGTGTATAGAAATAAATACTCTTTCTCAAAATTGTATTTGATGAAATTTTTTCATTTTGAGAGGATTCACTCCTCACCTCATTTATTTTGTGGCTCTTAGAGTTACAAGGTTAGTGGCAAAGCCAGTATTGCAAAGTGGCACTGTAAAGTGTCACCTTCATGGTAGAAAGGCTTTTTACAAAGAGGGGTTTACATTTTGGAGGAGTTTAAAGCCGGTTAAACCGGTCTTGTCTGATCTCTTCCTGCAGTTCACTCCCTCTTGCTGGTTTTCCTCAAGCAAGAATGCTTTGTCACAACCTCTCTCCAGCCTTGCCCTGGGCTTTGTGAACAAACGCTGAAGCCCATATAAACAGCCTTTGTACTTTCTGCCTGGAAAACCTCTTTGTCCTTACAGAAACATTTTCTCACCATTTCTTTGGGCAGAAATCACTTTCTAGTTGAAATAAAAGCCTCACTTTGGCTGTCTCTAAGCCTCTTGATTTTATTAAAATGCACTGGATGCATCAACAAATTTTAATTCCACCTCGAGTTAAAAAAGGCCTCTCAAACACTTAACTCTAATGTCTCAGCTTGGGATCATGTTCCAGTCTCCATCCTGTTTGTCAAAAATAGAAGGTCATTCTTGTTTTTCCACCCTCTGGGTCTCAAAGGTGGCCCTGAGAGTAGGCTGGGTCTGCAATATTTGTGTATTTCTAATCTGAGAAAAGGTTTGCAGAAATAAACTGAATGAAGGATGATCCCTGGTCTTATAACAAATACAGGGTTAAAAAGGCAAAACCTTGCTGGCATTTTATACATTTCTTGAAGAATGTAGGATGTTTATGGAAAACTTTGAAAGCTCTTGCTTTCGGACTGCTTTGAAGAAAAATCAAATTTTGCTTGTTTTTGTTTTCCCAGGAATAATATACTCACCAGAAAGAGACTGTGATTTTCAGACAACTTATCTACAGCCAACTCACGGCTATGACACAGCACATTCCCTGGCTCAACTTGTTGATTTCCCTGTTTTTTTTCTCCTGTTTTCTGTCTTTTCTGCAATATCTGCTCTGCACTTGTGAAAAGACATACACAAGCTCCAGAGTACAGGCTGATCCTGCTCCCCCAAAAGAGAATTTAGTGGCAATCACCTGAAATAGCCTCATTTTTAATAATGATAGAGTGGCTAAAGCATTGAGGAGAGTAGGAGTTAGATTAAAGCTACTTGTCATACTCTGGAAAGTTGAGGAGACAGGAGACTACAACAGAAAGGATTGCTCAATATTTGAGGAAAAGAGAAATCTCCTTATATCCCTTTTCTAAGACCTTTACAACACTGTGATGGATTTTGCCCAAACCAGAAAGGGAGGATAAAGCTCACAGAAATCGATTGTGAGTCTGTCCAGTGCCAAAGAGGAGATGGAAACCCACACACGGCAAACAGCTCAAGCAAAATGGGGCCGTGAGTTATGGTCTCAGATTTGTCACTGAGGAATCTGGTCAAAGCTTTCTCTGCATAAAGGAGCAGGTCAGAGGCAGAGCAGAGGAGGTCCATCCAAAAACTGGCAGCAAAATGTCAATGCAGCAGTTACACAGGAGTTTCTGGGCAGTGGGAAGAAGAGCAGGAGACAGGCAGAGGGATGAGCCAGGTCTCCCTACCTGTGCACAGCAGACACATGGATACTTTTCTGTATAGAGGGCACAAACACAAATCATGTTTGTCACAATAGCAACATTTGAACATTTTTTTCCCAAGGAACAAGTCATGCAGGCTTCTTTACTTCTTTCTTTACTTTCATTGGCATTTGCCTTAAGTCTTGTCATTAAGACATTTAGTTTTTTGGTAACAGTTTCCTTCAACTTCCATCACATCCCACACTACTTCTGGTGATCCCGCCAGGGCGTGGCTGCATTTGAGAGACTGGATATTTAAAGAATACAATCTAGAAGATAATTCCCTTGAATAAAAATATTTTTTCACCTCCTCACCCTTGCTCTGTGCTAATGGCCTCAGTTTTGGTGCTGAGGGAAAATGCTGTTGCAGTTGAAGGATGCGGAGCAGCTGAGGCATCTGGAGATGTTTAGCCTGAAGAAAAGGAGGCTCAGGGGGATGTTATCACTTTCTACAACTCCCTGAAAGGAATCTGTAGCCAGGTAGCAGTCAGTCTCTTCTCCCAGGCAAACAGTGATAGGACAAGGGGAAATAACCTCAAGTTGCACTGAGGAATGTTTAGATTGGAGATTAGGAAAAATTTCTTCACTGATAGAGTGGTTAAGCAGTGGAACAGGCTGCCCAGGGAAGTGGAGGAGTCACCAACACTGGAAGTGTTCAGAAAAGAAATAGACATGGCACTTCATGATATGGTTTAGTGAGGAGGATTGTGCTGGGTCAAAGGTTGGACTTGATCCCTGAAGGTCTTTTCCAACCACAATGATTCTATCATTCCATACCATTAAGACAAGGCGGGCAAGTTTACCCAAAGCAAGAAAGCAAAGTTGAGAGCAAAGGGGTAAGAGGAAAAGAAAGGAAATCCTCATCAAATCCTCATTTATATATTTGCCCTTGATGCAGCAATACTGCCAGATGGTTGAGACATGAGGCCAAGTTGTGCAATGCTGCAAAGGCTTTGCAATAAGAATTGAGGAAGCAGAAGCTGTTGGTTTCTGTGGTTAAAACCAGCTGTCAAACACCTAGGACTGGAAAATGTCCCACATCAGGACAGTATCTGCCTACTCTCAGGCCACTGACATCCCAGCATATACTGCAGGTGATTTCTCCAAACTCACAGGAGACACCTACAGCGAGGAGTCTTCATGCAGCCTCCCTCTTCCCTGGAAGTGGGATGTGCTCTGAGACACCCCCAGACCAACTCACATCTCTCACTCCTCTCCCTTCTCTCAGAGCCTCTTAGCCCACGCTGCTGCCCCTGGGCTTCTGCAGAGATGCAAACCAGAGATACCTGCACATGAACTGCACCACAGAAGCAGAGGAACATGAAAGATGAAAAACAGAGATTCTGTGTTCCACCACAGTGCTCCTGTGCTTGATGCAGGAAGCACTGGGGATGCACAGCACAGCTTCCAAGCAGGAACACCACCACAGTCCACTAGGAAACCACAAACAGGCAGCAAACTGCCTTCACCCCAGCTCTGCAAGGGGATTTACTAGATTACCAGGGCTTAGGTATTTGGGTAAGAGGAGTCCCTTCCAGCAGAGCTGGTGAGGCAGGGAAAGGGGCTGGTGGAAAAGTTGCAGTCCTCTCTCTTGATTTTAATTGAAATTTATTTAAGAAGCAAACAAAAGTTTCCCTCCTCTGTCCAGCTCTTCACATTGATGTTAAAAGGGAGGAAATGGGGAGAGAACAATGTTTCACTTCTCAGTTTGGTGGAGAACTTGGAGGCTTTGGAGGATTACAGGTGACTGTGGGGAAAACATTTTCCAAACCATGGGACTTTGTTAGAAAAGTGAAACTAGTCATTTTCTCATTGCCAGGAGTTAAGATCTTAGAGGATCCCCTGACCTGCAGGTCACCCATAGACAAGTGCCTATCCCAAGGCCAGGTATGACAGACACAGCACAGGTACTGTGTTGTATTGCCTTTGCTAGAGAAATACTGGAGATAATCAGATTGTAAAAGCAAAGATTGAAGCCATCAACACTGTTCTTCACCCTAACTGCCTCAGGATAGCTTTTAAAGTGCTGTTGAATGTTCATCATTTCCCAGTAAGTCTCCTTCCAGAAGGTGGGAGCTAAACCCCCTTGCAGCTGTTCCTGTGCTCCCACGCAACAGGGAACAGCTGAGAGATTTTTCCTTCTACTTTTTCCCTTTGTAACACTCAGCTGATCTCCTTCAGGCTACAGCAGTGGAAGGAAACAATACTGCTCTGGGATGGCAGAGGGTGTTATGTGCACTTAATCCCACACTTGGATGTGAGTGTGGGTGCACATCACCTGGCAGGCTGTGAACAGAGGGAGAAACCGGTCCTGTGAATAAATGAGCACTGCAGGGCAACATAGGGGTGAAGGTAGATACCACAGATGACCTGAAGAATGTCTACAACATGAATCTTCAGTATTTTCAGGCCTTTTCTCCAAGACACATGGCACACCAGAGGCCTCAAGTGACACAGCAATCCAGATGTCACTTGGGTCAAACACCCAAGGGTGTCCTCTATGAACAGTACATCACAGGACATAACTTCTTCAGATTCCTGGCTTTGCACTACATGTGCAGAATTCACCAAGCAGACCTTCCTATTCAGATATGTCTCCTCCATCACCTTTCCATGTGATATTCAGATATTCACATACAAGCCCATCAGCCCCCTGTACAGCCATTCCCTCTTGTTCCCTTTTTCCAGGTTTACAAACAGCTTCACTCATGCACCCACACAGCATCTCTCCTGATTTAGGATCTGGAATCATGGCTGTAAAACTCAAAGCAAAAACATTTTTGCTTCCTGCTCCTCTCAGCACCCCATCTCCCTCCTCCCCAGTGCAAACCTACCCCACTGAGGTTCTCTAGCAGACACCTCCTGGTGTCTTTTGCATGTTCCTCAATGGGTTTCTCAACTCCCATACCCTGGCTTCAGGTGTGCCCCTTTACCACGGCAGAACTTCCTTCTATCCCTGTGCATCCAATGATGCTCTGTTCTCAGAATAATTAAAAACAAAAAAAATCCCTGAAACCCAGAGTAAGAGACACAGCCACTGGAATCAACCTTAAAATATCTCTGGTCACTTTTGTCTCAGAGCCCAGTGATTCAGATTGTTCTGTACTTCGCAAAACTATCTGGGAGCTAAAAATATGTGAGCTCTACAAGGAGAACTACATAAATCTGCTTGGCCTTCACAAGTCACCAAACCTTCAGGGTAAAGAGCGTTCTGCAGTAGTCTGGTTTATTTTCAACTTCACTTCTGCAATCATAAATGTCTATTAATGCTGAAAATCTGGAATTGAACTGCCCTTTGGAAAAACTAGACTCAGATTAATGTACAACTTGGTCTGCTCAAAAGCATAAATTAGTCACACAATAAAACATTGAGATAAACTTCTCAGAAAGGCAAGTGTCTTCCTTTCATGACTGGTACTTGGCTATTAATAAATTAATTAGTGTAATAAGTGTGTCATTCAGAGGTAGCTGTACTCTTGTCCCAAAAGTGACTTGCTTTAAGTCTGTTATAGTCTGATGGATAAAGACTTCTCCAGTCTGTTTGTTCTTGTTGTGGAAGTTTGAGCAAACTTAAACCCCTTTAGTAAGTGTCCCCACTTCCCACAGAGCAGTGTCTACT
>JAWWLV010000045.1:6484089-6510670 GCA_035041135.1 Platyrinchus mystaceus
CTGGAGGGAGACCTGCTGGACCAAGTCCCTGCATGCAGCAGGGGCACGTGACTATGTCAGGCTGGAAAGACCCTTCTGAGTCATCAAGTGATCACCCCCCAATTCCTCTGCAACCCTACAGCAGGGCATGGGTCAGCCATCAGCAAAACAGCAGCAGCCTCCATGCTCTTATTTCTGATGAAGCTTAGTAGAGATTTTGGGGGAGAAAGGGATGAGATCTTTATCAGCAAAGTAGCTTTAATAATTCTAATGCTAAATGTTTTGTCTAGCTGAACAGTCCGATGGGGCATGTGCAGTAGAGCCTTTTGAACAGGGTAAGGGCAAAGTCATGGGGAGTCCAATCTCAAAGAGGTTTGGGTTGGATTCAGAAAAATAATAGGAAGTGCAAAGGAGGGGCCTGAACCCACTCACTGGGAACTTGGACTGCCATAATTTTGCCATGGAAAAGTAGAGGTTTCTAAGCAGTGTTCAACATAAAAGCATTGAAATCAGCTGCTGTGGTGTGTCTGGTTGTTCAAACTATTGCTCTTTCTCTCCCCACAGGCAACCAGAGATGCACAGCAAGTGTGGTCAGGTTGCTCAGCAGGGAGCTGTGGGCAGCCACAAGCACAGCATGAGCAAGCACAGAATCTGGGCCCTGCATGGCCCCATGATCCACAATCCTGCAATCCTCTCAGTCTGGGAGAAGAGGGAGAGCTCCAGGGAGGGACAGCTGAAGGGCAGGATGGATGCTATCTCCCTCCCTAGGTCAGCAACAGCACTGAAAGCCACAAGGGACCTTCAGGGAACAGACTGGGTTGGAGTGAAACTCTTTGCTCAGCCAGCACCCAGATCAGAGGGGCTGCACTTCTTTGCTGGCATTAGACAGGAAAATGAACCCAAGAGCCTTGAAAAACTCTTTCATCCAAACATCACCAGTGTTGGTAGAAATACAGTTTAAAAATGTTCTGCTTTCACAAGATGCAAACAACATGCACAGCCCTGCGGCGCCTCAGCAGAGAGGTTTGTCACGTCCCCCCTTAATGGGCACGTTCCTCCTCAGTGATTTATCCCCAATTCTACTCCAGCCCCCCTCTGTGCAGGTGGCATGTGGAGGGGCTGAGCTGTACATCAGCCCCGGAGCAGGAGGCTGAGTACAACATGCAGCACAGCAGGAAGCACACAAAAAATGCAGACCACAGGAACAATATCTGGAGAAAGACATCCCCACACTGAGGGTGTATTAAAACGTGGGAGCCAGGAACAGCCCATGTAATGTGTGTCTGGGGGGAGGACACAGTTGCAGTGGGAACAGAGTTGTTAATATTGCACAACTCATTAAATGCATGTTACACTGGGTAGTAGCAATGTGGAGAGGGTTACTCCCTCCTTTACTGCCTCAGTAAACTCACCTTTTCGCCTGTGTGCAGGAATGCAGAGAGTTCATGAGAGGAAAAGGTTTTGGGACTCCCTGTGTCCCTTCCTGCAAATACATCACTATCTGTCCAAGGGAGACACAACCATCACTTCTCACATGGGCATTTAAAACTTCATAGCAGCAGGAGTGCAAAGGGTTGGGATTTCATAAACCAGTTCCTGACCATGACAAGCCTTGGCAGGGCAGAACTGGTGATGTGCTCCCACATGCGGGCACTGGCCAGGCTGCTGGGCTCAGGTCCCATCACACTCAGCCCACACTCTCCATGCTCTGGTTGCAATCAACACCAGCCTTTCTCTTGACCAAGGTCAAGAGATTTTCTGGTCTCTGCTTATAAAACCCTCTGAGGGAAGCAGGACCTCACTGCCCTGGACCAGGAGCAACACTGGTGTGACCCTTCCGTCCCTATGCCCACAGTTCACAATTTGTTTAAGCCAATCTAAGACCACACTGTCACCCAAAGATGTGGTCCTGCCTACTCCCTGCCCTGCATGTTTCTGCTTGCTCCCTTGTGTCAGCACGATTTGTGTTGCAGCTACCAGCAAGTTGGATCAGTTTGGTGGGTCATTTTTCAGGCAGATTAGCAGGCTGACCTGCCTCACTGTTTGGTTCCACAGCTGCTAGCCTGGCACAGTGGCAGTGTCAGGAATGCACGGCAAGGAATGGGGTTGGGTGGGATGGGACAGCGAAGCAGGACTGTCCCTTTTGGCAGCCAGGCAGAGCTGGATTGGCTTGAATTTCTTATGAAAACCTGCTTTTAATTTTCCCTTTGGTAAATATGAATAATTCTGTTTTAATGGGGAAGTAGTGCGGCTCCATTGTGTTTCAGAGTCAGTCTAACCACAGCATCTTTCTGCAGATCATAACTGAGTTAAGTGTGTTGAGCAAATAATATTTCAGCTGCTAACAGTTGAGTCAACAGCAGGGTGATCACGATTTAATCTTCTATTTCACAGGGGGAGACTGCACTGCTATTTTATAAAGCCTTTTTCATCACAATAGGATTCCCTGAATCAAAGGCTTGCAGGTGTGATTTTTGGCTGGGAACAAGCAGTGGCATTCCTATCAAATGTATTCTGCTTTCCAAGCACAAATAGCCTTCAACTCCTTGCCGTTCGAGAGGATTGTTTTCCTGAAAAGGAAGGTGTTGCCTTCCCATGAGTTCAAAGGCCCATCAGGAATGTGGTGGTTAGGATGCTGCTAACAAGGAATCTTTCATTACTGAGAAACAATTCCTAGAAGTTAACCAAGCAAAAATGCCTACAGGAGGCTCAAACTGGCAGAATTTAGAGAAAGCAGTAAATTCAGCCATCAGCAGTGAGAAGAAGGCTGCATCTCCTTTTCTTTTTTTTTTTGCAGAAGCTGAATAAAAACCTACACACTCCTTAGCTCTAAGCAATGCCCCTTTCAAAACTGATGGAGTAAAACGGACATCTCTTTCAAAGACAAGCTGAAAAGCTGCTGAATTTTCTTGTTGGTCTTTGTGGAGATATATAGTCAACGGCTGTGCGCTTTGGAAGGTTAGATTAGATGTGCATAAAGATTCCTTCTGCCTTTTCAGACTATTCATTTTGTCATATGGATTTCTTTCAGAGTGCCTTCTTTTTATTACATCAACATTCTGAAGATGGGCAGTGTTTTCTAATTCTCTGCAGTGCTCTGCATGACCATATCAGCAGAAATGAGCAATTTTATCCTGCAGGGATATGGGAGTACCATAAGTGAGAGGCTCACAATATGTAAGATGTAAAGGAAAGCAATTTCTTTCCCAGGAATATGAAGTGGTCAAACCTTTAACAGCCAGCTAGGGTCTGATTTCAAATATCTCATGAAAGATCACAGGAATTTAATACAAATTCATTTCTTGTAATATTGATGGACTTCCTTGCAGAATTTATGTGAGCAGTGGATTGAGGCCAACAGGTCATCTGAGCCTTCAGACTGCCTGCTAGGGCATATCCTGGATTAAGGCAGGAAGGTGGAAATAAATGGATGGAGCAATCCTTCCATCTGGGTGGGATTTGTCCATATGCAGTGTTGCTCTGTGGGGAAGCCATTTGCCCCAGCCTTTTTAGGACAGCTTCTTATCCTTAGGTTAGGACAGACAAGGTTGGAGAGCAGGGAGCTCAGTGCAGCACAGAGCTTGTATCTCACCAGCTACTGCTGATCACAGTGAACCTCAGTGTTTGCACAAGGCAGAGCAGAGCCCTGTTGCAACACCTGCCCTGTCTGTGGGGTTACTGCAGTGAGACTGCTCCCTGCCCTGCCAAAACCTGCTCCAAATCGCCTCATTCCCAGCTGTGGCAAGAAACTGGGGATACAAGGAACAGAGAAGACAAATGGAGAGGGCAGGAGTGCAGATAAGGGTGAGGTTGATCAATGTGCCAACCTACAGGCCAAAGCTGTGAGAGGGGTCCTACCCCTGCAGCAGAGGGCTCTGGAGGGGAGGAAGGCTCTGCTGTGGGGGGAGGACAGGTGAGCAGCTGCTACACAAATCTGAGCCACGTGCTGTTTGCATGTGCTGTTCTCTGAAATCTGGGTTGAAAAAGGAGATGGTCCAAAACTGGAAGAAAGTATCTCTTTGTCATACACATGCAATCCAGATGTGATATCCAGAAAGAATGGTCACCCTCATCTTCAGCAGTACCTGGCAGGCTTGGGGTACTGACATTGCAGACTCTTCTCTGTAGAAGAAGTTTTTGTAAATAGAGGGCAGGAGATTTTGTTTGTGAGAGTCTCCCTGAAGTAGGGAGAAGGAGAGTGATCTTAGGTGGTGGTCCACAAGCTGGAAACAAACCACCACCCTCTGTACTACATGGTTCTTGCTTAGAGAGCAGAAGGAACTGAAGAGAATTCACTTGCAGAGCTGTAGCAATTTGGGGGTGCAGCTGTCAGAGCTGCTGTAAAGTGCCTTGATATGGTGGGAAGGGGGACAAGAGAGGGAAAGGGGAAAGGGAAATGAGTTGTTGAGAGGGGGAAGCCACCACTATTTGCTTCTCTCAGCAAGGCAGGGCTTAATGTCTTCTGCAGACAAGGAAACAGCCCTCCACCACTGCCCTTTCCCAGTCCACGCTCACAGCAGATAGCAGGGTAATAAATCTGTCAGTCCCTCAGCAGACAGACGCCTCCTCTCTGCATTCCTGTGCAGACCTGCAAAGGATTATTAGCTGAATATCTCCCTTTGAAATCAAAGCTAAACTTCCAGAGCTCCCAATCTGATCCTGGCAGTGTATCAGCTGCACAAATCTCCTAACAATAATAGATAGGATATGACATAGTTCACAGTAAGGAAAGCTCTGCATCAGATCTCTGCATCCCAGTTACCTGGGATATTCCTTTCCAAACATCCCTGCCCTTGTTTTCAAGCCAGTCAAAGGACAAGGATAAAAAAGAGGTAAAAAATTAAAGTGGAGTAGCTCACTTCTAATTTATTGCTGGAAAAAAGTTAACTTGCCACGTTAGATTGCCCATGTCCCCTGAAAGACCCAGCACATTAATTGCACATGTTCACCACCCTCCCCCTGGGTAAGAAGGAAGATGGTGGGATGCCAAACTCCTGGCTCAGTTCAGTAATTCTGCTAAGCTTCTCCTTATTATTTCACTTACAGACCCAATCTGCCATGTAACTGGTTTGGGTTTGTTACCCCCAGCTGAACCTGCACTGAGCAGGCTGGCAGGAGGAGGGAAGCACAGTGCTGGAAGATACATACCCATTATCTTATTACTCTTTGCCATCACCAGAAGTCCATAATGACTGAGGTCCAAAACACACTAAAAGCCTTTGAACTGATCATTTACAGAAAATCATCAGCTTTGTTGTAGTTGGGTACTTCTAGAGGTTGGCAAGTGTCACACTTCTGATGCATTTTATGAAACATCCAGGAAAATCAGAAGAGCAGAGCCTAAATGCCCGCTCTTGTATCAAACATCAATACTTTATTAAGCCATATTATGAAACTAAAGCTTTCTGACATACAGTCATGATGAATATTAATAAACTTACTAGAGCTGATCCAAGTTTTCCATCTTGGCTTTTTGCTTTGTTTTGTTTGCCAAACAACAACAATAAAAATTTCTTAAGCAGAAACAGAAATAATTTCAGGCATGATGGATGCTTGGGCTTTGAGATAATGAATAAAAGACTGAAATTACAAAATACATATTCAGGTCTCTGTGCTGCTCTTGTTCAAATCACACTGATTTTGGGAGGAAAGGGAGAGGAAGCAGGATAGGATTGGCTTCAGTCACCTCCCAAATCTTGCCTCACTTCCAGCTTTTCAACATTAACAGAGTTTCCATTTCCCTCCCAACTCTGCCTTACTGCTGGCCATGCTCTCGTGCTGTGATTTCTTGGGTGATAGGCTGGGCTGGGGACTCACATCCCTCTGCATTTAACTCTCAGCCTTCCCAGGACTCCACCACCCCTGCAGCTGAACTTGAATGAACCTGCACTGGGTCTAAAGCCATCAGCAAAAAGAGCTCACGAAGCTCACCGGCCCAAAAATCTGCATTATTTGTTTGTTTTGGAGGGACTGTGAAGGAAGTGGGGGAGCAGTGTCCTCCAGATCCCACATCTAGCATTTCTTATTATACATTACACAGGTTTGCTAAGGCATTTCAAAGGCCAGGTTAAGTTTTACAGCAGCAAATGCACTTTAGGGAGAAACATTAAGAAATAATAGATGAAAGGTAAGCTCAGAGGAAAGGAAGGCAAGGCGTGGGGAAAAGAACCGAGATGCCAGACCCACATAGCTGTGACAGCTATCAGAGCAAAGGGGGAAATCACAGTGACACCGTATTTTGGAAAAGAAGCCCTTCATGAAAAACTCGTCAGATTAGATTAGACTTCTTTCCTCCAACACATTGGTGCATCTTGAAGAGCAGCATGGTTTCTTTAAATAACCTACATGTTTTACATAGTCCTGCAGGTTGGGGAGAGTGTTCAGGGTACACAAAAACTCCCTCTGGGCTCAAATACTCCCCCTCCTGTGCTGGAGCTTGGGTGCTCATGCACCAAGGGCCGGTAGAGCCGGTGGCCACTGTTGCTCCTTCAGGACAGGGAGATGAGTGGGAGCCCACCAGAATCCCCCCAGCATTTCACCCTGTAAAAGGGAGGAGTGGCAGCACACATCTGGCTATGTGCCCATATGTGCCCTATGTGAGGCTCCACCTTGGTATGACAGTGTCCACTAACGTGACTGTAGCTCTGTCTAGCACCCAAAGAAAGTTCCTAGAAACAGCAAGCTGGGTTCCAGATGCTTCTTTATACCTGAATATTTGCATTTCTCCCTCTTGGGGTTTAAATGTAGCTAAGCTTTGCAATCAGCTTCAGCAAAGCTGCCCCTTCTCCCTGTCCTTGCAGCAAATGATGAGCCTCTGACAGGAAATAGCTCAGCATTTGCCCATTGGAGGGCAATATAATAACTGGCTCACTCAATCCATACTTTTTTATTTATCTGCCTGTTCTTCAGAGCTGAGCAAAGCCTGACATCACACCCTGCCAGGCCTGAGCAGCTAATTCCAGGATATTATACTTGGGGTGGTGTTTATTTTATTACTTCAGATGGCAATCACAGCTGCTAATGAACCAACACGGGGGTGAGGACAGAGGGAGAGCTGCTGACTGGGGGGCAGGGAAACACCCCCTCTACCTCCCCACATCCCTGCTCCCCCTTCCTCCAGACCTCTGCTGCTGCGATGCCTCTGATTTACAAGTCTCCCATCTCTGTGCCCTACAGACAGCACCCATTTCTTGTTATTTTTGTAAATTTTATTGACAAATAACGCCTCTAAGCAGGCAGATCTAAGTGAGATATTATACCTGTTGTCTGCATGTGCAATTCTGCTGATTTTGTGGGAAAATCAAGCTCCTTCCTGTTGCTGGTAACATTTGTTCTTCAGCTCAGAAATGATGGCTGAAGGGAATGGAAACAATAGAATTCAATGAGCATTTGCTTCCAGGGGGTTTCTTGCCAATGCAATTCCACAGGCAAAACTAACAATGCTGAAAAATTACGTAAGTGTTAATATTATCTCTGAGAAGAAGTTGAATTGCACAAGCCTGGGGGAGCTAAAAGAATGGTTTAATTAAAATCTGCCTGTGTCTGCCTTCTTCCCTACGTGTGTGAGCAAAGCCCACTGGGAAAATCCTCCTACAGGAAAGACAAATCCCTCTGAAAATTGGAGAATTCCTGAAAAACTCATAGCCAGAAAAATAAGGGCAAGCAGTTGCCTAAGGCCAGAGCCCGAAAACTGGATCCAGTCCCTGCTGTCCCTGGAGCTGGGGCAGAAGCAGCAGGTGCCAATGGGCAATTACTGTGACTTTCAGAGAGAATCTTGTTGGCATAAAAACTCTCTTCTCCTGCTCTCCTACCTCACCTATACATCCACCTGTATCTATCATCTCATGGGCATTTTTGGACCCTAAATACTTTTCTTTCTCACCACTCTGAGCTGCACATGAACAGACTTCCTCCTACTAGTGAGATTCTTCTGCCAACGGGTGGTTACTCAGAGCAAATAATTTTCATTTACTGCTTCAGTTTATTGTTTGTGTTTCCTGAGAGATGGTTCTGCCACTCTTCCCTGTCAGGAATTGTGCATGATTTCAGACCAGAGGATCTTAAGATCTGGGACTTGATTTCACACACTTTTCTGTTAAGCAAAGTTATAATACCAGATCATGTATTGCCGAATTGTTGTGCAATGAAGACAAAGTTGTCTTGAAATTATGAGGTTGCAACATTTGAAATGATTTGTATGATTATATTTGGCTGAAACACGAAAAATCTATGCTTGTGCAGGTTTTTTAATTATTCATTTACAAATGTCATAATTTTTGAAAGCTGCTAAGGGTGAAGGTTGTGTTTAATGGGAATTTTATGGTACCAGCATAATGAATATTAGATGTTTCTGTCAAAGGATCATATCTGATTGAATAATAGCTGAGAGATGGGAAGAAAAATTTCTCAGTATGTCCTCCAGGGAGTGGAGAAAAATGTAACAGAAGGGACTGAAGCTCACTCAGGTTTTGAAGCTTCATAGAAGAAAGGAGAACTGAAACTGATTTTTGCATAAAACTTATTTGCTACAAACATCTAGAAGGCCTCATATCTTCTCAGCAGGGAGACAGCTGGTACCAAGAAGGCAAATTTTTGCTCACAAAATAAATTTAAGTCTGAAAAATGCCCCACTTGGCGGGAGATGGGCCTCATCCCAAGCAGGTATCAATGCTTTTCTGGATCACTTGCGCACTCTACCTAGTGAAGACACCAGTCAGTCCTCAAGGAATTGTACCAGTTACCTGAAATCTTGTTGAGCTGAAATGTGGACATCAAAGTCACAGTGCATTTAAATATTTTTTCTTTTTTTCCCTGAAAAGTTCTAGATCACACAGCTGGGCTATGGAAGATTTAGATCTACCACTGAAACAAGGTCCTCCACTATTACAACTTTCCATTGCCCAGTTTTGGTTAGCTGGGGTTAATTCCCACAACTGCCAAATGAAGAGCTCACGTTCCTCAGCAGCAAGAAACATCTGTCCGAATTTCATCTTAGGTACCTAACAATTAATTCAATCTTTTGGCATCCAGCCACTGTTTTTCATAATAAGCTGAAGGACAGGCCCACATTCTGTTAGCAAACAGGTCTGACAGGTCTTTTTACAAATCCCTACTACTGAGATCTGAAGTGGCAGAGCAAAGGACACGTGGTTTATGGATGTGAGTCTAAATACCATTCAACAACTTCTACCCACTGAATGATTTGTTAGCTCTGTTTATATGCTGTGCGTAGCTTCTCTTCTTGGGGCCAGGACAACAGCAGGGCTGGAGGCAGCTCTGTGTGTGTTTAGGTGAGAGGACTGTCCTGTCCCCAGGGAAGGCATGGTCTTCTAGCCACAGCATCTGTCTGCTCTGTGCCAGGGCAGGAAATCAGAGGGCCCCTTCTGCTAGTGCTGTGGCATTGTCCTGCCTAATTAAAAAGTTACCAAAGAGCACTCATTTAAACAGAGCAGCTGGAGAACTGTGACTGATGGTGTATGGAAAAGAGGGTGACAGAATAGGGGTGCATTCAAAGTGTATAGCTGCTCCCAAATCACAGCAACCTGCCATTATTCTCAGGGGGGTGTAGCCTCTGTGTAAAGCCCTTACCCAACATAAAGCTCCATGTGCATGTTCTGAAGCCTGCAAAGCTCAAACAACAGCATTTTGCATTGATGCTCTGAAATCAATGACAATCTCCATTGAGATGGGCCCAGCACGTCAAACACTTGGGTCTGGCTGTGCCCAGTTGTTTCATTAGGGGAACTAATGGCCCAGATGATTTTGGGGGTTTTGTCACTGTTGGCATACTATTTGTGGTCTAAATGTTTCCATTAAAAATAATCAAGAATTAAGACCTTTCTTCTTATGGTTTAAATAAGACTTTTTTAAAGGTCAGTATTTAGAGGTGCTGGTTAGGAGGAGGCTGAGTGCTCATCTCATTGTGGAGCTGGACAACTGCCAAGCCATCACCTTTAAGGTCAATATTTTAAGTTAACACCCAGCCCCAGTGCATTAGGTATTAAAATTCCTCTAGGTACAATAGTGCTCAACCCATGGAACAAATGGGACAAATGACTATGAAACAAATAAGAAAAGTAGAAGCAAAGATAAATGTTGTCATGCCAGAAGCATGTCATGCCAGAGGGAGTGGACTCTGAAGGTCCTGAAATAGCTATATTGCCATCTGTTATCTGAGTATAACTATATATCTATAATGACACACATAGTATGTATACATATTTATATATATAAAAATCAGATTTATAAAGTTCTGAATTTCTTGAGCTCCAAGTCTGTGGGCCAACATAGGGTCATGTTCATGTAAGACTTGGTCCTGATTCACAGGCAGAGTCCCTAAGCTCTAAGGTCTAAGGCTGGAAAGTGACTTCCTGGGGAGCTGATGAGCAGTTTGGTGCTGCTGGATCAGGCTCTGTAGGCACAGAATGCTTCTTAGGCTACTAAAACTAACCCCAAATCCGCGATGTTGTGAGGGACCAAATCAAAGGCTTTCCAGAAGTCCAGGTAGATGACATCAGTAATTCTTCTCATGTCCACTGATGCAGTCACTCCACCAAGGAAAGCCACTTCTGTGGCCACTTAGGCACAATTTTCCCTTGGTGAAGTCATATCAACCTTTCTCTTCTGCTTTTGCTACTGGAAAGCGGGTGGCCATGGCTGTATCAGATGGGAAGACTGCTCAGCAGCCAGCCCTGGATTGGTAAGAATGCACAGTATTGACAGAGTTTGCTTTATCAATGACATAAACGCTGCTGAGCCACAAAACAGCAGAGCCGCGATGTGTGAAGTCATAAATAACTCATCGTGAGGAAAGTGTGCACCGTCTGGGCAGGGAGCCACAGCATTCATCCTTAGATACCCATTCAAATCAGCTCCATTAGTATCATATTCTTCTGTAATTACTCCATTGATTCAAACTGCATCTTATCTCCCCCCAAGAGCTGTGAACACCCTTTAATTTACTGAAAGGAGGACATTTCCACCAGATTCACAATGTGTTCAGAGCAAGACTATGAAGAACATGCAAAGAGGGCATGAACACCTATGGAGGCTGAACAATACTGGTTCTGCAGATGCTAAAGTCAGCCAAAGCTGAAAACTGAATGCCAATGGGATGCCAGTGTTTACTTACACAGCAGCATGCCAGGACCATCCTGCTCACAGTAAGAGTGCAAGGGGTATGAACTCTTCAATGACCCTGGGCTGTTCTGTGTTGGTGATGAAACCCAAAACCTGTCAAGTTTCATGCAGTCTCCAGTTTCCTAGAGGAGGTTTCAAAGTGCTCCTGTTACAATATCTTGTTTTCAGAAGTACCTTTCATGAAACTTCACAAATTCTCCTTAATCCCCTTTTAAAGAGGGTCTTGTGACTTCCAAGAACTCCCTGAAAGCTACACTATTTCTATTATTATTGTTGGCACAGAGGAGGTTCATTACTACCAAGAGCTGTTGGAATAGGTTTCAGGATGAGAGAGGACATGAAGGAAGCTCTTGGGCTGTCCCACATCACTGTGCTACGCAGGAGATGTTGTAGAACAGCAGCTGAAGTGCAACTGCACGACCCCTCTGCAAACAATAATCAGGCTGACGCAAGCTGAGGAAGGAAGAGGTAGGAGGTAGATTTAGAAAAAAACAAGAAGAAGGGTTTCTTGTCAAATAGAGGAAACTGCACCATTTTGGTTGGGGTCACATCTGGAACAGATGTTTATCAGCTAAAGCAATGCCACGTGAAAGATGAAAGGGAAGGTTGCTGGATGGGGAATGCTGCAGGCAGGAGAGGGGCAGGCTGTGCAGGGACATGCCAGCCTAGTGCCAGCAGCCCTGCTCTGCTCAGCACGGGACAGGACATGGGATCTCTTTGATCAGAGCCTGCTGCTTCCACCACTAGGATGGATTTTACTTTGCATATATGCAGGTCATGGAAGAAAAAGAGTTGGGCATTGGCCAGGATGAAAGGCTCTGTGCAGTGCCATTACCTCTGTGTTTGTGTGGGAGTGGAGAGCAAAAAAAAAGTGTAATGAGAAAGTCTGGTTTCACTTAGGTGCTGTTTATGTTGAGAGTCAAGAACTGCCGGCCCACACACACTCCCTGCAGACAGCTGCCAGCTACAGAGTCGAGATTAAGAGGGAGAGATGAAGGGGAAGGTTACAGTAGCAGATTTTGGTCATAAAGAACAAGGAAACAGAGTTAAAAAAAAAATTAATCCTGTCCAAGTATTCTCTGAAGACTCTTGGAAGGCTCTGGCCAAGTCACCAAGGCCATAATCTCCCAACTGAATTTGCCAAAGCATTAAAATGTAAAAGTAATTTCACTGATTTTATTAGAGGTACTAAGCTCCTGCAAATACTGGAGGGGCCAAGGGTGTTAATACTCCTCTGGCAACCACAGGGGTGGTTGAGCGCCCAGCTTGAGCACTTTGAAGGGATGGGGTTTACACTGTGGATTTAATTTGATTAAATTAAAGCAAACTTGCACCAGTGTAAGATTGGGAAAAATAAATGTGGCTTTTCCTTGTTGTGCTGGAGGAAAGACTATCCCTGTGCAATTCCTACAGTCCCACGGATAAAATGATGGCAAACCTCTTCTGTTGGGGGGGCAGAGTAAAACCTTTGCCAAGGTAAGCAAAGGAAACAGCTCAACATCAACCAGATGCTGTTCACCACGTAATGATGTTCATTTCCTGCTAGTTTTCAGCTGCTAACTACTTGTCAAATTACTTCACAACTCCCAAAGTGTACTTGAAATGCTTCCTTCACCACTAGGACACTCAGGCCTACAGGGTCATCCAGCACCTTGGGAGAGGGTTTGAACACAACAACTCTTGGCTGTTTTCCCAGGAGAGCACAAGAAGTGCCAGGAATCCTCCAAAGGATTGTGTCCCTAGGAGCTGGTACTACAAAACCATGAGTACATGTGAGTTTAACTGTGAGAAGTCCCATTATTTTCAAGGAACTCTTGATATATTCCATGTATTTGTGGAGTTTACCTATGGGATATAACTTCAGTGTAGACTTTCAGCTGTTTTCTCCATCTCAACTGTGCTCATCTCTTGCAGTCCTGTATCTCCATTCAGTGACCCCTCCTGCAAACGTGTGACATGCTGTGATCAGTTCTGTTTTACAGCTGATCTGCACTGCTATAAACAATTGTGCAAAGTGTTAAGCAGGGAGGAATTCAGCTCTCAAGGCCGTGGTGGGTTAACATTTGGACTCAA
The DNA here is from genome assembly GCA_035041135.1 of Platyrinchus mystaceus. Taxonomy (NCBI): domain Eukaryota; kingdom Metazoa; phylum Chordata; class Aves; order Passeriformes; family Tyrannidae; genus Platyrinchus; species Platyrinchus mystaceus. Next base: position 6,497,281 of record JAWWLV010000045.1, read on the forward strand.
TGACATTAGAGGTCATTTCCAGTCTTAATAATTCTGTGATTCTTGATTCTAAGTCCTTGATGCAATGCATTACTTGAACCCGTTAGATATAAACCTACACACTGGCCAGAGAAAGATCCAAAGAACAAAATAAAGATTATAATAGAAATTGCACTGGGAAATTGAAATGACATGTTTGAATTTGTGAGTCTGTCATTATTATCTTGTCAATGTGATTAGTTCTGGGCCAAAGCCTGGTAAAGTCCTTGGAAGTCAGTGTGGTACCAATAGCCTGTCTGTTGATATCCACAGTCTTGACAACGAGCCTCACTGTGTTAAATCCACTGTCTGGCTTCCCTGGCTGAGCAACTAATCTAGGTATCATAAAGGTGCAGGTGAAAAAGAGAAAGAGCTGCACATTGAAGTTTTAAAAGTAGCTGTGGGGTCCTCTGAAGGGTTCTATGTACTCTAAAGGTATGACTGACACTTCATCTAGAAAATTACAGGTGAGACTAATTTCAGTGAGGCTCCCCGGGTGCCATGGGGAGCCTCATCAGACATATCATTCCCAGGATCTCTCATTCAAGGTCTCAGCTTCTGATTTTCTGATGGGTCAAACAGCTTGAAAGAGAAGAAATAATTCTGTGATGCATCAGACGGTGTTTATGTTTCTTTTGTTTTTGAAAAGAACTCAATCTGAACTCTGAAGGTCGAAGAGTTCAAGTCAGGTGAATGATACTGCTAGCAGAAAGGGCCACTGATGTGCTTTTGTCAACATGAAACATTTATTGGAGTCATAGCACAGTTGTTGGTTCAGAACAATAAGACTTTCTTCTAAGTTTCCACCCCAGAGTTTATCAGTTGCTAAAACTGGACTTGGAAATAAAAGATGGGAAAATTTTTTCATGTTGTAGCTGAGCTTGAAAGACCAGTCAAGCAAAGTTTCCGTGTTTAGTTCTGGCAGCTTTGATTTATGGCCTTCTAAAGACTGATAAAGACTCTCCAGGCAGCACACAAAATACAAAAGAATTAATTCTTTACACGTCAGAATCAGGACAAAGATGCAAGATGTTGAGAACTTTATTGACATTTAATCATGCTTTATTACTGAGTCAACCTCTAAATATTAAAGTGACGGTTGGTTATTTACAAGCATATTGCTGTCATGGTAATTTGTGACCAAACAAGTCTAACTCAATCTCTTTGGTAATTATGTTCAAATCTAATTTTTGTTGGGATCATGTTTATATCGGATTTAAGGTTGGCTTCATCTGGGGCAGATGGAGTCTTCTCATAAAAGGAATAATTGATCAAATTCTGGATTTGGTTACATGCACGCAGCTTCACTGCAATCCAAAATATGTGACTGCATGTCCCAGTGGGGTGGGTCAGCTGGAAGATCTTGTTAGTTAATATATTATGTGCTCAAATTAGAATTGTATGCTATTAGTGAAAAATGGACTCATCCTCTGCTTGAGAAGGATTATGCTGACAGGTAGACAGCAGGTCTCTTGCTGCTGAAAGTTCCCAGCGTATTTGTCATTACTCCCTTGATGATATAATTTTGAAAATGAAGGAGACAAAATACTATGAGAGTTTTTCCTGACATCACTTCAGCTTTTGTTGAGGAATTTGATGGAAGAACATGAATTCAAGGTCTCCAGATTAGGTCTGTGAGATTCCTGTGTTGACACAGGACATTTGCCTTTGCTACTTAGCAGGTATGTATTATTTTAATTTATAGATTTCACCACGATTGCATGGGAAAGAGGACAAATTCTGTCTGATTTGTAGCTGGGAAAACAGATTTGTAGCTGGAAAAACAGAGATACAAAGGGAAACTCAGATATGTCAAGGAAGATGGGAAGCTTGTGTCTTCTCCATGAGGCCTCACTGGCTCCTTTAGTAATGTCTGGATATTATGATTATTTTAGGAAAGATGAGAGCTCTGCTTTGGGGACTGAAATGCTTCCAGTCCCTGTTCTCCATCAGCTCTATGCTTTCTCCTTTCATCTCCATCCTCCCACCAAGGCCACCCACACCACGCTCACGGAGACCTTGTGCTCCTCTTTCTCTCCTCATGGCCCATATCTCCCCTCAGTCCCTTCCCTTAGATGTATACCAGATGTCCTGTGTGCCTCCCACCACCTTTTCTCTCCATCTTCTTCCTCCCTCTCATGCCAGGAGCTGTGTGTGTGGTCCCCAGCCCACCACAAGCCATGACCATAACCTCCTTCTCTCTTCCCCACTCCCTGATCCAGTCCCCTTGCTGGGACCTTCTTCTCCCTCTCCACATTTATGTTTCTTCCCCAACCGTGGCAGAAAGGCTAAATCCTCCACTATCTCCATGTGCCACACTTTCATCCTCAATCCATCAGTCACATCCTGCATGTCTTCTCCCCACCACTGCACTCCTACCTCCAACCAGAGTCTCCATGAATAGCCCCACTTCCTTATTTCACTTTAATTAGTTATTTTCTTCTTACCTGGGAAGGCAATCATTGAGGGCACTAACATTCTAAAACTGGTTGTGCTGATGGGCAGAGCTGAGGGAAGACACTGCTTTGCTTTAAGGCACTGAAAGCTGACACTTAAGCAAGTCCCTGAAGTGCCAGCTCTCATAGAAAAGCTGGATGTGGATAGTCAGACACCAAGACCTCTGTGGGTCTCCTGTTACTCTCTGACACGCCACCAGAATTGGCTCATGCCATTGGTAGCAGAATGCCCTGACAGCCTGGGATTGATCAGATGCAACATCTTGGCTGTGTGTGCCCTGGAGAGAGAAGTGCTCCTTGTATGTGGGACTTGGAGTGTCACCAACCCTGACAGGAAGGTCTCAAAGTTTAGGGGCAGCAAAAAGCCCAATTCCCATTCTGACAAAAAGTTTCCTCACAGATCTGCCCAGTAACAGCAAAACACCAAGGTACTCATAAAAGTTGTTCAGCAGGAACTTCAGGGCAGGACCACAAATCATCCTGACAGATGTTTTTGTAATTTGTTCTTAAAAAAAACCCTAAAACCTGTGATGGACTATTTGACATGGTGTCTTGGGTGATTGAATTTGAATCACCCAGACTGTCCAGCAGGGTGAGGCCCATTCTTGGTTTCTCCTCTGATTGCAGATTCTTATAAATTTGCAATCCTAAATTGGACAGTGTGTACTCCTAGAGAAACCCCTGACATAGGTGAGTCAGCAGAATCCCTGCTCCACCACTCCAAAGGCATGGGAGCATCTTTGGATCCGTACAGTGTCAGCCCTCCAGCATTGTCTGTTCCTATACCATGGACCTGTGGAGGTTTGAGGTGACTGTGCCCAAGATAAGGAATCTTTTCTGCTACAGTGGATGCTCACAGCATGAGACAAGTGTTGGCAGCACAGAGAAGAGCAGCAGGTGAGCAAAGGCAGGGTGAAGTAGTTGGAAGGGCAGGCAGAGAATAAGGAGGGGAGAAATTGTCACAAAATAGTTGTAAGGCCAAAAGCACAACTGGCTGTTTTGTCTCAGTGACAGCAGAGATGCCACAATCTGACCCTGTTTCCTTGTGCTTATAAGCAGAACACATGCATCAAAATACACACATCACACAACCACAGAAACTGTGATTGGAAGGAGCCTCTTGAGGTCTCCTGTCCAACATTTCTCAAAGTAGGTTGGCTACCAATGGTACATCATTTCAGCCCTGGCTTTGTCCAGCCAAGTCTTGTAATCCTCCAAGCACAGCACCCCCATCACTTCTGGGTGACCTCTTCCCATGCTGTACTGCCCTCCAGATGAGAAAGCCTTTCCTAACATCCAACCTGAAACTCCCAAGCAAAAACAAAAAACAAACAAACAAACAAACAAAAGCCCCGCGCGTGTGCACGCGCACACACACAGAGACACACACAAAAAAAACCCCAAACAAACAACAAAAAAAAAAAAGGAAAGGGAAAAAAAGAAAAAATGCAAGTGAAACCACAGCAGTGTGCTGGTGAGGGAGACTTTGATAGCATCTGCCTGGTCTCCTTGAATGTCAGCAGGAGTAAATATACTTACTTCATTTCCAGATAATGGCCAGCTAGCTCTTCTTCAAAATCTCACATGAGAGAGATCCCAGCACCTCCACAACCAGATCTCCTTTCTACACTTAAACAAAATACTGCTCTTAGGCAGCTCCATTTTGTCCTTATATTCCTCATGAGGGCTGTGGTTGATGGCAACAGGACTGAGGAAGTCTACAGAGACCCCAGCTGTGGTAATCTCAGCACAATGCACTTGGAAACCCTGATTCTGATAAATTTCTTAATTCCAGCAAATATATCTCATATTAAACCTTTTTCTAGCACTTGTTCTACAAGAAGGGCAGATATCTTTGCCAAACGTGGTATTACCTGACTGCGAAGGGGAAGCCAAGAGCAACACCCTGAATACATGTGATTTGGAAGAGGAATGGGCTACTAAATAAAAGCTGTGGTATAAAAGAAGTTGAGTCACACAAGTGGTTTCTATTCTTCACTGTTTACTGGGGGGGGTGGGAGGGAAAGCCTGTGATCTCCAGTTACCTAATTAAGAGAAATGAGAACAATGCTATTTGTCCATTACTATCCATTATTTTAGTAGTAACAATGGCAAACTACCCAACTTTGTGATCTTATTAAAGCAAGAACAAATTGAATTCATCAAAACTCCACTCAAAACCTTACTGTTGCCTCCAAGCACACACAAGCTAAAACTAAGATAGAAAAAGGATTGTGCAGTCACTGGTGCCACAGCCTTGGGGCACCTGGCTGAGGTGGCAAAAATGGAGCATTCACTCAGGTCAGTGGGAAAAAAAGATGCCTGTTCTTTTCAAGGGATTTTGGTTCAGGTCCAAAACAAGTGAGGATCACCAAAATATAGGAAGACAACTGATCAAAACGTACTGTAGAAGTGCCTGGTATTTTACAAACATCCCCTAAGGTTTCTGATAATAGAGTGGGAAAGCTATAGCTGTCATACTGCATTATTTTAGTAAGAACAGCCATTAGTCCCTTCCTGACTGCATGCCAATCGATACAAGATAAATGCTCCTGTGGATTGTTTTCCTTCCCTTTCTGTACTTTGTTAAAGCGAGCCAATTCTCTTACCTTGTTGGATAACGACTTCTAGAGCACTCACCTTTGGCACGTGGATGATGGATGGCCTGGGGATGTGAGTACAGAGTGCAATAACATCCTGGCTCAGCTCATTCGCAGCAAACACCGATGACTCGGTGGTAGCAGGCACTGTCTGAGCAGCAGTGTGATTGCTGGAGTTGCTGCTTGCACGGCTGTGTTTTCCAGAGCATTTGCTGGCTTTGAACATCTCCTCACTGTCCCTCTCTCCTCCGTGCCTGATGCTGCTGACCGCTGTTGAGGATGGCTGCAGGCACACTGCTGAGGCTGCCTCCGTCTTCTCCTCCTCCATGGGCACAGGGCTGGCGTTGGGCTGCTCAAACGGGGTGTTTTCGTGTGCGTTTCCGAAGCAGGTGAGCAGGGCTGAGCAAGGGAAAGGATGCATCTTGGATGTCAGGTTATCGGATCTGCTTAGCCTGCTTTCCACATCCGCATAATCAACAGGCTGCACTCACATCCAGAAGAGCGACCAAAATGAAAGCCCTGGCATAATGGCATTCCAGCCTTCCTAAGAGAGAGCAACCCCTTTTCTGCTGTCAGGAACATTCAGAAGTGGGGTACTACAACACCTCCTGCTCTGTCCTCCACCGAAGTCAGCCCACTATCTCCTCACCGCCGCCCACTGCTATTGTCTGCAAGGCAAAGAGGCACAATAAGAACGTTTGCAACCCTTGCATGCTCCTGCCCGGAGCTGTCAGCAGCTGAACAAAGCCCTCACAATAGCCCCATTGCCCCGCCGGGCTACGGTTACAGGAGCGGACGCCGCAGCACCCGGCGGTCCCCAATCAATAGTGCTCCGGCCTCAAGTTACCCGGCGAAAGAGGCAAAAAGATAATGTAGCCCGAGCTCTGCAGCCATAAGAACATCGACACGTGTATCAGTGTCATCATAACAATAGTATAACTGGCTCCGGTTACACCGCTCGGGTGTTTGTCAGCGATAAACCCCCAAATCGTTCATCTGTCACTGCCTTAGATCAAAAATGTGCTTTCGGGGTCTGGCTGGGCTGTTCATTGTTAAGAAAGGAAGATGAATGGCTGGTTTGGTCAGGGAGCTGAAGATGGGGTGCTGTGTGGGCATCCCATGTCCTGTCCAGCACACACTGCTACAGCACAGGCAGGATGGATCCCCACAGCTTCTCCTCCAGACACAAAGTGTCCCCATCTCCCAGCTCCTCTCAAAGTCACCTGCTGCTCCTCCTGGACCTCTCCATTCCTCGGGGAAAACCAGGGAAGCATCCTACTACAACCCCTCTGTTGCTGGGCGGGTGTAAGGGGAGACGTTTCCTTTTTCAACGTGCAGCGACTCAACATTGGCTGTTCAACAAAAAATATGCGGGAAGTGAGAGAAGGAGGGAGAGTTTGTGGTTAGAGTATCTGCTTCCAGAAAATCCCGGTTCCTTCTGTTTCGTGCTGCCACAGGCTTCCTGTGTGATGTCAGAGATGCCATTTGATCTGTATCTCCATCTGCAAAATGGAGGAGAGTAATCACTTATTTTTTTTCCACCCACTATGCATATCCTGTCTCTTTATAAAAGGTTATAAACTCTTGAGGGCAGCAGCTTGTTCTCATTTGCCTTTAAGCTGCTGGTACAAAAGATCTCCAAATACAAATGTGGCATTTACCTGCTAATAGCATCTAAAGAGAAATTTGGGGGTTCAGTCTTTCCCAACAAGCCCACACTCTTCCATTTACTTTTCTATCCCTGTTTGCTGCTAGATGTAGCTAATGTTTGTCAGACCCTCCCTGTAACTGTGCCTTTCATCTGACTGTGAGGCTTGACAGTGGGCAAAAATGTGATGTATTAAGAGAAGCTTGGAGGAGAAAAATGTGTTGCAAAAGTGGCAACTCTATAAATGAAGTGTATTATATGTATTATGGTCATGGATGAGGATGATTTTACTTTGGGGTCCATCTTGCTTCACTTGAGATGGAAGCATCAGCACTGAACTCAGTATTCCTCTTCATCAAGTGCCAGGAGACAAAAGACTGGCTGTGCTAATATGCAGCAACTTCCTCTTGCATTACATCCATCCATCAGGGTGGACATGAATCCCTCTGGAAGTGGATTCATCGTACCTGGATGCTGTCCTCTTCTTCACAGCACTGTGGATGCCTGTCTGAAACCTTTGGGCTCTATTTTGGGCAGCAAAATAGATAAAAGTTCAGGTGTTTTTTCCTCTTAACTTCTAAATCTCTTCAGTTCTTTACTGTTTCTGACCTTGAATGCTTCTTTCCCTTGGTTTCTAATTTATCAAAGGTAAGGTAATAGAACTTTCCTGTCTTGTGGATGTTAAACATTGTGAGTTTTTCCTGTATCACAGCACTGGGAGTCTCATAGGATCAATCTCTCAGATCATGGAACTTCAGAAGCAGAGGAAGTGCCCACAAGCCTGGAATCTATTTGAGTTTTACGGACTTATTGAGGATATGAGGCTGGACCTGTGTCACAAACAGGCTTTCCTATGGGATTTCTGGTGCCTCCATTCAGTCCTGGGTCCCAGCACGACAATGGGTACAGGCAAAATGTTTTCCAGAAATTACTGAAATATTCATATCCTCAGAAGAAGATCAGTTTGAGTCTAGCATAAACAAAAGTTTAGACACTATTTTATGTCTTGTAGAGGTAAGTCCATTTCCTTTTACTAATCCTTTGGCTTCACAGAAATGCCTGAAGAAACTAGTGAAATCCTCTAGGAGGTTTTTCTGCGTTATCCTCTAAACTTAACTCTACATTTTTGAGTCTTTATGCATTATCCTATGGTTGGGCTACATATGGTATCACTTGGGTACTTGGTGTCTGAACAAGTGAGAATATTGATAAAATCATTTCACCATGATTGGGAAGAAGGGAGAATACCCAGAAAATTCTGGATATTAGTTGCAAAAAGGCTATGTAGAACACAGTGTCTTAGACTGTGATTGTGGATAGACACCAGGCTAGATACAGACCCATGAGCTGGGGCCAGGCGAGCAGTACAGATGGCACTGGGCACATCCAGACAGGCTTCATGTCTGTGAAAGGTCAGACTGAGAAGCAGGACTAACCAACCAAAGAAATAACTGCTTTTATGTGGAAACAGTATTTGGGACTCAAATGGGAAGAGTAATTTCAAAGTGATGCACAACTAAGACACATCTTTAATTACATAGTGAGCTGTCCTTGAAACTAAAATTATTCTTTCAGAAAGTCAGTCAGCCAAGAACCTACATTCAATTATTTCCAGGCCTTCAACTGGCCATGCCGGCCTTTCTTCGACTCTTTCTGAGATCCTAGTGAGTTTATAGGGATACCAGCCTACACAAAGACTAGTTGTAGGAGTGTGTTATGACCACTTAAAGTCACCATGCAGCACAGATGCATACCTAAGTCAAGAGGGATTGTTCTAAAATTCAAGTGTCTGCTTGTATTACCTCTGAGAAGGGAGGGTGTTCAGTGCCTGCTTTCTCTGACAGCCACAGAGATACTTTTTCAGCCAACAAAAAGGGCTAAATGCTTCATTGTACCTGCAAGAGAAGTGATCAGGACATGGGTAATTAACCCCTGAGTCTTGTCTTGAGTTCAAAGACAACAGGAGAAATCTCACAAGCTGGGAATGTCCAAGATGAACTGATGGTGGCATATAAGATGTGACAGCCATGAACCCCAGCAGTCAGACTTGGGCTCAGTCTCCTCACAGCTTGGGCCTACCTGGTTTTGGCTTAAGCCCAGCACTCTAGCTAACACTAAAGTTATGATTCAAAGTTTATTTCATTCAAGCAGATCTCCTTGCAGCAAACAACCACGTGTACTAACCACATTTTTATGTGGGATGAGATACTACTAAGAAAAGAGACAAGACTTGCTTTATTCTTCCTGACTTTGTTCATAAATTAATGATGAGCTTAAATGCTCTGGCTTAACGCCTCAGGGAGCTGGACATGTCAGGTAAATGGAGAAGATGAATTTCAGCCAACTCTTGACCTGTCTTCAGTATTATTCCTTCAAGAGAAATTTTTCCTTCATGTGGCTGATATCATACTCTCTTCTCAGCAGGAGACATGAGGCCAGATTTAGCTCAGGTGCCCCAGGCCTACAGCAGGGACTAAGCCTAGCTGGGTCTCTCCCTTTGTGGGAGTTGATTTTACAGCATGTCATCCTGCTTTAGTGCTTCTGTGCTGTCCCTCCTTTCCTCATCTCTGTGCTCCTACAGTAGCAGTGGTTCTCTAAATATCTCCCAAACCCATGTCTGTCTAGTGGGGTTTGGCCATAGCTCAGCATTCCCCAGCATCTCCCCTTCCTCATCCTGACAAAAGCCCCAGCCAGCCTCTGATGCCTCTCTGCTGCCTGCAGAAGGAATATGTCTATTGCACCAAAGTAAGTTTTAGGTTAAATATAGGCTGATGATAATCAATAGAGTTCTACTGCCTTCAAATTTTGGGGAACTGAAAGGGTGATCAGAGGAAATAAATCTAGTCTCCTGCTATCTCCTCTATCTCCTTTCAGACTGCCCAAACTTTAGGTGTAAACAAGCTGAGATCCTGGCTTCCCCCATGTCATTTATGAAACGTGTTAAATCTGGCAGAGGGCAGGTTTAGTTTAGAGATTAGGAAGAAATTCTTCACTGTGAAGGTGGTGAGGCACTGGCAGAGTCCAAGAAGTTGTGGCTGCCCCATCCCTGGAAGTGTTCAATGCCAGGTTGGATGGGGCTCTGAGCAATCTGTCTGGGGGAAGGTGTCCCTGCCCATGGCAGGGGGTTGGAGCTAAATGATCTTTAAGGTCCCTTCCAACCCAAACCATTCTATGATTCTGTGATATCTACTTTCTATATACACACAATATATACTTTCTACAGAAAAAGATAAGTAGGATATGCAGAGAGTGTACCTAAACCACGAAATCAGCTGGAAGAAACTTGGCACTACTTGGATGGAGCTTAGTAGAAAAGAGTTCAGAGAATAGCAGTGTGGATGGCAGAGGAACCAGATCTGAAGGGAAGGTTTAAAGAGCTCAGCTGGAGATGCAACAAGAAACCAGTGAGATAAGCAATAAGATAAGATGGTCTGTGTTTATCTGAGATGCAAAGGGATTGAGGCTGAAAAAGAAGCTGACTATGGTAGTCAGGACACTCCCTAATAATTCCAGAGGTTCTTTCATCTTCTGTTGTACTTGCTATTAGGCATCATGAGGGCAAGTGACTGGGTTAGAGGAGCCATCAGTCTCATCCAGTTATGATAGAGCCTGTTTTTCTGGGCAGGAAAAACTTAGACTGATTAGCAAAAGAATTTACTGGTTTTTCAAAATGAAGAGGAAACTTTGAGGTTGTTTGTTTAGGGTTTTTTAACTAATTTTTAAAAATTTCTAAATGCTTTGACACTTTCAATGCCAAATAAACAAACAAAACCAAAAAAAAACCCGCTTTCCATTGTACATCTTAATCCTGAAGATCTTGATCAGGCCTGTTCAAAACCTTGCTCCCTAAAGGCTACGAAACTCCCCTGTCCTGAAATACTGAAAACCTGATAGGACTAACAGATCAGCTGGAGACAGTCTGAGTACACCCAGCTGTCTTCCCAGGAAGGGTTACCATTTCCAGGGACTGTGAAAATGCTTATTCCCTTAAGGTATTCCCACTGAGTAGCTGGGAAAAAAATACAAGTAAAAAGTAAACCCATATGATGACATTACAGAAGACTGGAAATGAAGGGCTGAATTAAAGTCCTTTTCAACAAATTGGGCTGTTCTACTGCAGAATTAATACCAGGATGATTCTTGAAATTGGATGGATGCATATATGCACTCTGAAAGTTAAAGAAAGTCACTGTTCAGGTTTTCTATTTTTGGCCATGCAGATAGTATTCATACTGAACCAAAGTCCTGGGCCTGGGAGCCAGAAGCTTTTGTAAACCAAGTCCTGATTCTGCTGCTGAAATGGGTACAACAGAGATGATGACATTTACTTTGCTGTCTTCCAGCTGGGCAGGTTGGTTCCATCAGTGAAAGCCTGGAAAATCAGAGGGCTGCTTAAAAAAATTAGTTCTTTCATAACAAGTGCTACTAGTTTCTGAGGTGGATTTAGAGCCTTGCTCTTACAGCTGGCTTAACAGCAACTGAAATAAAACTTCTGTCTGAGCACAAGTTGTCCTTGAGGCAGCAGTAGAATCTCTTCCTTTTGTAGTTTAAAGGATTCAAGATTAAATCCTATATCATTGTTTTAAGATGTCCTTTCATGCTCTGTTGACACTTCAAGCTTCTGAGCCAGAAGAACATTTTCTTATAATTGACACTTTGTAACTGATCAGCTTCATTTACTTTCTGCTCTTTTCTCAATTACACAGCCAACTTTCACAACTTTATACATTTACAGCAATTTTCCGGTTTTCACTCTCACCCACTGGTATTAACGTGGCGTGACTGCGAGCATTAAGTAAAACAAAAGAGCAATGGCAAAATACTTCCTTGAGCTTCCATGATTTTACTTCATAGGAAGATTTCCTTTGAATTTACAACTATGCATTCAAGTCTCTTTGCAGCCCTTTTAGAATAACACAGACCTGCATTGGCTGATTTTTAGCAATCATCCCAAAAGACAGTTAACCTTCAAGGAATTAAAAATACGGGGCAATATCTTGTTTGTAACTTAGAATCATAGAATGGTTTGAGTTAGAAGGGACCTTTAAAGGTCATCTAGTCCAACCCCCTGCAATGAGCAGGGACACCTTCCACTAGACCATGTTGCTAAATGCCCTGTCCAGCCTGGTCTTTAACACTTCCAATGATGGAGCATCCACCACCTCTCTGGGCAACCTGTTCCAGTATTTCACCACACTCATTGCAAAAAAACCTTCTTCCTTGTATCTAGTCTGGAACTGCCCTCTTTTAGTTGAAAATCATTACCCCTTGTCCTGTAGCAACAAGCCCTGCTAAAAGAGTCTGTCCCCATTTGGAACAAGCTGCCCAGGGAAGAAGTGGAATCACTATCCCTGAAGGTATTTATAAGACATGTAGATGGTTGAACTCTATGATCATTCTGTGATTCTATGATCTTTCTTATAAGGCCCCTTTAAGTAATGGAAGGCCACAATAAGGTTTCCCCAGAGCCCTCTCTTCTCCAGGCTGAACAACCCCAACTAGCTCAGCCTGTCCTCATAGAAAGGTGCTTCAGCCCCCTGACCATCTTCATGGCCTTCCTCTGGACCTGCTCCAACACATCCGTGTCTGTCTTGCACTGGGGTTCCTACAGATTCACACAGCACCCCAAGAGAGCAGAGAGGAAGAACCCCTGGCCTCGACCTGCTGATCCCACTTCTACAGACTGGAAGCATATTTTAGATGCAGCAGACACATCTGTGGGCCCTCATGGTCTGATCCAGTGCCCTGGAGCCATTCTCCATCCTTGCAGATGGTTGTGGGACAATTGCTTTGCTCGCGCATGTTGGCATATGAATGGAACAGACTGCCAGATGCCCTTTTGGAAAGGGATGGGCTGAAGGCCACTCTCCCTGTGGGGATTTTCTCAAACAGCTCTAGTTTTTCCAGCTTCTGCATAACACATGGGAAAGGCAGGGGGGTCTCAACCCTTCCTTTGCGGGTCTGCAGCTGTGCTGCTGCTCCTGGCAGCAACAGGCAACTCCACTCCAGCGTACACAGAAATGTCAACCAAGCCTGGACTGGGGGAATCATTCTCTGGCTGCCCCTTCCCTCCTTCGCTTGCAGAGCCAAGCCCTTTTCCAGTTGCAGACCACAGATGGCTAATTAGGATCATGGAGAGATGAAATCTGCTCTGTGGCAGCCTGTGCTGGGAATGGGCTCTTGGTTATGCAGATGAGATCCATCGGTGGGTAATTCTGCAAACACAGGAGGCAGCCCTCATATTGCAGCTGGGGCATGGCACATCACCCAAGGCTACGGCACAGGCCTGCCCTCGGGGACCAGGAATCTGATTTTGGGCATGGATGGGCAAGCAGAGAAATGGGGCATGCAAGAGAAGGCAGCGATGTCTGGGAGAAGGAAAGGTGGATTTTCAGATTCTTTTCATTCCCACTGGCCTCTACTTTGAGTCCTCCCCATATCCACCTAAAACTACCGCTAGTGCTATTTAAATTCGAGTAATTGACTATGCCAATTACAATGTGACAATTACCTCTCAGTATAAATTCACCCAGTTACTCTGTGAGTCCTTGACTGGGCAAGTCTCCGTGGTTGACAGAAGGATCCACAGGTTTGAGAGCCATAAGGAACTGTGCCAGGTACTCTGTGTCCCACATGGGCCACAAAATCTCTCTCTGAACTGTCTGATG
>JAWWLV010000045.1:6538765-6589201 GCA_035041135.1 Platyrinchus mystaceus
AGCGCAGGCTGTGTCTCACCTAAAAAATCCATTGCGCAGGCTTGAAAGGTCAAAAGACCTTTCCCAGATCTTTGTTCACGAAGACTGACCACGATTTTAATGTCCTTCTTTTCTAACTTCTCCACTTCCACCTCTCTTTCCCCCCACTCTGGGTGTGCCGGGGTCAAAGAACCCCTCAGGGACCCCCCGCCCCTCAGCGCCGCTTCCCGCCAAAACCCCCGCACCTCCCGCGCAGAGTCTGCCCCCCCGTTGCTATGCGCGGTGACGCGCGCTTCTTGCTTTTCTCATTGGCTCCTCCGCCCCGTGACGGCCGGGCGGTCCGACGCGGGATTGGCTGGGGGCGGGCGCGCGCGGGGCAGGTCGGGGCGGGCGGGGCCGATGGCGGCCATCGGTGTCCACCTGGGAGCCACCTGTGCCTGCGCCGCCGTCTACAAGGTGAGGGCGGGACGGGCCGGGGGGGCCGTCGGGGTGTCCCTGTCGGTCGGGGCGGCCAGAGGGGCGGCGGCTCACGGGTGTCTCTGTCTCTCCCCTCAGGATGGCCGCGCCGACGTGGTCGCCAACGACGCCGGGGACCGGGTCACCCCCGCGGTCGTGGCGTTCTCGGAGAGCGAGGAGGTGAGGCTGAGGGGAGGAGGGAGGAGGAGGAGGCCTCTACGTGCTGCTCACATTGTTATTATTATTATTAATCTTTTTTAATTATTTAATTAATTTTTCATTTTTTAATTCAGGTGGTTGGCTTAGCCGCAAAGCAGAGTAGGATCAGAAATATTTCGAGCACCGTAGTGAAAGTAAAGCAGATCCTCGGGCGAAGGTAAGAGAAGGGCTGTGGAAGAAGCGGTGAGAAGTTTGGTTTTCTCCATTAAAGCTGGTCCATTTGGTTTTCTCCATTAAAGCTGGTCGGTGAAGCCTCTCAGTGCTAATGCTGGAGGCATTTTAATGTATTGTGGCAGTATTTAATTTAACCTGGGGTTGACATGTAATCTCTGAAAAAATCATTCTGTTATCATAGTGTCACAATGGTTTTGGTTGGAAGGGACCTTAATGATCATTTTATTCCAGCCCCGTCTGCCGTGGGGTCTCGTGGAAGGCATACTTTCCACTAGACCAGGTTTACATTATTAAGTTCTTAGCCTACATCTCATTCCAGGACCAAAGTTCAGTATTTTAGGTCTGAATTTGTCTGCGAAAATCAAATTGTGAAGTTTAGTAGCAAGTTGTGCATATGCTTTTTCATATATACTTAAGTTTCTTAACTAAAATGTCTTGTTACCGGGTTGTTTTCCTGCGTGTAAAACCCCATTGAGGCTTTGTTTGCATGAAACTTTGTATTGCTTTTATTGCAATAGTGAAACACACTGTTGTGATTCCTCAGTTAGTGGAGCTGTGATGGTTTGCACTGGCAAGTTCAGTGACGAGAACAAAACTTGGTTTGTTCTGGTTGGTTGTTGGGTTAGATCTGACATCAAACATGTATCAGAACTTTTTAGTGATGACCCAGCTGTGTGTTACAACCCCTTCATGTTGTCCCTTCTGATGTATTTCCCAGCGCTTTTCACGTCATAACTTTATTGAAATTATTTATAGTTGTCATGGGGGATAGCAGGTTAAAACAATGTGCTGGGTTTTGTTTTCCCCTTTCCCTAACTAGTAGGTATTTTTTCAATCATTAGTTATGGAAAGGAGATTGAAAGAACTGTTGGGTTTATTTCTACTGTATAAATGTATCTGTAGAGTGGAAATGGGAATTTTGGTAAAAGTATAGTTTGATATATTGGAGATGTCTTAAGGAATATCATCAAGGTGATTTTGTGCAATTACCCTTGAGCAAATGATTTATCTTGTTATTTTGAATTTGTCTGGACAGTGCTGGTGACCCACAGGCAGAAAAATATATTGCAGAAAGCAAGTGCACCGTGAGTATGATCTGGGATTTCTGCTGTTTCCAGAGTAACTTATTTACCTTCATATTTTTCTCCTTGTCCTTGTTTGTGCCATTCATGTCTGTGTTCTGTAGTGACCAGCTCTTTATATGAGGTCCATTTGCTGCTGCATTTGTGTTTATCAAGTAGATAACCGTGTTCTGAGATCTGCCAGCATGATACAGTCCAACAGAATAATTCTTACCTATCTCTTGGCCATTCTCTAAAGGGATGAATCTTAATATATTTGGGTGGTAGCACTGTGGGGTTTCTTAGTGCTGGTAGAAGGTGCTCGGGTCACAGCACCTTATGATAAAAATGCTTCACCACTTGATTTAAATGCAAATTAAATTTGAATAATGCTGTACTTGTTACTAGAACATTTTGCAAAACAAGAGAAAAAATTATCCTGGAGAATACATTCATAAAGAAGGGGCAAGCTTTTCTCTGGCTTTTGGCTGTTCATATTGATGTGCTTTTATAAATTGCTGGGCTTTTTCTTATGGGATGTAACCAGGAAAGCACTTTTGTTCTAAACATTGCCTTTGTACTAAGGAAAACTAAGAAAGAGGAAGTCTGGAGTCTTTAAGTTCTTAAATGTCACTGTTGTGTGTGTCAGATGATCCAGGTCTTTTTGTAATCTTTGATAAGCATCTTGGAAGCATTTGTTTCCTTGTAATAAAGTGCTAATGCAGAGAGTATTTACACAGTCCAGTTCTTTTTACTTTGAACAGAAACTGGACTGTGTAAATACATAGGTTTTTTATTAACCATATTGCATATCTAACCAAGGTGTGTTGGTTTTGCTTACAGATAATTGAGAAGAATGGAAAACTTCAATATGAAATAGATAATAAACTTATTAACCCGGAAGATGTGGCAAAACTAATTTTCAGTAAAATGAAAGGTATATAATAATTGAAATCATAACATGTTTTAGGTCTTTAAGCTGTCTTCGTATTTTTAAGATGCGGTATATTGGTTTTTATGCTTTTAATAACATGTTCTGCCTGTGTTTGTAAACAGAGACTGCTCAGTCTGCTTTGGGTTCAGATGTAAACGATGTTGTTGTCACTGTGCCATTTGATTTTGGAGAGAATCAGAAAAATGCCCTTGGGTAAGAGTATTAAGATTTTTCTGTTACTTAACGTGCCTAAAGAAGACAGGCTGGAAGATCAGCAGTGGGAATTCTCCTGCTGGACTTCAGCTTGTGACTGTCAAGATATTGGGATGTTATTTGAATGGGGAAAGTATTAAAGCAGGAGATTAAATCCTGGGTTTAGAAACTTTTCGTGGAATTTACTGATGTAACCAAAAGGACATTCTGAATCATTTAGAGTGAAAGGGAATTTTGGTATCATCAAAGACAGAACATCATTTCGGATCAGAATCTTCACCTTTGAAACTTTGAAAGAGTTTCTCACCCTCCTTAAGTTCCCTTCACTTCATACTCACCAAACCACGTGGTGCTACATGACTTGCTGAGGACTCTTGTCAGAGTTCAGGTGTGGAAAATACACTAGTATGATATTTGGAAAGTCTGGAATCACTTCTGCTGTTACAGTTCCTGTGTATGAAAACATAAGTATGCTTAAAGCTGAGCGTGATTGACAGCATCTACTATTCTGCTTTCTGATATGTGGAAGCCCTTTTGTTTAACTGTCATGAAATACATAAAACATGAGTGAGCTGGGTATTTGCAGTATTTATAAGGAAGCATTCTATTGCTCTGGTATAAGTTTCAAAATAATTTTGAAGTGGAGGAAACAAGTTGCAGGGCAGTCCCAGGGTTACTGAAGTTTCAAGAAAACACGTAAAGAAAGTATTACAAGTGAGGCCAGGTAACTTCAAAATGAAGTACAGTGGAGTTTTTTTTATCATATTACCCGTTGAAATAATGTATCAAGAACTTTTAACACCACATCTGAAGATAAGTTGCCAAGTTTGATTGAGGATGGAGGTTTTAATCTTGTAGTTGAAGGGAGTTTGCAGTTTTTATGGGCTATATAGGCTGATATATGAGAGTTTTCTTTGACAGTAAGTACACAGCAGATCCAACTACCTCAAGAACACAGTAGCAACTGAATTTAGTACCTTCCTCTTCCAGTCACTTGGCTTTGCTAATACCATGCTGTAACCAAGCTCTGAGTTCAGATGAAATGTTAATAGTGTGTGACTACAGTGAAACCATTAAAGGAAAATGAAATGCTGCTGTGCTTTATCGCAGGGAAGCAGCTGCAGCTGCTGGGTTTAATGTTATGAGATTAATCCATGAACCATCTGCAGCACTCCTTGCTTATGGAATTGGCCAGGATTCACCCACTGGGAAAAGGTAAAATCCTAATATTTTACTTCTTAAATTTAAGCTGCTGTACTTCAATCCCAAGGAATCTTAAACGAGGGGATGCTGTGTTGCCTTAGCAGTCAATACAAAATTAATGCTTTGAGGCTTGTTTTTCTTTTTTTCTCTCAATAAAGCCAATAACCACTTAGAAGTTGTAATTCCGTAGTGTTTTAAATCCCTTTGGTTTCGTTTTTATATTTTTAGAATTGTCTTTGAAGATTTGTGCCCAGATTTGTACTTTAATGAACTGATTGGCTTGAAGAAAGATGCAGCTCTTTTTATCCTTGTCATATATTTGTTGCCTGTAACCTTGAAAGTAATTTTAGTTCTCAGTTGTGTTGAAGGAAAAACCTTGGCTACTCTCACTGTATGAAACAGACTAATTTTGTTCTCTAGGGAACGTTGTCAAGTAGTCAGGAGTATTAAGATGCATTAAACACAAGCACCCCAAATCAAATTCTCTTGACAAAACTGATTAAAACCTGCAGCACATTATTTGGTGGTAATCTCTATAGACAGTGTGTCAAAATTAACATCTTTTTTGCTGGCTTATTCATACTACTTTCAATATTTTTTTTAACATGGCAGCAATGTGTTGGTTTATAAACTTGGTGGGACATCACTTTCTATCACAGTCATAGAAGTAAACAGTGGGATATATCGTGTGCTTGCTACAAACACGGATGACAGCATTGGTGGAGTTTGCTTCACAGAAGCTCTGGCACAACACTTAGCTTCTGAATTTCAGAGGTAAGTTTTGAACTCCAAGCATGTTCCTAGAACAGGAACTTCATTATCTAGTGCCTGATTTAAAAAAAAAAATCTAGCAGACTATCTGTGGGTGAAATGGCTCAAATAAAGATATTAAAGGAACTGTCAGTTGATGGGGGCTGAGGAGGAAGACTGGGAAATACTCGGGTTTGTGTGGATACTGCCTGGAGTTGCTGTTGAACTGTGAGGGCTGCTATGAACTCTGCCGTGTTTTGAGTGTTGTGTGTGACTACAGACTGCTCCCCTACTTTCAGTCACAAGCTTTTTGGGTGTCAGGGAACCGAGTGTGTGGTTTTGTTTGGTTTTCTTGGTGTGAAAGCCTGTGGAGGGGCTTGGGTCATCAGCTGAAGTCTGTATGGCACGTCATCCTGTGATGAACCAGTGCATAACCGCGAGCTCAGCGGTCTGAGGTGGTCAGTTTTGTACTGTCACAGAAAGACTTTTTGGGTAAAACTTACTATTTTGCTGACATGTCTAATGTTCACTGTTCTGTTTCTTCTTAATCTGTGGTTAAAAATCAGTAACTTTCAGACCTTTTCTTGCTGTTCCTTGTGGTCATTTACAGAATTTGTTTGGCTGAGAAGTTGTGTAGAAAGACTGTAATCTGTATGATAATCACTAATGCCCGAGTTCAGGGTGCCTCCTCACAGTGGTCTCTAGTTGAAATTGAAATAAGTACTTTTTTTTGGCAAGCTTTCGATAGTGGCATTGTAGTTAATACTAAAATGTCTACAAAAAAGGAGTTTAACAGCTCTAAACTGTTTTTCCTTACAGAAAGTTACCATTATCAGTCAAATTCCTGCCTTTCTAAACTGGTATCTTCTGGGTGTTTTTTTAATACAGATCTTGTAAACATGATATTAGAGGAAACCCCAGAGCCATGATGAAGTTAATGAATAGTGCTGATATTGCAAAACACTCTTTATCGACCCTGGGAAGTGCAAACTGTTTTGTAGATTCGTTGTATGATGGATTGGATTTTGATTGTAACGTGTCCAGGTAAGGCAAATCTTGAAGCTACTGCCTTTATATGAAAACTGTTCTTGAAATCTTCCTAGGTGGTATTTAGGATGTTCAACAAGCTTTGATTTCCTGTGGCATTTAATTTAGAAACAGAAGACAAAAGGCCTGTTTGCTTTGTTTCATATTGATGGTTCTGTTATGCTGCAATCTGTATAGTAAGGGCAGTGTTGCCCTAATGGTTAGAAAATAAAATGAAAAAAGGCACAAGAAGACCCCATCTCTGGAGTGTGGTTGTTGATTAAAGGGGAGTAGATACTGTAATGAAGCAAGGTGGCTGTTTCCTCCCCCTTAGTGTTTTTGTTTTTGTATTTTCCCTAAAGAAAAGAACACTTTTGTACTCTTCATCTAAATGACCTCCAGAATTACAAGAGTCATGGAAGTCTTGGTGGTACCTCAGTGACAGCTGCAGTAGAAAGATGTTCTCTGTCTCTTTGTTTATACTGCTGTGTCCTATTCTAATTCTCTTCTCCCTCGGGATGATACTTATTAAGATGTTTAGCTCACTTCCATTGCTCTTCCAGAGAGCAGCAGCTTTAGCGAAATAAAATAGACTTTTCCATTCCAGAGCTGTGTCTTAATTGCTGCAGAAGTTGGAGCTGTTAAAATAAGGCACAGCATGTTTCCAAGCTTGAGAAGCAATTCTGTGTAACTTGGGTTGGCTCTCTTCTGGATAAGGATGCTCATCCTGTGGATGTGCTGCAGACTTTGACTGGCTGCGTTCTTACAGGGTAAAACTTCCTCTTCAGGCTTGAAAGAGATGAAAGCAAGCACAAGGTTGTTTTTTATTTTGCTTATTCCCTGTGTACAAATCAGGACACTGCTTGATTTGCCTCTGAAATTTAAAAATTGAGTCTTTGTGTCCACTTTAAGGGTGATGAAACAGTTCCACGATGTTTGCTGCTTTATTTTTTCACGTATGAGTCAAGAGAGCAATGCTGGGTTTTGTTGAGACAATACTGTTTTTTCTCTAGAGTACACTGAAGAAGAATGAATGTGCATTCCATGTAGGTGTTTAATCACAGATACTTCCACAACAACAAAATCACTTCAAGATTAATAATTGGAAAAGAAGGTTTTTTTAAAAAAATTCCTAAATACCAGGTATAGCTAGAGAACCAACGAATATTCTAAAAATCATCATTTTTCCATATCAGGTGTTTGTCTCTAATAGATGAGATGACCCTTCTTGAATGTTTGTTTTTGGTTTTTTTCTTTTTTCTAGGGCCAGATTTGAACTTATCTGTTCTTCACTTTTTAGTAAATGTGTAGAAGCCATTAAAAACCTCTTGCAGCAAGTTGGATTTACAGCAGATGATATTAATAAGGTAATAATGGATGTCACTTGTCTGTAGTGTGCTTAACTCCCCAAGAACAGTATTTATGGGGCCTGTTTTCCTTGCAGACTGAGATTATTTCATGGTATGTTTAAGCATTTTTACTGGCATCCAAAAAAGTCTGTCAAGATCTTTAGAACTTCAAGCAACTGAAATCAAAGCAAATATAGGAGTTAAGTATAAGGTAGAGTCAAATTCAATGGTGTGTCTTTACTGCTGCATATTGAATAAGTGGAGAGGATTGGTCTCCATATTTTGTGTTTGTGTAGAACTGAGGGGTATCTTCCTTAAGTTCACTATATGGACTTGATTCTGCTTTTTGAGCCTTGGATGGGACTCCTGAAGAAGCTAGATGGTGCTTTTAATGACACTTGAAGCTATTTCAGACTCTTAATTACTGTTTGCTGTGTCACATCTCAGATTTCCTGGTGGATAATGAAGCATCCCAGGCCAGTGTTCAGAGAGAAGCTTTTGTTTTCTGATGACAGTGTTTTTAGGTGGTCTTTTAGGCTCTCAGGCCTCAATGCTTTGGGGGGCGAAACACTTTAAATGTAAAAATAAACAAACATGATTTACAGCTCTTAAGTTATGTTTTACATGAGGAAAAGTAGGAATTAGCTTTGTTTCCAAATCTGGCTGATTTCAGCAAAGTCACTGTAATAAGACTTGGACTTATGGACAAAAGCTGAATTGCTCCTTCCTACAGGTGCATGATGGAAGGGTGAGTGGCAAGTAGCACATGTTACAGCAGGGGGAAATTTTAGAATCCAAGAAAGGAATTTGTAGTGTGAGGGAAATCAAATGCTGAAATAAAGGCCCATAGAGTCTGTGGAATATGTACCTGTGGAGATAATGTCCTGAGCAGGTTGTAACTCTGCCTGTTCTGGCCAGGAGGTTGGACTAGATCATCTCTGGAAGTCTCTTCCAACCTGATGCTATTTTTGTGTTGAATTTCTCAATTTCTAAAAACGTTACCTAGATGATTCTTGCTATAAGAAACACTTTTTCAAGACACCATATTTCCTTTAATTTCAAATGCAAAAGTATCAGAAGTCAACCAGAGATTACATCAGTTTTTGTTATAACAACTACAAATGATAAAATATCCCAGAGCAGTTTGTGTTTTTGTACTGCAGGTTGTGACCTGTGTGTTTTATTTGACAGAAGGAAGGTTTGAAATCGTTATGTCATGTTTTCCAGGTAGTTCTGTGTGGTGGGTCTGCTCGAATCCCAAAGCTACAGCAGCTGATCAAAGACATTTTCCCAACTGTGGAGTTACTGAATTCAATTCCTCCAGATGAAGTTATTCCCATCGGTGCAGCCATAGAGGCAGGAATTCTGCTAGGAAAAGAGAATACCTTGTTAGAAGAGGAAGCACTTATTGAGTGTTCTGCCAAAGATATTCTTCTAAAGGTAAGGCTAAAATTAGAATATTAGTAAATTTTACTGCTGCAATGAATATATAGCACTAATGATTGATGTTAGAGAAACAGTATTGTTTTATTACTTCTACAGATTGTCTATAGGTCAGTAGTATGTGGTAACCTGGATTTATGGACTGAAAAATGACAGGAAAAACTGCTTGATTTTAAAGGGAGTTGTAATAGCTGGACTTCTTATGTATAGGAATGTCTTTTTTTTTTTTTTACTTGCTGTGATGGTAAATGTGGCAGAGGGAATGAATGTTGGATTTCTTTTCTTGTGGAGCATTGTTGTGACAGTTCCAGCTCAGTGAAGCACTTGGAGAAAGGCATGAACTCTTTTTTTTTTTCTTTTTAAAGGGAGTAGATGAGTCAGGGGCTGACAAATTCACGGTGCTATTTCCATCAGGGACACCACTGCCAGCTCGAAGGCAGCACACCCTGCATGCCCCTGGAAACATTTCTTCTGTGTGCCTTGAACTGTACGAGTCGTTGGGGAAAGGTCCCATGAACGAGGAAGATAAATTTGCACAGGTGAGTATGTACACATTCCATGTGCACTTTTGATAGCAACCACTGGAAAATCTGTTGGATCTGAAAAAATAAAAAAAATGGAAACCAATCTCACCTCTGCCAAAACTTGTTAAAAAATTAGCATCTCTCTGGCATCAGTCTTCAGTCGTTCTTCTGTACATGCAAAGTACTGAAGCACTTTGTAAAGAAACTGAAGTTTCCCTTTCGAATTCCTACATGGCTGGCAGGGCTTGATGTTTGACACTACGTAGTAAGCTCATCTGGGATGAGAGATTCCAGTCATTCCAGCAGTGCACTGATCTCCAACACTTTAAACATAAAACCGTTCAACATAATGATGTAGCTAGTGTGTGTACTGCTGATTACTTTTTGATCTACCTAGATTGGACAGGATCTTGGTATTAATTATTAAATCTTATTTTTCACAGTTTTAAGATGATATGATTATATCAAGTGAGGATTTAAAGATGTTACTCAGGAGTCAACCTACAGATTGAACACAGCTTGTTTAGAACTGTGATGATGTGCTTTCCTTGGAAAGCATCAGGGAAGGGGCAGATGTGTCTGAAATTGATGGAATATTTCAGAAAATAGTTATTCTACCTTAGTCCTGCCCAAACATCTTTAGGGGGATAGGGACAGGATGTTACCTAATGATTACAGAACTGATCCTAAGTAAAGGGAGATGCTCAGCTCTTACTGTAGGCTGTAGCAGTGGTAGGTCTCCAGTTGTTTGGGTGATAGATCCTGAAACAAAAGCACAGAAATAATAGTACAAATAGCTAAAAAGACATAAATTTGCACTACAGCTAAGGGAAGTCCACTAGGGCATGCTTTGATTTGGAATTACCACTACAAGTCGCTAAACAGAATAAATTGCACATTGTAGCTGTTGTGTCACTTCCGTTAAACTGCTGTGCAGGAGTTTGGAGAACTTGATTATAGTTTAACTTCTTTTTTTTTTTTTTAATAGATTGTACTCCAGGATTTAGATAAAAAGGAGGATGGCCTACATGATATACTAACTGTTCTCACTATGAAAAGGTACCCAAAGTATTTATTGCTCTGCTGTTTACCTTGCTGCATCACACTTGTGACAAGCAGTCTTTGCTCTTGGTACAGAATGTTTAATTTTGTATTGAGAAATTTCAGCATTTCATTGCTTACAGGGCTGTACAGTCCTGGCAGGGGCAAACTCTGTAGGAATGTGGTTTTTCTGCAGTACCTTCAGTGCTTTCACTGTTTGATTTCTAAAGAAATAAAAGCTTAACACAATTGTATAGGTTATTTTTAGCAACTTCTGAACTGTTGATCAGGTTAGCCATGCCTGAGAGCAGTCAGGATCTCAAATTTCCTGTGGAAGGGGGTTCGGTAGTTCTGCCCACACTCTTGGGAAAAACTGAAGGATATTTTGTCTTTTTTAGTTACAAAGGAACCCATGAAGCATTGCAGCATTTACAGGGAAAACCTGTGGCTCTGTCTCTTCAGAGGCAGATTAAAGTAGAGAGACAGTGCCACAGGAAATCAGGACTGATAAATCTACTTTTTACATGTTCATCTGGAGACTTTTTGTAGGAAAGTATGAAGTTTGTATGAAAGTTTGCTTTATGGCAGAGTGGGGATGGCAGGATATTGTAACTTCCTTAGGCCTTAATAGGAGTGCTTGGGCTCATTTGAAATAATCTAAATAGTTTATAAAGATATCTGAAGGTGGAATTCTAAGTAGTTAAAGCATGTTTGTCCTCTCAGGGCTGCCATGAATTTCATATTATTTTCCTAAATGTTTTGTAGATGTTGCTGGTAAACTAACCCCCTGTTTGAGTTCAAAATACTTAATTTGCTTACAATGACTATCACATGTATTAATGCTTATCAATAGACCTCACCTAAAATACCTTGTTTGTCATGCAGAGATTTGCACTTAGCACTGGTAAGAAAAGCATCATGGGGATTATAGATGCAACTCTGTCATGCAGAAAAACGGCATTATTTTAAAGGAGGTTTAAGTAACAGGTGAAAAAGGGAAAGTTCAGCAGAGCACATTTATTTCTATCTGAATATTTTGTTTGTCTGTGTTTAGCTGAAGTGGGATTCAAAATTGTCTCTCAATTCTTGGACTTTCAAAATTAAGGTTTTCCTTGTTGAAGAATATCCTTGGCATTTAAAGACTACTTACACTTTAAAAAAAAAAAGTCGAGTTCTCACGCTTTGATAAGATGTTCTGATCAGTCTGTTGCTGTTACTCAGTTCTCACAGTGAATATTTTGAATAATATTACACATATTCTATTTACAAACCTATACTAAATAAACTCAAATGCAGTATTTAAGCATGTTCCTGAGTCTGTTTCAGCATCTTTAGAGAAGATAAATGCTATAAGGGCAAGAAATGTGTATCTAAACACTCCCTAAAGTAAACTTAATTTCTTAAACCACTTTCAGCTGTGGTGAAGCATTTTCTTCCCTGGATATTTTGATGCTGATCTTTCTTCCTTTCATTGGTGTGAAGACTGTCATTTATCCTCTCTGGAACATGCAGTGGCATCCTGAGTGTTGTGTTGAGTCCTAAACATTCCCCTCTCTTTTATCCAGGGATGGGTCCTTGCACGTTACCTGCACGGATCAAGATACCGGGAAGTGTGAAATCATCACTGTTGAAGTGGCGTTGTAGCCTGTTGTGAAAGGCAACAGTTTTCTAAGTTGATTTCTGGCTCTTACTGCCTTTTCTGCCAAAGCAGTGACTCTCTGGGATGTCTTTGATTCTTAGAGGACTGTAATAAACTCAAGTAACACATTAATTTGCCACCACATCTGTTTGGAGTGGAAAGCACGGTGCAAAATGTTAATCAAGACATGCAGACAGCAGATCATTGAATTATCAGCACTTGATTTAAAAAATGCAAAAGCACAAATGCTTGTGCCTGTGGTTCAGCAACAAGCATATTACATACATAATCTGAAGATTTCTCCTTTCAGGTACTTTGCAGGTCCTCTGCCTATTCAGCCAGTATTCCTGTGACTTCAACAGCATAGCTTGGAACCAGTGAGAGTTAGACTGGTGAAAATCCACACTGGTGTAACTCTGGTGCACCGAATTGTAACAAATTACGTGAGGTCTTGATGTTGCCCAAAACCATGAAGGTGGTGCCTATTCATGCTGGCCTACTGAGCTGTTTTTGTTCTGTATTATTTTTTTCTGGAGTAACTGTAAAATGGTTTTGTGGTATTACCTGAAAAATATGTGTAAGAGTTAAATGTGCTTATTTATGTGTTATTAAAATACATTTTTTTTTTTATGCAGATCTGGCATTCTCCATTCTGCCTGGCACTGTTCCAACCTCTGTGCCATATATTTAGGTATAAACTGCAGGATTTTTCAGTAAGAAGATGGAGCAGGCAAGTGTAGTTATGGCATTTGAGCATCTCGGCCTAATGTGCAGTTAAGGAGCAACAGTTCAAGATGACAGCCAGGTGTTGTAAAATACTAAAAATGTCACAAAGACCCTCAAAATCAGATAGAAACTAGAGCAGGGCTACCTGTCTGGATTTGAAGAGATCTGTGTTCAATTACCTGTTTTAATATAGGCTTCTCAAATTGTCTTATATTTCAATATTCCTCCTATCTCACAAAAACAATAGATAGCATAGCAGCCTGTAAAAAAAGGAAAAAAAATTAGGCCTGCCTTATCCCTGGCTCTGGAAAATGAGTGAATAGTTCATATCCTGGGTTCAAAGGGATCTACAAGGATCATCAGTCCAGCTCATGGCTCTGCACAGAGTAACCCCAAAACTCACTCCCTGTGTCTGAAAGGGTTGTCAGACATTCTCTGAACTCAGCCTTGGTGCTGTGACCACCTGCCTGAGGAGCCTGTTGAGTACCCAACCACTCTGGGTGAAGAAGCTTGTCCTAATATCCAAACTAAACCTCTCCTGACTCAGCTAATGCTGTTCTGTTGGGTCCTGTCACTGCTCACCAGAGAGATCAGTGCCTGCTCATGCACCTCTCTTGTGAGGAAGCTGCAGGTGGTGAGGTCTTCCCTCAGTCTCCTCCAGGCTAAACGGATCAAGTGCCCTCTCTCAGCCATTCCTCATATGGCTTCCCCTCCAGACCCTTCACCATCCTCAAGGCCCTCCTTGGGCGTTCTCTAATAGATCGATATCTTTCTTACATTGTGGTGCCCAAAACTGCCACAATATTCAAGATGAGGCTACCCCAGGACCTTTCCATGGCACTGCTTTCCACTATCATTCCCCAGTCTGTCCCTACATCTGGGGTTGCCCCATCTGAGGTGCAGAATCCTGAACCTTCCCTTGTTGAACTTCATATGGTTGGCAACTGCCCAGTACTCTAATTTGCCCAGGTCTCTCTCCTCCCAGTTTAGTATCACCAACAAACTTATCTTGTACCCCTTCAAGTCCTGTGTCCAAGTTAATGAAGATGTTGAAGAGCACTGGGCCAAGGATGGAGCGCTGTGGAACCCCAGGAGTGACATGGATGTCAGCCTGATGTCATCCAGTTACTGTAACTCTTCGTGCCCAACCTCTGAGCCCATTGCTCACCCTCCGTGTAACATGATTATTCAGCTGTATCCAGGAGGATACTGTGTGAGACAGTATCAAAAGCTTTACTGAAATTCAAAAACATAACACCAACTGCCTTCCTGTGGTAATGAGGATGGATTCCCTGTTGTAAAAGGAAATTCAGTTTGTCCAGCAGCATTTTTGTGAAGCTTTGCTGGTTGTGACCCGTGACTGTGTTGTCCTCCAGGTGTTTTACAATACCTCCCCAAGTAATCTCCATAATTCTACTGCTGAAGTGAGATTGACAGGCCTGCAGTTCACTGGTTCTTCTGAGAAATCTTAGAAAAGCCAGAGTCTGGGAATGTAGGAGCAGTGGAGCTCCACAACCTTAAAAATAAATTCCCATGAAGAGACACTTTTTGGTTGGGTGCAGGTTTGTGGGGTTTGGACAAACTCAAAACCTTCTCTACAGCTACCTGGAAGGACGCTGTAGCCAGGGGGTGGTCGGGCTCTTCTCCCAGAAAACCAGTGACAGGACGAGAAGACACAGTCTTAATCTGTGCCAGGGCAGGTTTAGGTTGGACATTAGGAAGAATTTCTTCCCAGAAAGGGTGATTACACATTGGAATGGGCTGCCCAGGAAGGTGGTGCAGTCACCACCTCTGAAGGCGTTTAAGGAAGGACTGGACGTGGCACTCAGTGCCCTGGTCTGGTTGACACGGTGGTGTTGGGTCACAGGTTCGACTCGATGACCTCAGCGGTCTCTTCCAACCTGATGGATTCTGCGAAAGCCACATGAATAGGAAGCACCTAATCTGAGGAGGGCGCTGCGATCACGGTGTAACTTTTTTTTTTTTTTTTTTTCCCCACAAGAGGTGCCTGAACCGTTTCTCCGCGGTTCTTCCTTTCAGCTCTGCCGCTGCTGAGCGCGGGGGAGCTTTAAGTCCGCCTCGCTCCATTGTAACCCCTGTCCCGCCGCGTTCCCGGCCGGCTCCCGCCGGGAGCCCCTCACGGCTGAGGCGCGAGGGGAGGGGCGGGGGAGGGGGCGGGGCGCGCCGGGGCCGCGCTCTGTGCCCCGCCCCTTTCCGGCGGGGGCGGAGCCAGCGCGGGCCGAGGGCTGCCCTCCCCCCAAGATGGAGGGCTGGCGAGGAGGTGAGGGGGGAGCGCGGCGGGGTCGGGGCCGCCCGGGGCTCTGCCCGCCCGGGGCTCTGCCCGCCCCGCGCCGGGACACGGGGGGGCAGCGAGGACCGAGCGAGGGCGCGAGGGGAGGCTCCCGCCCGCTCTGGGCGCTGCAAGCCGCTGCCGCTCCCCCTCGCCCGGCTCCGTCAGGACCGTCCGCACCGCCCCCGCCCTCAGCGCCTCGGCGGGGCGCGGAGGGAAGGGAAGGGCTGGGGGTCCTGCCCGCTGTCCCGGGGGGTCTGCCCGCCTCCCTGAGGATCCCGCCCGCTGCCCCAGGGGCGCTGTGGGAGGAGGGCGGGAGGTGATCGCGGGTGGGAGGTGGGAGAGGCGCTGTGTCCCGGCGCGGCCGCGGAAAAGGCACCGCCGCCCCCTCCCGCCTTCCCGAGCTCCTGACGCTGGGACCGGGAGAGCCCCGCGGGGAGCCCCGGGCGCGGCCCCGCGGCTCCCGCGCCGCGCTCCGTCCCTTCCCATCCCGGTGCTTCCCGGGCGCTCCCGCCGAGCCGCCCCGCGGGGTGTCGCGTCCCCTGAAACCCGCCCGGCTGACGGGGCACCCGCGATCCTTCTGGAAGGGCGCCGTGGGTCTCCGCTTCCTCGTCCAGTCTCCATGGTTGCATCGAGAGTGCTCCGTTGCGCTTGGCTACAGAAATTTGGCGGTCTGTTAAAGAATGGAGGTTTCCTTCTTGCCGTGGTTCAGTTATGGAATACTGTAATTGCAGGAAAATTGCTCGGTGCTTAGTGCAGCTTTCGCCCGTGGAAGCCTCTGCCCTCCAAAATATTTGTTGTTCTTTATAAATGTACGTACTGTGCAGAATAAAGGTGCAGGGAGGGGAATCATTGGCGTGTTTCACTCGACCCGTTAGAGAAGGGTTGAATTTGAGACGCTACTGCTTAACAAGAGACTCGTGGACTGCTGTCACAAATGGTAATGTGGGGACTCTGGGATAAGGCAATAATGATTTCAATTTAGCTGAGACATTAAATAGGATTCTTTACCAATTTTCTTATTGTAGCCTGGTATGTGCCATGTCTAGCTTCACTTGAGACCCTTCAAGAATTATGTAGGAAGGAAAATCTCAGATGTAAATCCATTGGAATCACCAACAGGAGTCTAAAGAGTTATGAGGTGGAATATTTGTGTGACTACAAGGTAGAAGAGGTAAGAGAAACACAGACCAATTTGATCACTCTTTCAGCTGAAATTTGGAAGTGAGCTAAAGGTAGTTTTTCTCATAATATAAAGCAGCAGGCAATGAGGACAAAACTTTTGCTGTCATCAAATTAAATATCTTTTAAACTTTAAGCTGTAAACTGAAAGCGGTGTAAACTGCTGCTTTCAGTATGTGGAAGGAAGATCTTTTCTTGAAATTACAGGAATGTTAGAATATGAAATGTTTCATCTTTGTGTATCTAGAACTTAAATAAGATGCTGATGCTTTAGGTGGTAGCTTGGTATGAATTATGATGCCTCTCCTTTATTTGCAGACAACCATCTGTATTTCTCTTTTGACACTTTTAGTCTGTTTGATGAAGAGTTAGGGCCATGTGCTGCAACTGGATTCCTTTGAAATTCAGTCTCAGGATTTGGCCTCGTTACAGTTATTTGGCCTTTTTAAAATAAGTACAAAATGTATGCTGCTTCATTGTAACTGCAATATTACATGTATCAAACTAGTTACTGCTTTGGGAGGATGGTTGATAAACAATGCGGTTTAGACTTTTCTGCTAAATTTTGGATTTATTTTTTTTTTGCCCTATATGTATTACAACTGCATTCTGCTTGTGCATACGAGTCATACAGCAAGTTAGCATAACTTGCCACCTGCCTTGACAAACTAGCCTCCTCCTCCAGGTATGCTGTTAGGGATCAGAATTCATCCCACCTTTTGTTTTCTTTGCCCCTGGAGTTGATATGTAAAGTATGCAAAATTGTCCTTAATTTGCAAACAGAAAACCTGATTTTTCTCTTTCTCCCCAATTGTAATTGTTATGGGGACATCAAGGCTCTCTGCACTGTGTGCTTGATCCTTAAGTCCAGATCTCTTGTGTTTGTCTGTGTGCCCTGTGATGCTGGATTGCAGCAAAAGGAACTGTGGCTAAATCTGTATCTGTTTCTGTGTTTCAAGGGCAAAGAATACTATCTTGTGAAATGGAAAGGATGGCCAGAATCTTCAAATACGTGGGAACCTGAGAAGCATCTGAACTGCCCATTGCTTCTTCAGAACTTTCTTAGTGACAAGAATGAATACTTGTCTCGGGTGAGAGAAGGCAAAGCACTGAAAGTGAGAAACCACATTAAAGCTCTGAAACCTGCCATTGCAGATTATGTTGTAAAGAAGGCCAAGCAAAGAATAGCCCTGCAGAGATGGAAGGAAGAACTCAACAGGAAAAAGAATCACAAAGCAATGATTCTGGTAGAAAACACCGTGGATCTTGAAGGCCCTCCGTTAGACTTCTACTACATTAATGAGTATAAACCTGCTCCAGGGATAAATGTGCTCAATGGAATAACGACTGGCTGTGAATGTGCTGACTGCCCTGCTGAGAAGTGCTGTCCAAAGGAGGCTGGGTTTATTTTGGCTTACAATAAACGTAAGAAGTTAAAAATCCAGCCTGGCTTGCCCATCTATGAGTGCAATTCCTATTGTAGGTGTGGGCCTGACTGCCCTAATAGAATAGTGCAGAAAGGTACACCGTATTCCCTTTGCATCTTCAGAACCAACAATGGCCGTGGCTGGGGAGTAAAAACCCTCCAGAAAATTAAAACCAACAGTTTTGTGATGGAGTATGTTGGAGAGGTATGTATCTCCTTAGATGAATTACATACAATAAAGGAAATGTTAGATAAAACTGTTGAGCTTTCTCTCAGTTTTAACAGTTCTTGACTTCTTCACCCAGAGGGTGGGTGGGCACTGAAACAGAGAAGTGGTCACAGCACCAAGCCTGACAGAGTTCCAGGAGTGTTTGGACAGTGCTCTCAGGCACATAGTGGGATTCTTGAGGTGATCTGCAAAGGACCAGGAGCTGGACCTCAGTGATCCTGGTGGGACCCTTCTGACTCAGGATATTCTGTGGTTTAACTATATAATAGATCAGTCTGCTTTTGAGTAGAGAGAGAAATAGACAGTCAAGTCACCAGCAAAATTATATTGTCCAGAACATTCCTTCATTCCAGAGCAGTTGTAAAAGGTCAACTGTAAAGACAGTACGTATCCCATATATCACTGAAGAATTATTTTAGACATGTGCCCTAATAGTATTTCTAAAGGCAAGTCCTCCATTTCTTTTATGGCAGTCATAATCTTCATTCTTCCCTGTTCATCTTTATTGCAGTTTTTGATGTTCCTGAGGCATAGTTGTTATGAAACTCCCAGCACAGTCTGTCAGTTCCTCTTCTGTTTGGTCTGAACTTTTAAGGTCGTATTTCCAAGCATATTTATTACTTTTGATTAAAGCAAGAATGACTCTTGTAGTATGGACATTATCTCTTTATTCAATCTCATACTATTTCAAAGAGAACTTTTATGTTATAAAGTATAGACCTTGAGTTACTCTTGAGATTTTGTACTGCCCTGTGTTTCTGTGGTTCAGCCTCTGCTCTGCTTCAGGGCTCTTTGCACCAGCAGCTTCCGGCAGCCTCTCTGATCCAGTGTGTTACATTTCTACCGCAAATCTGCCTTGCTACTATGTTGACTCAAAATATTTCCTTCTGTCCCTCTGTACAAAGGCTTATGGTCTTATTTGTATTTCCTATCTGCCCCGAATCTTCTAACTTCTCGTGTTCCTACCAGACATTCCAAATATCTCTGTGGAGGGGTTAATGCAGAAAGTTGATTATGTAACTTTGTTGCTTAAAGGAAAAAGTGTGTATTTACCCTTTCACCTGAATCTACTTCCAGCTGCTGAAGGAGTTCTCAAATCTTATCTGTCAGAAAGATTTCAGAGGAATTTATAGTTCAATTCTATCACATTTTTTATCTGTCTTGCTGCCAGATTATGATTTCTTTGCTGAAATCATAATAAACAATGCATTTAAGGTAACAGGCTGCAGATGAAGTAGTTTGAGCTGTTTCTTCTGTTGAAAGTGACAAGCTCACCTAATTGCATAGACTGAGCCTTGTGAAGTGATTGGTTTGTTGGAGTTGTAATGACAAGGATCTTCCATTGCAGTCAAAAATAGCAGGAAGAGATGCTTCTGGGGAGGGAGGAAATGAACACCTGGCCGTAACTGTGACTGGGTTTTAAAGACTGGTATCTGCTGATCTTTGTCTGTGCAAAGGGAGAAAGCTGAAACTTGATTTTAAGTAAACAAGGCTTTCTGAGTCTAATGAAAAAACGTGTATATAGAAAATATAGGTAGAAACAGTTGATAGTATTATCACCAAATCTCTTAGTAGAAGGTGCTCACATGGCTTTTTCCCTGAGACAGAATAGTACTGTGCATCAGCTGCATCCAGAGAAGCCTCAGTCACTAATTAGTTTAGCTGTATGTATGTATTCTTCATTCATTCGAGATGGAATGCTATTTCAACATCAAAAACTTAATGTGGTATTTTTTACTAAGTAAAGCTTTTTTTCCTAACTTGATTCTGATTTTTGTTTTAATTTAGTAATAGTTAATAATATGATGCAGGTTTCTTTTTTTTCTCTTTTTTTTTTTTTTCAGGTGATTACAAGTGAGGAAGCAGAGAGGCGAGGTCAGCTCTATGACAACCAGGGAAATACATACTTGTTTGATTTGGATTATGACTCAGATGAATTTACAGTAGATGCAGCTCGATATGGAAATGTGTCCCACTTTGTGAATCACAGCGTAAGACCTTGTTTTGTATACTAAGAACCTGGAGAATTATCCTAATTGTGCCAGAAATACCTTCTCATATTGTAAACATTTTCTTACCATATTCACAGTTTCTGGGGAGTAGTTTCATGCCAGTCAGTCAGATGACACAGTAAACAGAATGGAATACTTGGCCTTACTGGGACTGAGACTGCCTGCAAAACTCCAGGAGTGAGATGCTGCCTGAAGTGGACATTTGGTAGGACTGGGCTTGTCACTGAATCAGCTGATTCTAGACAACCAAAATGGGGTTGGTTTGGTGTGTTTTCTCCAAGCAACTAAAATACCTAATGTGTGAAGGGTCCTTAAAAAAATTAAGGAGGAGTCAAAGATGACAGGAATTGATGTTATTTTGTAGCAGGGCAGGATGGGGTGTTGTGTTGCATTTCATCCTTCAAACTTGGCAGGGGCACAAACGAAAATTTCTGTGCTTTCTTAGGTATCTAGAGGGGAGAAATACCATTTTGCCTCCTAAATCTAAGCTTGACAGAGAACTCAAAATTCAATTTTAAGGAGCAGTTTTTTGGTAGTGTTTTATTGAAGTTCAACTGGAATACCTAGAGCAAGAAGGTTGAACTGCATTTCTAAAGATTCCTGAACTAAAAATTATTATTTCTTACTGATCCAGGGTTTGTGAGGTATGCAGTCAGTCTTCTACAAATACAGAAAATTCATGTTTCCAGATTTGTGAGATGATGACACTTGTATTTCATGCAGGCTTGCCAGGGAGAAGGATGAAGAAGAGTTTTAGATACAGCACTTGCTTTTCACTTGCAGAAATGGGAGTGAAGTATTCTTGTTCTTCAGTGTAAAGTTAAATGTCTGTAACTTCTCTTCTGATTCTTTAATGTGGGATATATTTCACTACTAAACAGCTAAAAAGCTTGCAGTGTTTAACAGTCTCAAGGACTACTGGCTTCTGACACTTAATCCAGAAAATGGTGAAGTGGTTTCTAGTTCCTGCTTAGTGTCCTTTGCCGTCCTCCTGCCACCCAGTCCGTGGCAGGGAATTCAGAAGCCAAGCAGGTTTGCAATTAACAATAGAAATTTATGCACAGTATGAAGATGTTATTTCTGACCTGGAAGCAATGCTTAAATGAATACAGACTAGTGAGTGTGTGAGGCTTGAAATGCTATGTTATTTTCAGGTTTTTTTCAACTTTTGTTCTCTTTATGGGTTTTGGAGGTAAATACTAGTCTCTGAATGTACCTCTAATTGCTTCATCATCATTTTTGTTGTCATCTTTGAAGATGCCATTTTTTTTATAGGCTGTTGCATATTAGTGTGACCTGTGTAAAGGTTGCCTTCATGGAAGGACTTGAACGTGAGCTATGAGTGTTCTCCTTGAACATTATTTCAATTTGTTCATTTCAGACTTAGTTGCAGACTTCTGTCACTGAGAGAAGAACCTGTTCTGCCTTTCCTGTGACCTTGGTTTGCTCAAATGCTTCAGCGAAATTTAGTGTTAATTTTCCTTAACAGAAGCTGCATTCACTTTTGCTTGCAGTGTGATCCAAATCTTCAAGTCTTCAACGTGTTTATTGACAACCTCGACTTGCGTCTTCCTCGAATAGCGCTGTTTTCTACCCGAACCATCAAGGCTGGAGAAGAGCTGACCTTTGACTACCAGATGAAAGGTCTGCACATTTTAACAGGGTTATTGTGGGAGGTTGGGTGCTGGTGGGTTTTATTGCAGGCTGACTGATGGTAGCATTTCAAACATCATAGCATTTCAGCTCAGGCTCTGCCCTCCCTAACGCATCTCTGGATTTCAGAACAGTCATTGCTCCTGACATGTTGTGCAGAGAAGATCACACCCAGAAGCTTTTGCCTTCATCTCTAATGCATTGCCTCCCTCAGCACTCCTAGCTCACAGCAGGGATTGTGGTTGGATTGTCTGATGAGGCAAATAATTTTGAAGGTTTGTCCCAGGAATGCTCAAAGGAATGGTCAGGCTACCATTAAATAAAGCTTCCCTTTATACAAACTGGCACTTCAGATAAACTACTTTCTAAGTAATCTGTGAGTGATAGTTACTAAGGCAGTTGTAACAGCTCAGCAGTGTAAGTTACCACAGATTTGTCTCTGGATTCTGGTGTCTGAAGGCCTCAGCTGTGGATGTAGGTCCTGTGGAACAGGTGATGTGACTGTCCTGGTTTCAGCTGGCATAGAGTTGATTTCTTCTCAGTAGCTGGTACAGTGCTGTGTTTCAGATTGTGTATAAGACACTGATGTTTTGTTTGTTACTAAGTTGTGCTTATCCTAAGTCAAGGACTTTTTTGTGCCTCATGCTCTGACAGTGAGGAGGTTCACCAAAAAAAATTATAAAAAAGCTGGGAGGAAGCACAGACAGGTGGCTTGAACTGGCCAAAGGGATATTCCATGCCATGGAATGTCATGTCCAGTATAGAAACTGGGGAGTTGCCCAGAGGGGGCTTATTGGGGTTCAGGGATGGGGTTTGGATGAGGTGGTGGGCAATTGTGGTGCACCACTTGTGTTTGTATTTTTCTTTTTATTATCACTTTTAGTATTGCTGTTATTATATTTTGTTTCCATTATTAAAAGGTCCTTATCTCAACCTACAAGTTCTACTCTCGATTCTCCTCCCTGTTCCATTGGGGTGGGAGTGAGCAAGTGTTTCATTGCCAGCTGGGCTTAAACCAGGACGCTGCCAAATTGATCTGGAATCCTTAAAACTCCTCCTCTGTGTGATGTCTGTGACAGTCAAGGCTGGCTGTAATCTCAGCTGATCCTTGTGGATACAGACATGAGGGAACAAGGCTTGAGTTGGTTGAGTTTTGGATTCTGATGTGTATGCTGGACGTCGTACAATAGTGGTAACAGGGGTGTTAGTAGAGTTTGAGTATAGCTTCACACCCTTTGATCTGAGGTGTTAGAAGGCCTTTAGAATATGTTTGAATACCAGGCATGGTCTGGGTCTGTCTTTTAAAACTTTCTTACTTGTGTTTATCTGTGCTGCAGGTTCAATAGATCTGTCTTCAGACTCTGCTGATGGTCTTAGCCCATCCAAAAAGAGGATCAGAACTGTCTGTAAATGTGGAGCCGTGTGTTGCAGAGGTTATCTCAACTGAGTTCGGGTATCCAAAGTCACAAATACTTTGTTCTCTTTTAAATGTGTTTTAAGAAGACTCTTCTTTCACGCATATATTCAAGTATTCTTACATCTAATGTAAATAAGGATGGTGAAACCAAGGCATTGTGTTTGTAATTGAAATGGCATTGGCCAAAGAACGAGATTGTAGTGTTTCAGGCAAATACAAAACTGATACC
This sequence comes from Platyrinchus mystaceus, assembly GCA_035041135.1. Classification (NCBI taxonomy): domain Eukaryota; kingdom Metazoa; phylum Chordata; class Aves; order Passeriformes; family Tyrannidae; genus Platyrinchus; species Platyrinchus mystaceus. The sequence continues at coordinate 6,561,941 of JAWWLV010000045.1, forward strand.
GGGGATTAAAAATAGATTTTTCTAGAACTGTTGTGTAGGAAGCAGTAAAATGTATGCAAAGAAAACTCTAAAATGTACCTTGATTTGAATATTCACAGAATCCTAGAATATGTTGAGTTGGAAGGGACTCATCAGGATCATCAAGTCCGACTTCTGCCCTGTGCAGAAGAGTCACCCCATGCACCTGAGAGTGTTGTCTTGAGCTCTGTTTGGTGGTTTGGTGTTGTGACCACTTCCATGGGGAACCTGTTTCAGTGCCCAAGCACCCTCTCAGTGAAAAAGGTTCCTGATATCCAACCAAAACCTCCCCTGACTCAGCCTTATGCCATTTCCTCGAGGCCTGGCACTGGTCTCAAGAGTGTAGAGACCAGTGCCTGCCCTTCCTCTTTGCCTCACAAGGAAGTTGTACCTGCAGTGAGGTCTCCCCTCAGTCTCCTTTTCTCCAGGCTGAACAGACCAAGTGCCCTCAGCTGCTCCTCATACTGTTGCCCTCCTTTGGACACTCTCTAATGGCTTCATATCTTTCTTACATGGTGGTGCCCAAAACTGCCACAGTATTCACGGTGAGGCCACCCCAGAGCAGAGCAGAGGGGAACAATCCCCTCCCTCACCCGGCTGGCGATGCTGTGCCTGATGCCCCCCAGGACAGGGTTGGCCCTCCTGGCTGCCCGGGCACTGCTGACTCATGTTCAACTTGCCACTGACATTCGAATGTGAGCTTACAGACATAGGAGCTGATTCCAGGGGGATGAAGTGATGTTACGTGTTTTCTATACCCTGAGAAGTCAGAAGGCATTCAATTTGAATCCTAAATCATAGCTGACAGTTCTTTTGCTTCTTTGTTATATAAAGAAAAGCTTCAAGAGCTCGGCAATAACCTTTATGGCACCAGGGAGAGGGATTAAGGACAGCCAGTGTGCAAATGAAGGTTCACAGGAATGAGAATTGCAAAATGTCCATGGAACTCCACAGGAGTGAAGTAATTGGTATTAGCAGATCCCAGATCTAAAAGCTTGGAACTTTTTAGCTGATGTTCTGTTATGTAGAAGTTTTTTCAGTTACCTTCTGATTTTTAGTTAGGATGCTATAGGAGGACCGCAGTTTTACAGAGGATTTGTTAATACAAGATTGTTGGTAGTAACACTTGCTGTTTGTTTTCACTGCAGAAATTTGGCAGTCATGGCTGAAACAAATTGCTGACTACAGTTTGGAAATAGATAGCAAAAGCTAGGGAGAGCAGCCCATTGTCTAACAAGGTTGATGCACTGTGGAGATATGATCAAGTTATCTGTTAGGTGCAAAAGTACCCTGGAAATTGAGGTATATTCACAACTGGTTTCCATTAAGTTTTTACATACTGTGACTTTTTTATCTAGTGACAGAATTCTAAGATATTAGGCCTGTATTTTCTGATTGCAAAAATGTTAACTTCAGTGAAGTTAGACTAGGGGTGAGTATACCCATTTCCTGTAGACAGTTGTAAGATGTTCTTGAATGTAAAGGCTGAGAAACGTGCTGTTCTTCAGCTGCTTGAGTCGCCTTTTTTTTTTTTCCTGATCATTTTAAAGTTGTCTTGATCTATTCATAACGTATTCTAAGTTTTGCTTGGCTTCAAAACAACAGTTGAAGGGGGTTAGGAGTGGAGTTACAGCCAAGGTCCGTGCTCCAGGGATGATCCAAGTGCTTTATTCTCATGGATTAAAAGCTCGTAAAACTTGCATATTACTTACATGTCATGTAAAAGTTGGCAGGGTCAGGCAGAACAATGTTGCTCCATAAATGGATGCTCCATAACTGGATGCTAGCTATGTATCATAGGTCAGCTAATTACCTTTATAAGGTGCCCAGCATGTAATTGTTTACTTAATGCCTTAAATTCCATGTTAATTACTAGCACTTCAAAGGATAATACAGGTTGCTCATTAACAAGCACAGCTGCATTTGCAGTGAAGATCTGGCCCTTTGGTAGAAAGTGACATTTTATATGCTACTAACCCAAATCAGTATCACAGATGGGGTGAAGTGCATGGGCCACTGGAAACGCTGTGTGAGTTTTGTAATCTCCAATACAGAGATACACGTTGAAATAGAGACTTTATATTGCTTAATGAATAGGAGAAAGTTTGCTTAGATTAGAAAGTATTTGATGTGACCAGGCTCACCTGTATTCACGCACTTGGAAAAATGCTGAATCTAGTCAGCTTTTATCATGCCACATTTCTAATGATTATTTTTTTTATTTAAAGTGGAATGTGGAGCTTTCATGTTAGCAAACTCCAGATGATCGTGCATCTTTTGGAGTCATTAGTGCTTTCTCTTGCATGTAGCCCGAGCCAGCGGTGCATTCCATGTGGATGGAATCTGCAGTCTCCAGCTCCTTAATCCGCTGCAGTCGTCCTGCCCTGTCACTGCAGGATGGAGAGAGCGGCTGCGGCAAGACATGGATTCCTTCCTGTGGCCTCGCCCGCGCCCGGGGCACAGGGCGGGCTCCTCTTTCTGTCTCTGATGTTCACGCCCAGTTTGATTTAAATATTGCAAGTTTAAAAGATAACAGTTGTGGCAGTTGTACCTAAGCTCAGCATCTGCCTTGTCCTGAGGCAGTGAATGTTATCACCAGCGCTGGAATAACGCTGCTGTTCGCTAAGGATATGTGTGTTATCTTCTGCCAAAAATAAAGATCCGTTAATTTATGTTCTGGGAGGCAACAGCATTTTGTATTTATTTGAAGTAAATCCATGTATCCAGTTTCCAGTTTAGAGCCTTGAACAGTATTTTATATTTACATATGCACAGTGCATTTGGATTGCCGTCAGTGAAAGGGACACAGTGTCACTTTTAAAACTCCTTTTGCTGTTTCTATGAGTTTGGCAGAAAACTGCCAAATTGGAAAAGGAGAAAAAGCTATTTTCAATTTCTTAGGGAACCTAAACCAGCCCAGCTTCTGCCTTTGTTTTGCTTTGTTGGCATTGTCATGGTCACCAGTTCTGTTGTGTGTATGCACTTCTTGGGGACTGGTGGCTTGTCCTCCAGCTGTTCTTTTTTTGTTGGGGTTATTTTTATTTTTTGGTAGCAAAACTAAAGCTGCAAGATCACCTGTAAGAAAAGCTATTGTCTATTTATTTAATCTCCAAATTAAGTCAATCTTTTGGTTATTTCTAATGTATGTTTTAGGAACTGTATACATTAGAATATGCAGTTTGTAAGCTCAGGAACATTTTCTTTTCATACTGTGTGATCTCTAGTATTGCTATCTTCCTATAGTTTTTGATAAAATAAATGAAATCTAGTTTTTCTCTTGTTGTTGTCATTCTTAAAAAAAAAATAAATCTTAGCCTGTCAAAATTAGCTCTAGCAGTAGAAACTACTTTAAGACTGCAACCTCTTAATTCCTGTCCTGTTCCCAAAGTTTTCTAGCCTTGTAAGGACTCCAGCAGAGTAACCATGAGGAAATCATGTGTTTTCAGTTTAGGGCTGGTGAGATGTGGTATAAATTTACACTGTCAACTTGCCTGAAGCAGACTGGGTTCCTCTGTATTTGAGCACCCTGTAAAGGCAGCCCTGAACTTACATGCACAATACAGACATGAAACAAGCCCACAAAGTTGTTCTGCTCTGTCTGACTTTATTCACAGAGGTAGTTATAACAGCACTTCCATTCAGGCTTGCTAAAAAACCCCCAAAAGTTGATAAATCACATTTGGAAATTACAATAACAAATCCCACAAACACTAGGCAAGGTATCAGTGGAGAAATACATGGATTTCGAATATTCTTAAAATCATATGTACATCAGAGCAATGCTTTGTCCCCTCCTGCCTCTGTTCCCAGTGTCAGAATGCAGGCTGGTTTAACATTCACATATCACTAAACATGGCACAAAGACTCAAGGCACACATGGAGGGGAGAGATGTTGTGCTAAAGGTCTGTTTAATTCTTTGGGATTTAAGACCACATGGATGGGAAAACTCAGAGATTTTCAGATGACTTCCATGGTTTAGATATTTTGTAAGCACTGCAGTTTAAATAAAACCTGATTTACATTTCCATAGTAGAAACTAAGAATTTTGGCAGAGAGAGTTATGATGGCACACATGCATAGAGAATATACTGTCTTGATCTAAAAAAGAATGCAGAGGAAGTGAAATTTTGTAGTACAGAAGCCTCACGTAGTGCAACCACCTCTCTGGGATAACAGATTACCTTCTGTTGCTGAGTTACCTGCCAGAGCAGACCAAGGCTGGTGGCTTGGGAACCACAAGATTTTATTTTAAAGTTTTTCTGGAAAACAATTCAGAATAAACCAAACATGGAGGAACTGATGACAAGTTGTATGCAATGAGTTGGAGTTAAAGCACAGACAGTGGTGTGTAGTACCTCACTCAGGAGTTAAAAGTCAGATTACACCACTTGCTCCATGTAAAGAGAGACTTCTTGAACAATTTGATTTAACAACAAATTTAAAACCCCTCACATTCTCAGTAATTCTCTAATCTGTTCTGCAGTTGTTTTTAAAAATAACTGCAGTGAATACTAATTAAATAACGATAATAATGATAATACTGCCTGGTTTACCTGTCCATTCCTATGTGTTCCTCCCCCACAGTTAACTGTGGTATTTTATTAAAACCTGAGATCACATTACAAAGGCAAACTCTTAGAGCTCGTGATGAACACTAAATTTCATTTAGTGTTCTGTGCTTAGTTTTGTCTGGTCCATTTTTTGGCTACTTGCAGTCCTGGAGAAATGAACCTCAGGAGGTAGAAGGCTTTTACAGTCCCTCCTAGGAATACTTCCTTTTCAGTATTTCATGGAAGGAACAGTCAAGTTACACAGGCTACACATTCCTAGTTCTGACAGTAAGACACTTCTGAAAAAAAAAAATTGCATGAGTCAGCATAGCTGCAGATAGTAATTGGCACAAAAGAGAAAAAGAATTTGGGTATTAATAAACATTTTGGGTATCACCACGATGTAATCAGTTATACCTGTCCTCAGGAGACTTTTTTCTCCCTGAGTATGTTTTCCCCTGCTGCGAGCTTCTTGTATAAATGGTGCAGTTTATCTGGCTGAGGCACTTCAGCATCAGGAGTCAAGGGAATTTCGAAGTCAGAGGAGCTCTGGGAGTCCCTCCTCAGCTCCAGGTCAGGAGTCCTGGAGCTGTCACTTAGTTCCACCAGTGCATCCTGAACAGGAGCAGTGCCAGTCTCTGCAGCTTTCTCACAGCCCTCGCTTTTCAAGTCACAGGCACCATCGCAGACACAGGGTCTGCTCTGCCCTGGTGGTGTCCCCCTGGTCCCCCTGCTGCTGTCCAGCTGACTGTCCCTGGCAGGCTCCTGCAGCACAGGAACAACCGCTCTGCTCCCACCTTTGCTGAAGTCCAGGGCGCTTCTCTCCTGGGAGGTGATGAGCACTGTGTCCATTTGGCTATCCCAGCCCTGGCTCCCCTGCTCTGATATGTGTGTTGATTGAGAAGAATTTTGGGAGGAGATGTGTGTTGAGTCACTTACTCCATCTGAATCGCTGAAGAGTGACTGGGACCCACCAGCATCTGCCGAAGATGGGATGTTGTCCTCGTTTTCAGAACTTTCCTCTAGTTTATTACACATGAAGAATTCATCCCAGCGAGGGACATCGGCATTAGAGTCCTGTTTGTCACTAGTTACTCCACTGAAATTTGCTGTGGAAGTGGCACCTGGCTCATGGGAAAGAACTTGAACTGTATTTTTTTCAGATTCTTCTTCGTCATTTTCATCATCATCATCATCATCACCATCATCATTTGATTCCTCACAGTCCACAAAATCTACCTGGAGGGAGGTGTAAGTTGTGGTTGCTTTGTAACTTTCTGTGCTCTCATTAACATTTCCTTCAGCATTTTCAGACTGTCCTGTGCTGGATGGTCTGCTCTCTCCTGTCTGCTGTTTTGGAATCTTAGGCCTTGCAGAAGTTAACTCTGAATCAAAGAGATCATCTTCATCTGTCAGGAAATGAACAGAAAAAGCAAGTCACTAAGAAAAGTTCATATCTCTGCTTAATTCTGGTTGAGAGCAAAGTTTTAATAAAAATTCATTTAGTGTAAATTGAGGAAAAAGTTCTTTAAACCAGCTGGAGACTTTGCAGGACATTACTGACAGTGTTTGCCATGCCTTGTCCAGCTCAGTGCCTCACAGAGGGGCAGTTAGAACAAGCTTTCCTAGGGCTGGTCCAGGACTGTGGGAAGGAACCCCATCCAAAAACTGGAAGGGCTGTTGAGCAGTAACAACATTTTAAGACTGCAAACAACTGTGTTTTTACACAATTAGTGCTCTTAAAATCCAAAGTTAATTTATATTGTTCCTTTCAAACTGTTGTTTTGAACACAAAGACAGACTGTGGTGAACACTGAGGCTTTTGGCACCTCTGCTTAGTCTCAGACTTTCACTTAAGGTGCAGTAGCACAATCAGAACCTTTACCTGTATCAGATAATTCTCTCTTGTGGACTCTCTTCAGTGATCCTAAGGGCTTGTACCTGGGTTCCATGTTTCTCCTGTATGACCTACATAATGGCTTTAATCTGAGGGGAATGAGAAAAGCAATTAATGTTTAAAATGCAGCAGACACTTTCAGGAGCAGAAGCAAAACTTTTAACTTGATCTAAGTATGCTGCTCCATGCCTTTCAGAAGCACTGCAGCAAAAATGTTGAAGCAAAGGCAGCAACACCTAAGGCAAAGCTTTTGATTCATTGGTGAGCTTGAGCAGCTTAAAGGTAGAGATCTGTCATTTCAATATATTTACCTTAAAACACGTACATCATTTGGAAACTATCTTGTAGTTCTTTGCTTAGTAAGATGAGAGGGTTCAAAAGCTAACTGCAGTTTTATTCAATAACTGATTAGTGTAAAGTCTCCTTTCTTAATAAAGGAGGAAAAGAAAAAAGGAACAGAAAAAGGAGTCCTGATTCTGTTCAGACTGAGTGACACCACTGCTTTCCTGCTCTGTGAGGGTGCTTTCTAAGCTGCCAACACCTGCAGCAGCACAAGAGAACTGGCCTCTGATGCTGTGTAGAGGGGAGGAGTTCAAGACCTCAAAGAAACCCTCTTTAAAAGAAACTTCTGAGAAGTTGCAATGAAATAGAAATGGGTCACAGAACACAGTGAGATGAATGTGTATTCAGCTTCCAGAGTTTACCAGCAGGAAAGCCTCTACCCATAGATAGAAGTAGTGTGTGGAATACAAACTCTCACACTTAACTCAGCATACAAGTGTGCTTCAAAAAGCTCAAGTTTGTGGCACTGAATATAGAGAAAAAAAGAAAAAAGAATTATCAGACCAGTAAAGCAAAAAGCAGTGCCCCCCCCCGAGAGGCCGCGATTCAGGAGGGAAGTTGTCCTTACTAGAACAGGGCTTGGATCACCTCCATCCAGCAGCCATTTATCACTTACATTTCCATTAATTTGTCCTCTGTCCCACCCAGTGGCAGTACGTTGGGATACACATTCACAGGACAGATATAGCTCAGGAAATCCTTAATCTAAATTGCAGAGAAGAAGAAGCAATTTGATAAGTTCCATCAACAGTTAAGAATTTCACTTAAAGGCAGCACTGATGCAAGCATACCCAAAAGTACTACCACTGGTCTCATGTAAAGACCAGTGTGACCCATGAGCTAAACTCTATCCAAGTGGATAGCTCTGGAACAAGAAAACAGGTGTGAAAGGATTCTGAGAACTCAGCCTCACCTAACACCGCACTGCAATTATCAACTTCTAAACACTTGTAAACGGACCATCACCATCTCTGAAAGAAAAGGCTGGACACATTTAGAATGGGATCCAGCACTTCCCTGTCCTTACTGCTGTCAGTCTTTTCAAACCTGCATTTTTCTTACTGGACTTCAAGTCCCCATTTGTGCAGATCAGGTATTCCCTTCCTCAGAGACTTTTCCTGAAGTTTCCCTTCAGTCCCCTGTAAAAGCCCATTTTGACAAAACACAGAAGTTTTTCTAAGCCTTACTCTGTTGTTTTCTGGATGCTCTCCAGACAGTAAATTTCTTGAAGAATTGTGTTCAGTTTGCAGCACTCCACTCCAGCTGAGGCTTTGTCAGTGCTGAGCACTGAAACACTTGCAGGTTGCAGATTACACTCCTATCTGTACAGACAGCAGGGCCCATCTATTTTTGCATGTGGAGGAAGGAGTGTTACAGTTACAGTACCCCCATATTCCACCAGCAAAGCTGCCACTTTGCACATACTATGCTGGTACCTCCATTTAAAATTCCTCATAGCAGAGCAAATTAAAACTTAAAAAGGGGCTCTGAATAATCTCCATTTTGTATGAGGCAAGGCTTTGTTACAGGTTCCTTATTAGCATTGATCCAGCTTCAGTTTTTTAGGAGAGAGAAGTGTTTTTAGAACTGGATCAAGTCACATTAAATGAAAGTATGTGATTCTGGGGAGGATGCTGCCACGACCAATTTCCTTTTAGTCCCTAACACAGAAAGAGGAGTAGCAGTGGCAGATAGGATGTGAGAAAATTCTGTTTACATGTGTGGGCAGGGAATAGAAGGCAAACCTACCCAAAACTGAGTCACAGGAGATAAACAATGTATTGAAAACCAAAACTCCATGCTTTAAGCATTGCACAGTTACACAATAATCTAAAATACAAAGGCAGACAACAAACTTATGACCTATACATGGAGAACAGAGAACAAAAAATAGGCTTGTAATCCTGCCCTTCTCTGACATGCTACTCTGCAGCTATATTAAAACAAGTTTCTCTGTCTTCAGCATCAGGACTTCTTATCCCCTTATGTTTCATTATTGATAAGATTTTTTTTTTTGTGTCAAGTCATGTCATTCATTCAAGAACAATCAAATCTCCTTTACATTTTCTTAATCACTGTATATTCAAAACTACAAGTATACAAACCTCGCTGTATGAAGAGTGGAAAGAGAAACAAGCTCTGTACGTTCTTTCCCCAGTCCTAAAAAACAGAGGAGGCACAAAAATTAGGTAACTGCTCTTCATCCTCAGTCAACAGTCAAGCATAACCTGTTCTTGAAGTCCATTTTAAGATTTAAGTATACAAGTGCCAGGCAAAATACGCTCCTGAAACAACAGGTTTCTGTGTGGCCCAAATGCTCACCTCACTATTACGTTGGTTTTCTTGTTCCTTTCCCCAAACCACATGGTGGAGGGTTTGATGCTGATTACGTGCAGGGGAGTTCCATTCTGGCAAGTCAGCCCACAGGGCAGTCTGTTCCCTCGGAAGCAGTCATCATCCTGCCCAATGCAAGGTAAAGTAAGTGCAATAGGAACCCTCTTCCCACCCCAGAAATTAAGCAACATGGTATCTAGGCAGACCAAGTTCTCCTCTCACTCCCAACTCCCTTGAAGCACTCTTTGTCACACATTGCTTCCTTAGTGCTGCTGGCAAAGCAAATCAGTCATAAAGACCAATGTCCCAAAGTGCCATCTCTGCTTCTACCTGAGCTCCTCCAAGTTGGAACCTCCAGCTTGACAGACATCCTGGAAAGGGAAGGCCATGTGCTACAGCCACACAGTGCATGGCTGCAGCAGGCATCATCTGAGCTGCTTTTGATATATTTAAATGGATAATACCTGACTGATCTAATCTGTTGCTTGTTTTACTTCACTTAATACAATTTTCAGGTATAAGCATAAGCTAATATATTTTTCCCTTTTTTTTTTTTAAAGCTTCAACCCACTAACTGAAGTTTTCACTCTTCTTTACATTAAGCCACCATTTCACCAGTCTTCATTAGCACAACAAGCCCAAAATATAGCACCTATAGCCACACTTTCACAGCAAAGTTAGCAGAGGCTCTGCAGGATGATACATACCCAAGGATATCGACAGGCATGGATCTGAGTGTGTCGGTCTGTAGTAACATGGCACAGGATTTCTGGCATGTTCCTGAACATACCAGGTTTGTTCGTGTGCACCTAGAGAAAGGCAGAGTTTACTCTTCATTAGCTCAGTGTGTTTGCCAGGCTGCAGCTCGAGCATCTGTACAGATGTGCTTCTGCTCTCCCTAAATGTCAGCAGGCATTTAAAAAATACTCCCACTAATAATGTCCAAGCAGGGATGTGTGAGTGAGCCAAAACTTGGACACCTAGAACAAGTAGAACGTATCTCTTATTCTGAGGAGGGAAGATTATCATCAGAAAGTCAGAATATATCTGCTAACTATTAATGTTGTAAATGGCTTTTACCATTCACAAGATAAAAGGGAGAGAGGTAAACGCTGAGCTTGAAAACTGGGAATTAACTTCTCTTTGGAAAGTACAAATGTCATTGCAGTCTACAACTTCCTTGTGAGGGGAAGAGGAGGGGCAGGTACTGATGTCTTCTCTGTGGTGACCAGTGACAGAACAGGAGGGAATGACCTGAAGCTGTGTCAGGGGAGGGTTAGGTTGGTTATTAGAAAAAGGTTCTTCCCCCAGAGGGTGGTTGGGCACTGGAACAGGCTCCCCAGGGAAGTGGTCACATCACCAAGCTGACAGTCAGTGTTCAAGAAGCATTTGGATGATACCCTCAGGCACATGTGTGACTTTTGGGGATGGTTCTGTGTAGGGCTAAGGGCTGGACTCAATGATCCTTGTGGGTCCCTTCCAACTCAGCATATTTTGTGATTCTGTGATTCTGCTCCAGACTGAAATCAACTAGTTAAGTCATTTTGACCACAACTGCAGCTTCTTAAGGGCAGTTAATGAAAGCAGGCACATCTGTGACACACAGCAGCTGTCTCAACAGCCATTGCCAGCTCAGCGACTGGCCATAATCATCACTGAGGATCTGTTTCAACGCAACAATCATAGAAACATTACCTTGATTCCGAGTTCCTCACTGAGGTTTATGAATAAATACTCATATCCATAAGCAGCTTTGCAGTTCAGCCACACAACATGATAGCGGGACAGTGAGGTCCAGCTTCGCACTAACTCCAAGATCCCATTTAAACATTCCTCCTGAAAAGTGTAGAAAATGTTGTGAATCATCTTTGAAGATACTTCCTATGTGTTGCAATTTGGTAGTGCAAAATGGCATTGCCTTGCAAGACTTACCTAAAAAAGGAATGGTTAATTAATTGGAATTTTAAGGACCTTTCCTCTTGCAGCTTATTTGGACTTACCCGGCTTGGTATGTGATAAAATTTGGGATCACAAAAAGTAGTGTCCAAATACACACTCTGGATGTCTTTTACTCTGGAGGAGAGAAATGTGATATCAGGGAATATTGCATCACAGTACTAAGATACACCACTTCCTCTTTTCAAAAGGAAGCAATTCTATCTCTTTGTTTCAAAGAACAAATAAAAGGGGGTTTGTAACTTGCAACAGCGTTGCAATTATATTTAATCCAGAATAAAAAATGTGGAAAAAATTAGTACATATTCCTGAATTGTCCATGCCATACGATCTTTTATTCTTTCTAAATCCCACAAATAGCTCACCTGGTCCCTGAATGCAAAAGCTCCATTCTGGCTGCTTCTCCTTTTGCAAGCCTGAAATCCCCTGTGTACAGCACAGTGCCATTCTCACCTTCAAACAGAAACCTGCAAACAGCAATACCTGAGTCAAACTCAGCAACATAAAACATTAAATGCCAGGTGGTGATCTGTTACCTTGCTTAGGACAGTCGACATGATTAATGTGGGCTGTAACAGAAATACCGGGCTCAACTTGGTCCTACAGTAATTTCAGATAAACCAAACAATTTAGACTCAGTATGTCTGGAATGTAACCTGTGCCTGGCCCAGTCAGAGTTGAAGACAAAAGCCTCACAAAATCAACGAGGGTGGCCCAGCTGTCTGTTGGAGCCAAAGGCATCTATTGGGCAGCTGTATCTAGAGCTGGGCACCTTCTTTTTAATGTCATACTTAAGAAATGGAAGATTTATTTTCAGTCATGGTTTTGTATGTAATTTTTAAGTATAGTTGAAATCACTCAGGCACGGGGAAAAGTAATCTGCCCCACCAAGGAAACAAGTTCCAACTGGACAGATCCCAGATAGTAATGTGGTTTTCCAACCTTCATCAAAGGTGGTGGGCCCTGCCACAATAGTATTTTCTCCAAGTAAGAATTTTAAATTCACTAGCTTCTTCTAGTTGGAAAAAAAAACCCAAAAACAAAAGCAAAAGCAAAACCAAACCAAAACAGTACTTAATGAGAACTCTACAGGACAAATCTCTCAGCAGAAACATTTAAGGTATTGAAAATACATACATGACTGAACCTGGACAGTGACCAGCTGGTAGAAGTGTCACCACTACATCTTCTTTCTGGAAGAGATGGGTTAGCATTATTTACACAGCGTAGCAAGTACTACCAGTACTTTTATCAGCACAATGAATTGCTCTCCACAGTCTCTTGCAGAATTTAGCATTTAAATCAAGAGAGTCTCTTCACATTGCAACAAGCACTAAAGAACAATGAGCATCCTGTCACATCTGAAGAGAGGACCAAGTATTCTAAGGTGCTTATAAAGCAAGGTGGATATAAGACAGTTGTACTTTCCTAGTTCCTGGTAAGCAAGTATAGAATTACAGAATAATTTGGGTTGGAAGGGACCTTTAAAGTTCATCCAGTCCAACACCCCTGCCATAGGCAGGGACATCTTCATCTAGATCGGATTGCTCAATCTCATCCATCCTGACCTTTAATGTTTCCAAGGATGGGACATCCACAACCTCTCTGGGCAACCTGTTCCAGTGTTCCACCACACTCATTGTAAAAAACTTCTTCCTTACACCTAGTCTGAACCAACCCTCTTTATTGTAAATCCATCACCCCTTGTTCTGTCCCTACAAGCCCTACTAAAAAGTCTGTCCCCATTTTTCTTATAAGCCCCCTTTAAGTACTGAAAGGTCTCCCCAGAGACTTCTCCAGGCTGAGCAAGCCCAGCTCTCAGCCTTTCCTCAGATGTAACCTTTCCTCAGTTTTGCAGCCCTCCTCTGGGCCTCCTCCAACAGGTCCATGTCTTTCCTGTACTGGGGACTCCAGAGCTGGACACAGCACTCCAGGTGGAGTCTCCCAAGAAAGCAGAGCAGAGAAGCAGAACTCCCTCCCTCAACCTGCTGCCCACGGTTCCTGTGATGCAGCCCAGGACACGTTTGGCTTTCTGGGCTGTGAGCACATGTCATGTCCAGCCTCCCATCCACCAAGCATCCACGAGCACCACGGAAACGACATCTTGGGATACACTTTGTGTGGAGATGCTCTACTAGACCTTAATCTTCTGCATTTAAAGCATGTTAATTAAAATAAGCCAGATGATACAAAGTGAAAAAATCACAAGAGCAATAGGTAAGTTGGAGATCACAAATACCCTGGAAAGGCATTACCAAAAGAATGCTATGACAGTAAGAACAAAGCAGGGCAACAGAATTCATTGGCTGCACATCCAGGAGAAGAGGGTAACATGCATTTTAAAAATAGCTTGTCCTCTTGGGATGTTACAGGCAAGATATGTTTCCCATAGTCATATAAACAGCACTACTGCCCATTACTAATATATGAATCTTTTTTTTTCTGGAACTTACCTCACCAGATGTTTCATCTACTAAAGAAATCTGAGTTGGAGTTTCAACTTCCAATGCAACCTGTAACAAAATGATTAGCTGCATTATAGGATTTACTGGACGCTGTGTTTCATGTTTATGGCTGGTATTCAGTATCTAGATATCTCTAGCACTGACTGTGGTTATTGCTAAGCCTGTAAAATTCAACTCATTTTCCCACAGTCATGAATTTCCATTTCCAGTGGAAAAAAAAGTTTCCTAAAAGTTGTCTAAAAATGAAATGGAGATACCTCAACCAAGGTGTGCATGCCTAAAAAAGTTAGAGCATGTTGGACTTCTTACAGCAACAGCTCTTCTTTCCGTGGCTGGATCGTATGCCTTATTTTTGGATGACTGCAAAGCCCAAGACATCCCAGTCCTAGAGCACACCAGTGGATCTTCCTAGGAAGATCCCACCACCCCCTATTATCAGGAGAGCCCACAAATCACAGGGAGCATGCATTCCTGTGTTCATGCAGAGGTGATTATTTTTATTCCTGTAAAAAAAACATGTTCAGTTTCATGTTGCCTGTGTCTGCAAAGGGAAGAAAATAACTATAAGTCACACCTGTACATGACACTGATCACTTGAAGTTTGGCTCCAAACAGTGGAAATCATGTAAACTGATTTAGTTCTTCAGTGACTTTACATCACTAAAACTTTTTCACATTAGAGATAGTCCATTTTCCCAAAAGCAAAAGGAAAATAATGTAACTACAGATTATATATTCTCAAAGCAATAAGAGATTTTAAATTAAGCAAAAGTGAAATTAAGGATAGAAGCAAAGAGACATGAGCAAGGTAGGGAAATGAACACAGAGATACAAATGATCAATGTAAAGATAAAGGCCATGTAAAGCTGCGGGTGAGAGGAAAGGAAAAACTTTTGTGGAGGGAAATGTTATTAAACAGCAATAAACCAATCCCACACAGCAAGCAGCAGAAAAGGAACACTGCTGGAAACACTTAAGCCCTGAAACATCGTATCAACACCAACATTTAGGCATTTCCGAGTAGCAGAAGCTTCCTCTTTCTGAGAATAACTGCTTGGAAAGCGTTAATTTAAAAATAAACACAAACTCACAATATGATTCTCCCAAAACTTGTATTTCCAGTTAGTCAACAGCAATTCCTTAGTTACTGGTGAGCAGTATAGTTTAACTTTCAAGCTGTGAGGAGACAAAAAACACAGAAAAGTGTTTTTTAAAGTAGAGGTGAGGAACAATCTAACGACACATCAGCACCTGGCACCCAGCACATCAAAACCTGTGCTCAGAACCCTCTCTCATGTGAAGAGACCTGCAGAGCAGGAAGCCTGCAGGCTTTTCTTCAGCACAGCAAACCCAAACTTACCTCTGTGTGCCCATGCCTGCAAGGGTTTTTGTAGACACAAATGAAGTGGTCACATGCACAGGTTTCTGTTTCTATACCCACACCCCTGGAACAGGCATTTGGGACAGTCAGCGTTCAGCAGAACACAGAATACTCCCTATTAATCTTGTGCACAGTGCAGAGACCTGATGAGCAAAGAGAGATTCTCTGCTTGCATCTGAGATGACACATCTACTCTAATAAATTAAACAGTTCTACTCCCAAGGCTGCAGACATCCAGCTCTAGCCTCTCCTCACACATCACACACTCCTGCCCCAGAATGGTGTGGTGATCCTACTCCAGAACACCTGCTGGGGTCTTTTTTTGTCCAGGGGAGCCCAGGACTGGACCAAACACTCCAAAAAAAAAAGTCTCACAAGTGCTGGCCAGAGCAGAATAACTGTCTCCCTCAACTTGCTGGCCTCCTTCACAGCACAAGCACAGACAGCACTGTCGACATGTACTTCCAGGGAGTAACAGCAGAGATCTTCATGAAGTTCAACACGGCCAAGTGCACCTGAGTTGAGGCAATCCCCAGCATTAACAGAGGCTGGGGTATGAATGGATCAAGAGCAGCCCTGTGGAGAAGGTTTTGGAGGTACTGGTAGATGGAAAAATGGACATGAGTCAGCAATGTGCACTCTCAGCCCAGAAAGTCAACCGCATCCTGGGCTGCATTTCCAGCAGATCGAGGGAGATGATTCTCCCCCTCTGCTCTGCCCTTGTGAGACCCCACCTGGAGTGCTCTGTCCAGCTCTGGGGTCCCCAGCACGGGCAGGACAGGGACCTGTTGGAGCAGGTCCAGAGGAGGCCACAAAGATGGTCCAAAGGCTGCATCGCTTCTCCTATGGAGACAGGCTGAGAGAGTTGGGGTTGTTCAGCATGGAGAGGAGAAGGCTCTGGGGAACCTTCAATATTGCCATCATTCAGTACTCAAAAGGGACTTACAAGAATGATGGAGAGGGACATTTTACAACAACAGAGAGGAATGACTTTAAATTGAAAGCTTAGGTAGATAAAAGGAAAAAAGTTCGTACAGTTACACAGTTATACACTGGCACGGCTTGCCCAGAGGAGCTGTGGCTGCCCGATCCCTGGGAGCGTTCAAGGCCAGGTCGGACGGGGCTCGGAGCACCCTGGTCTAGCGGGAGCCGTCCTTGCTGTGACTTTAACCCACAGCAGCTCCTCACGCTTTGCCCCGCACCAGCCGCCTCCCCCTCGGCGCTGCCGGTCCCGTCCCCCCTCAGCCGGCGCCGTACCTGCCCTCCAGCCTGCGCTTCAGGGCGGGCGCCCGCAGCCCCTTCATGTGATCTGGGGAGAGACAGACAGACAGACAGAGAGACAGAGAGAGGCACGGCGGTCGCTGGGGTGAGGGGGGGGGTTGTGACGCCGGCGGGGCCGCTCCCAGCCCCTCGGTGCCGCTCACCCTTGTGGCAGTGGGACAGGAAGAAGGCGCGGGCGCGCAGGTTGTGGCGGTCGAAGCGGTCGATGGACAGCGCCGGGTATTCCCGCGTGCGGCCCCCGAACCGGCTCATGGCGGCCGCCACCGGCGCCGCGCGCTTCCGCCTCCACCCCCGGCCCCTCCAGCCAATCGCAGAGCGACCCCACCCCCCGCCGGCCTATCAGAGGCGGGCGGGGCGCTTTTAAAGCGGCCATGGCGGGCGGTTGCCTGGCGACCGTTGGCGTCGGGAAGGGGGGGGAGCTGTGAGGGCGCCCGGGCGGGGCTGCGGGAGCGGCCCGGGGAGGCACCGCTGCCATCGCGCCTCGGCCGCCGCTCCGCTCCACCCCGCCTCGCTTGGGACGAAACCCCCCCGGTTTGCGGCTGTCGAAGCGAGGTGGGCCGCCTCAAGGGCTGGGTGGGCGGGTGTCGGTGGGAGCAGCGCGGGGTTACGGTGACAACAGCGTTGTCACATCGGGACGAGACGGCCGCCTGCGCGCCTCGGCGCTCACAAGGAGCTGTCTTGCAGAGTCTGTGGAAAGAGGGTAAACTTAGGTTAGATATTAGCAAGAAATTTTTTTATAAAGAGGGCGGTGAGACGCTGGAAGAGGCTTCCCAGAGAAGCTGTGGCAGCCTCATCCCTGGAAAGGTTCAAAGCCAGTTTGGGTGGAGCTCGGAGCATCCTGGTCCAGTAGAAGGTGTCCCTGCCCATGGCTGGGGGGTTTGGAATCTTTAAGCTCCCTTCCAACCCAAACCATTCTAGGATTCTATGAGATCTCTTACTGACTTTTCTGGGACCCCTACGTTTGCTGACTCGCGGTAAGTGATGTAGGAAGCGTAGCCATCTCCTCCCACTGCTCTGGTCCAGGGCCTCTCCTGCAGGGGGACGTGGGGCTCCTGCCTGAGCTGAGGATGCTGCAGGACCCCCTGTCCTGGACTTAAGGTGCCTCTACCCTTCAGCTTAAAATTTGCTGGTAAACATTGGTGTGTGCCCTAGGATTACCAAAGCTGGTGAGGATACAGGCACCCCTCCTCCCCAGTAATCAGCACCAGACACACAAGCTGTGACCCACAGCCCTGCTACATATGCTGACATTGAGCCCCTCACTCACAACAGCCCTGCTCCAGCAGCTCATTTTTCAGGACACATCCCATTCCTGCTCCAGTGGATGGAAGTTAAAGCCCTCCACCTATTCCAGCAGCTGACATCACAGGCCAGAGGTGCCCTTACCCCCAGTCTGACTCCAGGAGCTGGCACCAGTGTTCACTCACACACAGGTCTCACCAGTGGCTGGCACCGTGTCCTTTATCACACATATATGTGGGATACAAAGTGAGATTATGCAGAGAGATGGTTAAGATTTAAGAAGATACAACAGGGTGGGACAGTCTTTGATGATCAGGCATGGGGCTCAGCCAGGCACACATTCCTCACAGGTCTGTACAGCTCCATGGAATCCCACACCTCTCCAAGTCTGGGTTCCCCTGGTTCACAGTCCTATCAGTGCAAAATCCAGGCTGCTCTTCCTGGTGCTTGTAGTTTCTTGATAGCCCATCCACTGGTGTGAGTGGTTAGGTTTGTTTCCTGTCATGGTCTTTCTTTTTTTTTGTCAGGTCCTTGTCTCTTTATATGTTGTTTCTGTTTCCCCCCTTTTCTCTAATTTCCCAATGGACAAAGGGCTCTGATCGGACAACCTTGCTAGAATAAACATTCTCACACTCCTCTCATGCCCTATCAGTTAATGTGACTGACCAGGTCTGGTTCTCATCACCACCTCCCTCATTTACTGCTCAGGTTTGAGTCCCCTTATGTTCTCGTTTTATGGCTTCTTCCCTTTCCTGTAATCCCTTACTGAACTGAAAAACGGTCCTTGAGCAGATGCCCTTAAGGAGCAGACACTCTCCTCCCACAAACCCTTGTGTAACTGTTAAGGAAACCACCATATGCCAGCCCAGGGTAATCAGGATTCCACAGTAATTGTGTTATGATTAAATTAGAAAGTGTGTTCCCAAAGCCAAAACAGAGGTATATAAAATCTCACTACTTACCCTAAATGAAGAGTAGGCAAATATTTTCATCTTTAACAAAGTCCACTTCACTGTTCAACAATTCCCTTAGAATGAAGACTGCTGGTATTATGCTGAATATTTCCTTACCACTCTCCTGCATTCTTTCATTTGCCTTTATCTGTCTGTTGTCTTTTGCCTCTTCCCTGAATTCCTGGCAGGATTACAGCTGTCTCCTGCTCTGGTGCAAGGAAAACAGCTCTGTGCATGGAACTTGGACACACTACAATAGACAAAGAATACAGATTTTTAAATAGCAGCCCAAAAATATCAGGATGGTGCTTTCATTATTTGAAGTCACCAAGTTGGAACTTTCAATATATGACCTTTATATCTGTTTTTTGAGCAGGAAAGCCTGTGGACAGGCAGCCTGAATTAATGGTGACTCAGGAAGCGTCAGACCTATCTGGAGATCTTGAAGAAGCACATTCATTAGGTGAATCCAGCACATCTTGTCAAGAAGTACATAACAGTAGTAACATGTAAGTTATCACAACACCCTTAAATTCATCATGGTTTATCATTTATTAAGATCTAATGTTATTGCTAATCATACTGTCTGTCTAAAGTCAATATTGACTGACAACAGTTCTCATAAAACACTGATGAGCATATGCAGGGCTTGAAAAAATTCTGTGATGGCTACAAAAGAGCCCTTTGCAGCACAGGAGAAAAAAATTGTGTTGAGATGGATATCCCAAGACTACCCTAAAGATTTAGGATCTTAGAATATTAGAATAAAGATATGTGCTTATCCTGTTAATTTGTGTGTGACACCTCATGACTGGGTGAAAAAACGAAGTTTTTATTTTAGTAAATGGTTGCTTTCAATTGCAAAATGATGCAGAGCCTGCCAAAAGAGTGCTTGGAACACTGAACTGCAAGAAATGGTTTACTGTTGCCAGAAAAGAGCCCTGATGCATATTTTTATTGATCTTTATTAAAGTGTATTCTCTAAGAGATGAAAAGGCCCTTTCTTTGTTTGCTGAGGGCTCCCATACAGTCAGATGAGTCTGACTGATGAGAGATACAGAATTCTGCTAGTTTCATATTACGGTAACAATAATTCTTCATGTAATTTCCCAAAAGATTTGTATGCTGTGTTGCGAGATTTTTTTCTAATTTCTGCTTTTCTAACAGACCAGTGGCATTTGTGCATTTGATAAGATTTCAGCATCCAACTTCTCAAGCTCTCAGTTGAAATAGGAACTTGCTAAGTAAGGAAATTTTACTCCATGCACAGGGTTTGGAGGCAGCATAATACCCACAGGGAGGGAGGCCACGTTCCTCCTCTCACTGCAAAATCCAGAATCTTTCTCTCATTCCTTGAAGATGCCTTCCTAATTATGAGGCTGAAGCTTGGTGACATTACAAAACTAAGAAAGGACTCACCTCTGGTCATACCTGCTAGCTATGACAGTGCTGTGTATGTTTTGCTTGCAGATGCAATAGAAGTTCTGTTTTGGTAGCAGAATAAGACACATTCAAACAAATGCAGTAAAATTTAGATATAAGGTAGAAGTCAAATGACTCTTATTTTTTAAAATAAAGTTCAAATCCTTCCCTGGTGAGTTTACATTGTTTGCAGATTTTTTTATTGCCTTTTTTGATTTTGCTGTTTTTTATCTGTTTGGGTTTTTTTGAGGGGGTTGTTTGTTTTTTGGGTTTGTTGTGTTTTTTTTTACAGTTTGAGTTTCATCTTGTCCCAGTTCTGCTCTGTTCAGGTTTAGCAGTTGATTAATATATTTACTATTTCTCAACAAACTGAACAAATGGGTTTTGTGTGAGGAGGAAGTCAGTGGCAGTCAGTGCAGGTTTTGATTGGGCAGGGGTAGAAGAGGGTGAATTTTGGTAGGTTGTGTGCTTTGTCTCTTTACCCCGTTTATCTCAAGACCTCTTATCTCTCATCTGCATCATGGCCATGAGACTGGCCATGCATTTCCCCTTTCCCTTCCTGAGAGTTGGCTGCTCTTCAGGAACAGCCCAGATCTTCATTCTGTGGCTCTCAGTTTGGTGTCACTACAGGAGGAAGAAATAAAACCCAGAAAAACTGCCTGCCCCAAAGGGACAGCAACTGCAAAGATGTGAAATATAAAAATTGCCATTTTTTCTTGATGCATCAATACACACTATTAGATTTTAGTAGGTTAAGTCAGAATGTATATTGAGGTATAGATAAGTCGGGTTTGTTTGAGATCAAGTAGTGTATTTAATTTGATTCCAACTGCTTATTGCTTCTTTTTTAACTCAGGATTTGAGGTCTGTAATTCCCTTATTTTAAAATTTTGTTTTACCCATTTCTGTATATCCCCAACAAAATCACCTGCTTCTGTTTTCTCTATTTAATTTTTAAAAATCTAGGAAAAAGTCTGAAGTTCCTGGAGTCATGGCTAAAGCTGACATCAAACCAAAATCTATGCATCGTGCCAAAATGTGGTCAGATGATGTAGAGAACTTATACAGATTCCAGCAAGCTGGGTACAGAGATGAGGTGGAATATAAACAAGTAAAACAAGTTGATGTGGTAAGATTTAGGACTTTGCAAAATATCAGTCAAGAGGTTAATACAGCAAACAACACACTATCTTTATCAGAGGTCTGTAATTTATCTTCCAAAACAGCAAATACAATATGAAAAATGCACTTTTAAAAGATCTTAAATTCCTCTGCACATAAGAAAGAGCAAAATGTTCCTAAGTCACTCCTTATCCAGTTAATCCTCACAACACAACAAAATGTTGGTGTGCATAAGATGTAGTTTATTATTTTGTTGTGGGCTTGGTTACCCCTGCAAAGGCTTTGGTGTAAATTCCAATAGCTGCAAAGGGAAATCCTGTAATTAGTGTGGTAGGATCTGTGTGTTTAAGATTTATGTCAGGGCACAACCATTGGCAATTAAGCCCCGGTGAACATTAAAGAACACCACAGACTCATAGTAAAATGAGTGTGTGTTCTGTTCCAACCTGCCAAGGCCTGGCAGAGATCCTCTTCCAAACACATTCTGAAATGTCTTGTTTATTCTATATTAGGTTTCTATAATGCAGCTGCTACTAATGATGCAATTATAATGTAGGTAGAACGAAGATTAAGGCTGTTGTGTTTAGATAGACAGTGCAAGTAACACAGCTGTATGCCTTGAAGCAATAAGGTAAGTGATGAAACCACTTCTGGAACTCTCCAATTAGAGAAAGCTCTAGTTTGACATCCTGTTGTCAGCTCTGTCTGGAAGAGAAATGAGGTTCAGTTTGATCAGAAGCAGTTCACAGGTGCTGAAGCTGCAAAGAGCTACTAAAGCCATAAAGCTATTGAACATGCAAGTGCTCAAGCCTTTAGTTTAAAGCTTCACACTGTGCAACACTGAAGAGCACCAGGGGGGTGCTGGTTTGTTTCATGCAGGACTGATCCTGCTGTGATACATACAGCTGACTTTATTTTCATGAAGTTGCTAATGAAAAGCATGTTTTTCATGGTCAGGAAGAAACCTTTAAGTATATGTCAGTCCTGCAGAAATGGAATATTTCAGCCTCTCAAATTACTCAATAACTGAATAACATCGCTATTATGTTCCTGAACAAGGTATTTTAAAAGCTTTTACTAGTCCAATTTTAAATTAGTCCATCAAATATCCTTGAACATTCATTTCTAGACTTTTTGGGTCACATAACTCTTTATAGTAAACCTGAAAACTGGTTTCTAACATCTTGTTCTTAATCTGTTTTTAAAAGTTCAGCAAATTAAGAGAAAAGCAGTATTTAGGTGCAAATGAGGTTTTCCCATGCAAGTACATCCTATATTCCTTACAAGATAATGCACAAACATGGATTAATGTGAGCATGTTCAGGTGAGTGTATATCCTCTTTATTCTATTTGTAGGTAGAGTGCTGGCCAGAAACTGGATTCATTAAGAAACTTCAGAGAAGGGACAATACATTCTACTATTACGACAAGCAAAGAGAATGCGAAGACAAAGATGTCCATAAAGTGAAAGTTTATGTGTATTAGTTTTGTTGTTGTTCTAGTTTGTTTGTTTTTATAAATCTGTCTGCTAAGACCTGCAAGTAAATGAATTGTGTAATCTGACTTAGGTATCGATGCCATGCTTAGATAGAAGGGGGAGTGCTGGAAATGGAGAGAAGCCTGGAGCTGTAGACTTAGGAACTTCACTTTTTTTTCCTCCTATAACCAAAAGATTTATTATTCCTTATTTTCCTGGTTACAATTGCTTTAACATAAAGATAAAAAGCTGGTAAATGGGCATCATATATTTGGGTTAACTGTGTGTAACATCCATTATAAGTATAGGCACCAGTCTTTACTCAAAACAATACAATCTTGTTGACACTGGCTAATGTCAGCCACAGTCTTGGTGTAGCTAAGGGTTATGAGACTCCAGGGGCTAAAGGGCTAAAGTGAGGCCAGAACACTGACTGAAGAGCAGTGCAAGAATAACAAGCAAAGAACTGAAGTGCAGGACACTGAACAATCAAGTGGCAAGGGCCAGTAAAGAGCTGTAGATTTAAAGACTGGTTATTGTGATAGAAAGAGTCACAACAAAAAGGTCTTTCTGAGCAGTAGGTAAGTTATCCCCAAAGTATTTTAGTCAGGTGTGAGTATTAATTACTCAAGGAAGAAGTATTACTTGACTTGGTAGCATATGCCTTCTTGAGGTGGGGGATGGATTGTGGACTTACACATGGTGAGAACATGGAGTATAAACTTTCAGGGAGGACATGAAATCCACACTAGGTAATATTTAAGGTTAGGTAATTTCCACAGATGTTATGTGGAGTTTCTGGGCAGAATTTATCTCATCTAACTTCAAATGTCACATTGTCAGCATAATTGACCATCGACAGACTATTGTTATGTAAACCAGTAGTTTTTTTCATGGTAGTTACAGAAAAAATATTATTAATATCTCCTGTCTCTAGACTGTCAACCAAGGGGTAAGTAAACTGAGTTTTAGGCATAGATTAGCAGTGTACATTTTACCATCTGTCTTAAGGATATTCTTCCTTCATTTGAGCCTAAGATGGAGGCCTCTCAAGAGGCCTATATGAAATAGAGGACTTACAGCTCCTAATCAAAATAAGTAGTATGAGTGCAATATTCAAAAGATCTCACTGACAATGGCTGATGATGATCTCCTCACTTATTGAGACTGCTTGGAAAATTTCAGCTTTAATTTGTACGAGCTCTGTTAGAGAAATGACTGGAAGATACTCAGAAGCAACTGTGAAACTGTTGTGTTCCAAGAAAGTTTTAATGGCACATAAAGAGAGTTACTGCAATGACAGAAATAAAGCATTGTGATACTAAATGTCACTTCAGCCTTTCATTATGATTTCTTTTTTTATTTGGAGTGCTCTGGATTTACTTTTTAAGACAGGACTTTTTGCATACTTTGCAACTAAATAGTGGGAACAGAACAATTACCGAGATAACCCATCTATTTTGTCACTTCAATTTAGTGGATCTCACTTTGTTAACTTCATAGATTCCTAAAAAAGAAATCTTCTAGTGGACATGAAAAGAGCCTTTTAAAAAATTCATGAAAAATAGATGTGTTGTACAGCCAACTCACACTTATTGACAGAAATTATTGCTATCAGCAAACGCAGGAGAAGGGAGAACATTTGGTACAGCCATTTTCTCTGTCTATAAAAAAGACATAGTTGTGCATTCAAGAGCAGGAATTAAAACAGCAGTGAACTTTTTAGGGTTTGATTTTTTTTTTTCTTTTTTGAGAAAGCCTTCTAAAAAATTGAAACAAATGCAAGAAATTTTAGTATTCCCTCATTTGACCCGACTACTACTCAATATTTTTTACTGTACTGCTGGATGCTTCTGCCTATATTTTAAGACCAATAGTGTGCATTTCTTGCAGCCTGTGGGTATTTCGTTTCAGATGAGTAGCATGGGAATTCATGTTCCACTTCTGAAATGCTGATTTTATGAGTTGGCAGGTTCTTCTCCCTTTGAGAGAGTGAACTACGTAGATTTTATTACTTATATTTTTCAGCACTGTCAGTGTGGGAAAAGATTGAATCTCACTACGATGTTTGAAAGATTAATGGGATGAAAAGGAAAGACAAGCCCTGTAGTCAGTGCTGGAGGCCAGTTGACAGACATAGCCTTTGTCAGGACTCTGCTGAATTTGGGAGTTCTCTCACTTCATTGCCAAAACAGCAGGTTTTGTACTGGCAGTGACAGCTTCAGTTATAATTGTCCTTTGGCTTCCAGTTCATATCCATATTTCACTCCAGTTTATGCTAAACTTAAGGTAACATAACCATTCCTTCAGCCTGTCAAGGTTCTTCCTGACCTGGCTTTGGTGTTCAGCCCTTCAGGCTTAACCTGAAGGTGACACTTGAGTACCAACAAAGTTTCCTCTGCTACACTTATGCTGGATGTATCTTTCACTCAGAAGTGCTCTCACTATATTCCCTTATCTGACACATCTGTAACTGAAATATCCCCTAACTCAGTTTTAACAACGTGGGGAAACCTGAGCTTACTTTTGTCTTAATGTAACGTCACCGAGTTGTGAAGAAGTACTGGGAGTAAGCAATCTGGAAAAGATATGCTTTGTTTTAGGGGTGCCATATCAAAAGAAATAATTTCTGAGCATCATTACAGAAACTTTTTTACTGAACTTTAGTGACTTTAAAGAGCTGGAAAAAAATCTCATCTCTCAGTTTTAGTGCCTTGAGATGAAAATATGTGCTATTTTTCTGATAAGAGTCCTAGTAAAAAGTAATTCTGTGAAAATATTTTCCAAGGTATTTTCTTATCTGTCGGTATTCCTCTTATCAGGGAATACTGTAATGCTCTCACCAGCTGTTCGCAGCAGCTCAAGGAGTGGCTGGTGGCAAGGCTCCCTGTGAGCTTGCACTGATGTACTTGGGGTAATTCTAATTACCTTCATGGTTTTGTACAAGACAGGAATAAAGGCTTTCTGTGCCTGTTGAAGTTCACAAAAGGAGGTAGAACAAACTTCCAAGACCTGCTTTTCAGGCTTTGGGTTTGACAACTACATGTGAAATGGCAAGAGTGCAACCTTGTGTGTTCCAGGCTGATGTGCTCTGATTTTAGCCTTTACTTGAATCTGTTGTGGAACAGTATTTTCTCACAGTGATACCATGGTTATTTGGTTGCTTTGAAGTCACAGCAGCTCAAAGCACACACAGAAAGATGGTTTAAGTGTTTTTATTTTCATTTAGGCACCGGAGTGGACAGTTGCTTTTCCAGCTCTGAAGACAGTTGAACCTCAGCTTTTTGGTTTTCATAGTTTTTTGTTTCAAGGTGTTGAAAATGATTGATTGGCTTCGTTAAAGACAACTTTCTAACTCAGCAGCTGTTGGTGCAGCTGTTTCTCATGTTGACTGTACAAGTGAAGGCTGCCTGAAAGCGGCTGTAATGGAGTTCCCTTATGCTCTTCGCAGGTTCTTTCCTAGTACTCCAGTTCCCCTGGATTTATCTTCATTCTTTGCATCTGCTTTCTCAGTACCTGCCTGTGCTGAGCATCTCTTGGCAACTTGTAGTTACTTAATGAAACACATTTTCTTTCTTATTGCAGCCGAGACTTTGCATTTACTTCAAGTCTGAAGCCCAACACACTCACCAACAGCATTTGAGAGTGTGACTGGTGAATGTCTACTGTCAGCAGAGTTCCAGGCTGGCACCCAAAAAGTCCCTGCAATGTAGCTTTGAACAAACATCACCATTTTTGTGGATACTTTGTTCAGCCAGTGCATTTACACATCTCAGTGTTGGGACAGAGTATCTTTGCTGCTTGGTGCTTTTGTGGATCTTTTTTCCTATCAATACACTTCCATATTGTCGGCCTCCACAGGTACCCCATGCTCATGGATCCCTTGAAAATCCTGTCCAGTGTCTTCTACCCTGGCTGCCTCAACCAGCCTTGGCTCAGACCTCGAGTCTTCTCCAGGGGCTGGAGTTAAGAATGGGGCTTAACAAGAAGACAGGCCAAACTGCAGGGATCAGGAGCAGGGCCCAGTCAGGTGAATGTCCTGCCCAGACACCTGCTGACATGACTGATCCCTCCAACCTCCCTCCTTGCCATATTCCCATACTTATTCCACCCTGATCCTTCACTTCCTTCTTTGGTCCTTCCCTTAAACATTCCATAGTAAGTTTTGTGCAGTCCCCCAGTCTCCTTCAAACACCCCCTAATATTCACACTAACCATGTTTTTCCCATCTTATCAGTTTCAAAATTGAGGCTGACCCTCTCCAAAGCTGGAGTAGTGCCATCAGTGCCTGACAAGCTCTGGCTTCCCTTTTTATCTCCCTCATCACCTGCTCATTAATGGTTGTGTGTCTGTGTGTTTAATTTACCGTTTTCCTCGTTATTTGTATTTCCATGATAGAGAATAAACCTTAGCCACACAACGTAGGGAAGCAGATGCTCTCCTGTTTCACACATCCTGGCAGCCTCCCTAAGGTGGGTGCTTGGCTCTGAAGGAGGAAGCCGTGTAGAGGCACCTACACATGAGGAGCTGCTGCTGAAGGTGTCCAAGCAGCCAGCAGCTCTAAGGACAGGGAAACAAAGGGAAGGAAAAGCCTAAAAACATGAGGAGGAGGAGGATGTGGTGGAGAGGGAGGGAAGAAGGGGACAGGCTCAGGAAGGATGAACACATTAATGAGTCAACCACACAGATGCATCAGCCTTTTGCCAGCGATCTTGTACCACAGAGACCTCCTCCCTTACTGGTAGTAGCTCAGCTCTTGCTGGCTGGGGAAGCAGGACACGGTCCCAGCCCCTCACTGCAGATGTTCCTCCTGCCTCCTT